>CAJGYO010000017.1:74375719-74939725 GCA_904845875.1 Miscanthus lutarioriparius
CCCATAAATAGTAAGGTGATAGTATCTTTTTGTCAAAAAAACAAGTCATTTTGGCTCAACCACATAGACTAGGGCCTTGTTTAGTTGGCGAAATATTTTGGGAAATAGTAATGTAGCACTTTCGTTGTTATTTGACAATTAGTGTCTAATCATAGTCTAATTAGGATTAAAAGATTCGTCTCGTGAATTTCGTCTAAACTGTGTAATTAGTTTTATTTTTTATTTATATTTAATGCTTCGTGCATGCGTCTAAAGATTCGATGTGACGGAAAATCTTGAAAAATTTTGCAAAATTTTAGGAACTAAACAGTCTAGATGATTGTGTTGGTTCCCACACAAACTCGAGAGTGCAAGTACTATTCTATGATGTAGAAATGTCGTCATAAATGTTAAATTAGTTAAACATAAAACAGTTGACTTTAATAAAACGGGAATGTATTTATTTCTGGGATGTAATTATTGCATGCAAGCTTTAATTTGATTGGAAAGACATTTAATGAGCAAAAAGACCCACGAAATCGAGCACTTTATTAGCGTTGAAAGCTTGGGAAAAGGTCCGGCAGGGCGACGTGTAGCGAATGGCCCATCTTGTTTTGTAAGGCGACGGCTGGGCCAAAGGCATCCAATGCAAAGGAAAAGCATTGACAATATTATACCTTTTCATTACATTACCAAAACTATATCCCTATGCCCCATAATATATGAGTCCATACTCATCATCATATATATGCCAATGGAAAACAACTTATTTTCTTTTCGTTAACAATTGTTTCTTTACACAAATGGATTGTTATGGATGGAGTCACAATAGTTCTTTTCGATCAAATATATCTCATGAGAATCTTCATATATATAACTGATCAATGGCAGCATGATGATGCACTGCCCAACACATACATATAATTTTGAATAATAGTAGTATACAAGCTACAATAAATACAAAACTAAATACTTGAAGATATATATAATGTATTTTGATATGACATGTGCACAGGCTAGCTGTATGCTGAGTTGCTGATCAGATATACATTTGCGTAGACTGAAGTGCAGTGATGAGCTGGAGAGCAACATGCACGCGTGTAAATTAACAAATTGGCATTGCTTATATACGCAATATATACGCATGCCATTGCAATATAGGGTAGTAGTAAGAACTAAGAAATACTGCTAGGGTTTTATTTTCCTTTGCATGCCTAGTCAAACTATATACTCCCTCCATTCCAAATTACAAATCATTCCAACTTTCTTGAAAGTCAAAGCTTCTCAAGTTTTACCAACATTGTAGAGAGAATTACAAAAATTTATCAAATACGTATACTACGAAAGTATTAATGAAAAATCTAATGATACTTAGTTGTGGTATCATAAATGCTAATATTTTATTATATAAATTTAATTAAACTTAAGATGTTTTTGACTCTTTAAGAAAGTTGGAAATACTTGTAATTTGGGACGGAGGGAGTATACTCGTCTCATAGGCATAAGAGGACAAGGTTATCCATCCATCCATCCATCGATTTGATTCGATTTGCAACAACCAGGTTGGCGGTGCATGCACATGGCCAAATGGTAGTGGTTGCTGGAATCCACCATGCACACTACACATGCAGCAGGGAGAAGCAAGGGACCCCTGTCCGCTGATCCCGGGCACAAACCATGCCATGCATATATGGAGGAGTATAAACTAAACAAGACAACTTCACACATCCCCATGCTGACTAAACTATTTCATCTTCAGCGAGCGGCATCAAATTAGACTTGCAGGAACCCGTATCTCGCATCACAAGCCTAACATATCTAAAATATATGCATGCAGTGTATTTCTTCGATGCTAGCTAGCTTATTATATTAGTTTTATTAATCCTCCACCTCCTTCTGCTGCTGTACTAATATATATACATGATGAGATAACTTGCATTGACCCCTTAGCTTTCTGTTGCTGGACAGGTTAACAACTGGTTTCACTATAGTCTATACAAAATATTTTTCTTCATAAAGGGATCGTCGTCGGAGTATAGTAATATATTTATCCTTATTTGTGGAAGTCAAGTCAAACAGAGCTGTAGATATTTGCAGGGTCTAAACTCTAAACAATACTGCTGTGTGTACAACTAAGCCAGTTTTGACCGAGCAACTGTCGAGTCTGAACTCTGAAACAGATATAGGTCGACCTTCCAGCCGAAAAATAAAGGGCCAAAGAAATTCAGGAACCCACTGGTCTGTCAGAAAACTGCATAGGTTAGAACAAACAAGTTGCTTTGTTTAGGAAGATCTGTCTTAACGACAGAGGTAGCAGCTTTGACCAGGGCAATGCAATGGGGATGCATGCGACTTGTATATTTTTTTTATGTTGTTTTTCTTAACTTTAGTTCGAAATTCAGGGCCCAACAAGAAACAAAACAAAACCTTGTTTTATGAATTACTATTCTTAAGGCCTTGCTTGGATGCGCATGTATTTATCTCAATCCACATGTATTGAAGTAGGTTACAGTAGAATTAAACTAAATTTCATTCCATTCCACTCCAACACATGTGGATTGAAGTGGACACATATGCATCCAAACCTAAGGAACATTGTTGTCATTTTATTCTGATTTAATTTGTTCCAAGCTACTTACAGCCTTTATGGGTGTAGCTTCAGCTGCACTGCGTGTGTCTGCCACATAGTTCACAGACATAGATTTTAACTTAAATACAATGTTTCATTTGCGTGTACGGTCCGGGAAAAAATGAATATTTTTTTGAGTTCTTGTTTTAAATTTCATTTTGTTTCCGTCCATGCAGTCATTTTTTCTTTACTTTGCATTGGTTGCTTGTTTTTCGTGGCTGCATGTTTTTTCCTATACAAAGTTCATGCTAGAGGACACTTTGTTGAATAAAATCCAAATTTGTTAGGTTCTGATTTGCATTATGTCAATTAGGATCATCTTCACAAAAAACAAAATATTTCTATTGTCAAATAATGAATCGATACCATTGCACAAATTCCAATTCGTACCAATCACAAGTAGTACATAGTTAATCCCTTTGCTCAATAATGAATAAAAAGATGTAGCCATGCATGATTGGCACCCAGCTATCAAACAGATGCATGCAAAGCTGGTACGTACAAGGGAACAAAATGGATGCACATTGTTTATTTTCCCACATCTTCTTCCTTCATTGATTTTCCATGATGGAATCTTTACAGCCTTTCGGCATCTCGCCAACACACTCGATTATATAGACGATACGATACACACAGATAAACAAATGGAAATACAGCCTTGCAAATTTCTCATGACAGGCACGCTGGCATCATTTAAAAAGATTGGGACTTTTTTTTCTATCTCTCACAGAATATATGCAGATACATTGTCCATTCTCGGTTAAAAAATAGGGTAAGTAGGAGCGCAAGAAAAAAAACCATGTTAGGCCCTATTTGATAGAGCTCAAGCCAGATGCGACCCCTCCGTGCACGGTAGCTTACACTATACCAAACAGTCGTTTTTATCTTCTTTTTTTCTTAAAATAATAAGCCATTTTTTTTAGTTTCACTTACTTGACTCCTCCATGCATCGTAGCAAGGAGCCGGAACGGAACGAAGCCATGTCAAACATTCCAAATCTAATGAAAACTGTTCACTTATGTCCCAGTGGGTGAGTGGTCACAATGTGAGTTCTTTTCACATAATGGATCACATAGGATGCCCCGGATTGCTAGGTTAATAATGTGAACTGGTACATGATAAACCTAAAACTAATCAAGTGTATGTGGGGGCAAGAAGATTAGGGTGGTGGATCCAATCTGTCATCTTTTGCGGTGGCAATATATATGTATATTTTCTTGGATCAGTGAGCTAGCTAGGCTGAGTCAGTTGTCCACAACTGCTGCTGGCTGCAGGCAGCACGCCACAGCACTGGAACCCACTCCCTGTCGTCTCATCCTCCCATGTGCCTCCCAGCTCCCACCCATGACCCAACACATTGCACTGCAGTCTTGCAGACCACCTGTCTCCCCTCCCTCCCTCTCTCTCATATCATTTCCCTAATCATACAGTAGTGCTGGCAGTAAGATCTCCCTCTCCGTCAATCAGATGGAAACTGTTCACCAGAAGTTACGCCTTGTTTAGTTCCACCTCAACTTCCAAAAAGTTGCTACAGTATCTGTCATATCGAATATTTGCGGCCCGTGCATGGAGCATTAAATGTAGACGAAAAGAAAAACTAATTGCACAGTTTGGTGGGAAATTGCGAGACGAACGTTTTGAGCCTAATTAGTCCATATTTGAACACTATTTGCCAAATAAAAACGAAGGTGCTACAGTAGCCCCAAAATCCAAATTTCGCGAACTAAACAAGGGCTTAGTTACTTATTACAAGTTACAATGCATATGTATCCTTCTTGCTTAACATGCAGCATGCATGACCATATATACACTAATACACATGACTGAACAAGTATATGCATTGTTCTCTACATTACTACATATATATACAGATGTAGCATAGGTAAAGTCAATATCCAGTTTACAAGAGGTAAGTCAGTAACTGCTCTTCTTTTGGTGTTATTCCTGGTGAGAAAAAACAGAGGAGCACCACATCTCTCTTATTGCTAAACACATGTGCAATGCAACAGGGTTGTGGCAATGGCCTCTTTATTTTGATTGAAGAATTATATATCCAATTAATAGTTATATATATATATATATATCTCTTTCCAAAATTACAAAAGGAAAAGGAAAAAAATTTCTTACTCATCATCAATTTGAGTTCACAGGAATGCATTTTGCATTGGCTGACAGTCACAGAGCAGTACTGTCTCATCGATCGATCAACAACATGCATGGTGGCAGCAGCCGCAGCAGCAGAGAGCAGACAGCAATGTCACCGCAGCTAGCAGCTTAGTCGAGCTTCCACGCGTAGAGGTACAAGCAGAAGCCGGTGGTGGCTGCCACCGTGCCGTCGAGCATCCCCGCGGCCATCCCCGCCGGCGCCGACGCGCTGGACAGCACGATGGGGCGGAAGATGAAGAGAGCCGGCCTGGTGCCGGCGCTGAAGAGCCAGTCGTGCACGTCCCAGAACACCTCCACCTTGGCCCGGCTGAAGGTGAGCGACTGGTTGCCCCTGAACTTCCACTGTAGGTGCTTCACCTGCACGGCCTCCTCGCCGTCGATGGCGATGGTCATCTCGACGTCGGCGTCGCCGCCCTCGCCGCCGCCGCCGCACTCGATGGCGATGTCGTGCACGTCGCCCTGGTCGTGGAACCGCGCCTTGGCCACGAACCGCCGCCTGCCGAACACGTGCTCCCGCCGCGCCACGGGGACGGCCTCGGCCTCCGCGGCCGTGCACGGCGCCGCGCGACGGAGCGCGTCGCGCCGCATGTCGCCCTGCACCAGCACCACCTCGCCGGCCGCCTCCAGCGCCACGAAGTACCCGCACCGTGGCTCGGGGGCGCCGGCGCCGAACCGCGCCCGCCGGAGGTCCCACAGCACGCGCACGGCCGCTGGGGCCGTCGACGCGCCGCCGCAGAGCTCCACGTTCCGCGAACCCGCGCGGCGCCAGAACTGCCACGGCCGCAGCTCTACTCTGCACTCAGCGGACGCGCCATCGGCCCCGGAGATGGCTACGGCGAAAACGTGCGAAAGGAGGTCGCGGGACCAGGACACCGTCACGACGCGCGAGTGCCCGGCGATCTTGGCCCGGTACACGGACGCGGTGACGGCCTTGCCTGGCTTGTGGCTGCCGTTGCCCGCGACGTCGTCGACGGCCGCGAGGTCGCAGGGCGAGGGCGCCGTGGGCTGGTCGCCGCCGCTCCGGTGCGTGTAGGACGACACGTGGTGGTCCAGCATGGCTACACTGCTACAGCCGCGACAGCGTCATGTAGAAGAGAGAGAGAGAGAGAGAGAGAGAGTGGACGGGAAGAAAAAGGAAAGAGAGAGAGGAAGGCGCAGGGGAGGAACAAGAGATGCTTATATAGTGACGACCAGCTTTGCTGCTTGCAGAGAGGGGAAGAAGAAGGAACATGCATGCATGGATGATAGGGTACGGTGGTGGGTGATGAAATCATCATCATCATCATCATAATGGAGCTACGATACCTTTCGCCGTCACTAAACTATTCTATTTGATCAGATCGATCGGTTCTGCTGGATACAGGCAAAATGCTACATAATTGCATTGGATTCATGTGTTGGATGATGGGCTGTTTGTTGGATACATCATATATATATATATATATATATATATATATATATATATATATATATATATATATATATATATATGTATGTATGTATGTATGGATCATTATCATCATCGTCATCATATATGAATATATATATATATATATATATATAACTACTACCCTGTAGCTGGCTACAAAATAACTTATTCGGTAGCCACTTTGAGTTACGATAATTACTATGTTAATTTATGAGATTATAGTAACTCCTTCCTAAGTGGTTTACTATAACGTTATGGTAAATATCCCCATATGTTATAGGAGACTTTTCCCTGTGTGCCATTATAAAAGATCGAAATCCTGTGTGCCGCAGAAAACTTATTGGTCTTGTACTACTACTCTAACTTTTTGGGTCCTCCATGCCACTTTAGTCGATTCGAGGCTCTACGCAAGTCAAGCTGCAGTGTGAAAAAGACAAAAATGTCCTTAAGTTTAAATATGTTATTAATTTTTTTGAGCATCTTAACGACTTTAAATGAAAAAAACTCAAAACTAGAAAGTTGTAGATCTCGTCGAGATCTATAATTTTCATATAAAATTTATTTTCATTTAATTCCGCAAAAAAAATATGATGATTTTTCTAAGATATATTAATCATATCAAATCATATTTTTTTTTGTGGAATTAAATAAAAATAAATTTTATATGAAAATTATAGATTTCGACGAGATCTACAACTTTCTAGTTTTGAGTTTTTTCATTTGAAGTCGTTAGGATGCTCAAAAAAATTAATAACATATTTGAACTTAAGGGCATTTTCGTCTTTTCACACCTGCAGTTTGACGGCGTTAAAGCCTGAACTGACGGAAGTGGCATGGAGGACCCGAAAAAGTTAAAGTAATGACGCTGAAGACCGCTGAATTTTTCCAGAAGCACATAGGGGATTTCGATCTTTTATAATGACACACAGGGAAAAGTCTCTATAGGAGAAAAGTCTCATGTTATAGTAACCCAACTATCATAAATATGTATTGACATTATCGTAAATTAGTATATAAAATTATCGTAAATAGAGATGGCTATAGAATAACTTATTTTGTAGCTGGCTAATAAATATACTCTCCATATATATATAGCCAGCTAAATATACTGACCAAGCACTAAATAGTAATCAAACTGCAGTGCATGCTGTTGCTGTCCTCTCATTTTCACACGACAGCTAGTACTAGCTACAAAGACTGCACCGACATCGATCAGCGCAAATCAAGGAGGAGCAATGAACTGAAATGGATACAAACAAACAAGAGAAACTAACACAACAGAAAATTCAATACCAAAATCACCATGCTGACTGGTTGCTAATGATCCATCCATCTCTCTCTCTCTCTCTCTCTCTCTCCACACTGTTTGATTACTATTTAGTGCTTGGTCAGTGAATTGAAAGACCTCCAGACAAGCACTTCCAGCTTCTCCATTATATCAAAAAGAACAATGAAAAAGGCTTCAGACTAACTTTTGCACAACAGAGATCCCCTTTTGCACAACAACGGCTGTAAACAACTCCTTGGTGTGAGTATTTATAAATCTAACAACACACAGAGAAGATGCACAGAAACAGTTTAGCTAAGGTTTGTCGGCTCTGTTTTTCTGTTCCATCTTCAAGCGGCATCGAGTTAAGGTCTCTTCCCGATCCTCTGCAGGTACAATTTTCAACATGTCCTCTATGTCTGCCTTATGCTTCCTTTGCAGCGCACTAAGCTCCTCTTGCTGCTGAGCCAACAGGTTTATTAACCTCTCGGTGACGTCTGCTACCAGATGCCAATCAGAACTGTGATCCCGATCATCTAAAGAGCGAGGGCTGCTACCAACAGAAGCTTCCCTAGACATGCTGTCGACCACAGATGAGTTCGACAAGTCCACAGATGATGATATTCGTTCAAACATGCCTTCAACAGGATGGATGGAATTACCTCTTGCACAGCTCACAATGTCATCTATTTTGTTCCTCTTTGGTATTCCATTGGCAATACTATCACCAATTTCAGGTTCCACCACCAATTGTGATATTTCACCGTCTCTCCTGGGTGAGTCCGACCAGTACTTTCGTCCAGAAGGAAGCTGTTCTTGAACAAAGCCATTATGTGAGGCATTAACCTCACTACGAAATTCAGAAGTTCCCTCGTCACCTTCTGAACTGTGGGTCTCAGAATGAGCAGCTTCATCCCCTTGGTTGTCAATTGATTCCTCTGCTGCCCAATCAGGAATATGTGAACGTATTTCAGCATCTATCATTTCTGCAATCGCCGTTACATCTTGATCTGTGAGATCAAGCTGCACGACCATCTCAGTTGCAACACTGATTGAAGTGTCCGCTTCAATATCAAAGGGGAAGTGGATGTTTTGGGCATGACCTGTGCATTGGGAGATAAAAATAGATAGAGGATAAGTGTCAGATTAACAATACAATGATAATTCAATGAGATTTGAATATTTGATCATGAAAACCTGTTGAATCAGCAATGCGCAGCTTCAAAAATATTGTATTCAAATCCTTCCGTTGACTCTCGACTGTTATACTTCGACCAATTGTGGCATGTGGATCCATGGTGTCATGTACATAGTTATCAGAAGGATGTGAATCTGACATGCTACCTGCATTTCACAATAAGGTTGACATATCAAAATGAGAGAAGCCTCATAGCGGTGAATCATTAAATCGGTGCAACGTTCATTACACCTTTTCACGACTATACCTGAGCAATCATGGCGGCCCACAGATGATGCTACTCTGTCATATCTGAAACTAGAGCTTGGTTTTGGACTACCAGTATCTGCCATGTTTATTCTAAAGTACAGTTATGTGGGAACGAGAAAGTTTACTGCAACCTGCATCTGTAACATGAGATATCTCCAATTCAGTCACGTACCTGATGTATTAATATTTGGATGCAGTGGATAGAATATTTTTTCATCACTAACATCTAGGAGAAAAGGATCCATCAAGAGTTCTTTTGCCGAAAGTCTTTCAGTGGCTTTAGCAATGCATTTCTCTATAAATAACTTTACTTCAGGATCATCAATCTTAGCCAGTGAACCTGGCTTTTCACCCTGTCATATATACAGCAAATAAAGAGATTATGAAACTGAAAAATGTCACTTCATTGTACTATGAACATTGATTCAAGGAAGAATACATTTCCTAGGACACGCAGTGCATGAATAATATAAAATCCATTTTTGGAGTAGACTATATAGCAAATCTAGTATGTGCATCCTATGCAGGTGTGTTCAATCCAATCAAGAAAGAGAAGGCTGGCAAAGAAAAGATATTCCTCCAAAACATTACCAATGAACAGACCAGTATGTGATTTGTGTTAAAGAAAAGTCATGAATTCTTTTAGAATGACAAATCCACCAGTATGACACTATAGGCAGTTTGATACCAGGTTGAGAAAATAATGCAACGTACTAGTAGAATAAAAGACAACCACAGAACCAGATGTCGCACTTGCTGTTGCTGTAGCTAGCCACTAGCCCACTACCCCTCGATCCATTATGTCGGTGCAAATGACAGTGGTTACTTATGTAATTTCTATGAACCAAAATACTAAAGCACAGGCATATAGTATAAGACAAGACAACCATAGGGATACATGTGACACTGCCTATGGCTTAGGCCTTATCCATCAATACATTATGACACTTCAAATAAATCATGCTAGCGGTTACCTATGTAATTTCTAGGCATAGCCATGCTTCCAGTACAATACTCACTGATGAATAACCCTGTTTGTTCGTTTATAACCATAAAAAGATACCTTCCACTGAAGCCTACAAGATCTTTCCATGTGGAGAACATTAAAACTGATCTTAATATAGATGTATTGACTCAACTAGAACTACATTAGCAGCTCCGGATAGCATGCACACTCTTTAAAACTTTTATTCGGATCCTATACTTTAAATTATTTCAGTTGAAGACACTTGCAGCATCAGTAGTTTCACAGAATTCATTAGAAAAAGGTGACTATTTGTTTAAAACATACGGCTCTTAACTAACCCTAAAGATAAAAAGTCACAGATTATGTCGGAAAATAATGTTCTAAGATTGCCCTAACTAAAATGCATAACTCTGGCTTCATGTTTAGCCAAGATCCATATGTCATTTTCATTCTGAAAGAAATAGCTAAAAGTAATTGGAAGGATAAGTAAACTAACATCAGATACTTTTTTGTATATCTGTGCTGCATTCGAACATTCACAATATGGGTACTCAAATGTAACAAGCTCCAGTAAACACATCCCAAAAGCATAGATGTCTACAAGCTCATTATATTCCTCATCATAGAGTTCCGGTGCCATGAATTCCGGTGTACCTAAGAAGAAGCAGAGGTCACACGAGAAATTACAAATTTCTAATGGAAGTAAATAAAATGAATTGCTTACCAATGATGCTATGAGCTGAACGTGCATTATCCAGGATAGTTGCTAAACCAAGGTCTCCAATCTTTACCTCACCCTGGTTTCCATTCACAAATATATTGTCACACTTTAAGTCTCTATGGATTACTGGTGGATCGTGGCTGTGCAGGTAGACAAGACCACTCAAGATTTGCCTTGACCATTTCTTCAAAGCTCTAATGTCTACCTTCTTGTGCTTAATCCGGTACCTAAACAGAAAAGGAAGAGATTGGTACACGGTTCAGCAAGAGAAAGGTCGTGTATTTTCAAAGGTCTAAAATGTATGTAGCTTGTAAATTTTGTTCATATCAATGTTGTGTCCTCTTAGATATGACTGGGTGATAACAACAATGTTAACCCAAATGGTTTCAGTTACTTAATGCAGCTTGCACGAAATATCTGAAGAAAAACAATTATAATCAAAGAGGCACGTACTGGCGCAACGTCCCTGATGTGAAGACCTCTGTGATGAAATTTATATTGTTGTTTCTTCTGTCAAGCCATGAATTGTAGAACTTTATTATGTTTTTATGCTTGAGGGTTTTAAGCAACCGCACTTCTGATCTCAGCCTCTCCAAATCATCATTGTTCCGAAGTAAATCTCCCGCTTTAATCTGGTTCCAAGCAACTTCTAGCCCTTCAAGTTGATCAAAAGCCTTGTATCTATGCCAATAAAATCTAAATCAAGGATCCCAAGCAGATAGAATTGGAGCAGATATACGTGTTAATTAGCAAATATAGATGATCACCGTGGCACATCTCCATGGACTAAAAACAGTTGTGGACATAACACAAAAGTCTAGGCATCTAAAGAAAATATTGGATTTGTCTTTTCATCAAGATTGACTAACAGAATCTCTCAAATGAAATGCATACACACATGACCATGATCTTACCAGAAATAAACAAATTTCTAGAACTGAACTTTTTACAATGGATGGAAAACCATGCAATTACCAGCAGCTAGAAACTAGTGCTCCAGGTGATAAATGCATCAACATGCATAAGACTAATTTGGCACAGGCAGAGTTATTTCAAGTATCCAAGCAATTTGAATGGCTACCATGGAAACTTACATACTGAAGATAAATGTACTGTACACAGAAAAAGGGGAAAACGACACGTTTATGCTTACGAGCATACTAAATGATGACATAAATGATAATTATCCAAAAGAAGATGGCACTTATCACTTTCCACACCAGAAAAAGGAAGGTAAATAATCATGTCAGACATGTACGTCTCAAACCACAGGCTGGAATCGATATGCTGAAATGTCAAACTTAATAAACCTAGGACATCAGGTACAAATGAAACGGCTGGGAAACTGAAAAGAAGGCAATGCATTGAGCAATCACAACACAGCAATGCGGTAGTTTATTGAAATGAAAGAATGTCAGAATTTGCACACAACGGCAATATATGCCAGACACTGAGACAGAGTATCCCCCAAGAGGCTGCACCTTAGAGGCATCAGGGCAGGAACTTTGGGTGATAAGCGCACTAGAAAGCATGGAACCAATCCAAATGACGCGATGCAAGAGCCTAAGAAAGATCCCCCATGGGTAAACATGGGTGTCTTCATTCGATAGCACGAAGTCAAACAACCCCGGCTGTAACCGCCATACCAAAATGTCTACTTGATGAGCCTAGGACAGCAGGTACAAAATGGAATTGGGAACTGACATGGAGACAATGCATCAAGCAATCACAGCGGAGCAATGCAGTCAGGTATTTCACCGAAAGGAGATTAGAATTCCCAACAAAAAGGCAATATGTGAGGCATCATATCATATTCATATAGAGAGAGCGGCATCGGGGCTGGAACTTTTGGGCAATGAGCGCATCAGAAATCATGGAACCGATCCAAATCGGCGAGAACCTAAGAAACGATCCCCTCCCATGGCATGGACCGCGTAAAAACGGGATCTTTAATCGATCGCGCGAAGTCAAAGGACCCCGAATCAGACTCAGGCGTCAAAGGCCTCCGGGGGGGAATGAAAGGATACACCGTCTTGAAGGCGCCCTTGCCGAGAACCTCCGTGTACTGCAAGAGTGCGGAATGCGTGAGCACGGGAGCGGGGGGCGAGGGATCAGAGGCCGAATCGAGCGGAGGCAGGGAGGGTGGTCGGGAAGGGAGGCATTACCCGCCCGTAGCGGCCGGTGGGGTCGACCTCGGCGAACTCCGGCTCCGTCTCCGTCTCCGGCGGCGTGGGTGGCATCCCGGGCGGGCGGGCGGGCGGCAGGCGGGCTGGGAAGGTTTGCCGTTTTGGGGCCGTCGCGGCTGGGCGCTTAATTGGGATCACAGGGGGCTCGCGCTCGCCTCCCTTTCCGGCCGGAAAGCAACCTTTCCTCTCTCGAGTCTTGAGAGAGAGTTGTGTGTGAGACTGAGACCCGACGTCCCGACCTGACGACTCCACCTCGACCCACCACGGCACCACCCCAGACGGCAACTCCAACTGCGACTGCGTGCTGGACTACTCGATCGTCGTCGTGTGAAGGAGACGAAGGTCAGAGTCACAGAGCCTCACAAGCACAGGCAGGCTCCGCTCCGCTCATCTCAATGGTCTGTCAGTTTGTTCTGCCACGTTCCATTCCAGTGTTGGGAAACGGGGAAGGTAAAAAGCTCATCCCTCATTCCAAATTCCAAGTTGAAACTGAGGAAGTAATATAGAGAGAGTTTATTATATATCTAGACAAAAATATATATCTAGATAGGTAACAAAAATTATGTAACTAAAAAATAGAACTGTAATTTAGAATAGACTAGCAAAATTGTCCGTGCATTGCAACGGATCAATAAAAAACATATACTAATTTTTATTCGGCTCAAGATTTAGGTGTAAAAGAAATAATTGTTTATGTCAAAAGATCAAATTTTGTTTAGTGTGAACACCCATGATAGTTGTGGTTCATCTCCTTCACCTCGTCGATCGACCTCCTCAAACACCGCTACTATCTCCTCTAGCTCGCCTTGCAGAGCCGGCGTCCTGCACAGAGGCGCCTCATTGCATCTGCGTCAGAAACAAGCATTGATAGGAAGATCAGAATTCCATGGCTCGAAGGCCACGGCAGTGAGGCAACCTCCTGGTGTTCACGGAGTGCGATGCCATGGAGCGGCGGTGTAGAGCCAAGCTCAGCAACTGCGGCTCTAATCTCTGCAAGCTCAGTGGTCATGCTATATGCAAAGCATCTTGTTGGGGCCAGCGCCAACGATGAGGCTCTATCTGGGACACTGCTCATCAGCGGTGGATTAGGCGTGGTGGTGGCGCTCCGACCACGCTGCACCCTATCCTGCATCACGCATTACGCTGAAAGCAACAACGTACTGCGCGTGGTGGGAGTGCACACTTCAGAAGGTACGGAGGATGTGCGTTGGCGGCAAGACCAAGCGTATGGCCGAACCATGCAGATACACAAGTTTTGTAAGCGGCTGATGCAGCATCGTGCAGGCCGCCTGTAGGAGTATTAAGCCCACTTGCATCATTATTTATAGGGGGGTAGACTCGTCACCTGTGGTGGTGTGGCCTTGAGTACTTTGTGCTCCTACGTTGTATGATATTTGGATCGTTTTTTTTCTTTTAAACTTTAATTCAGTCAATATGTGTCCATTATATATGAAGTTTTTACCATAGATTCTACACATCAATAGAAGATTAGCATAAAAAAATTCACTGTAAATTTATGAAAGAAAACGTAGATCTATAACTGCACCAAATATTTTATTCTAAAATGTAGATCTAGTCGAGAGGAGTTAAAAAATAGTTTTGCTATTTTTTATTTTTCTATTTCTATAATTTTTCACATCTTTTACAAGTTAGCTGTTTTGCTAGAAAAAACCAAAAAAAAAAGAAAAGGGGACAGGCCATGGCTCGGCCCAGTCTACTGGCGCAAAAGGCCCACGCGACAGATTTCAGCCCAGTAGGAGGAGGCCCAACATCGGCTGAACTTTTACATGAGAAATCCCTGAGTTTCTGGAATTCAATTTAGATCCTTCTACCTTTTTTTTTCTCTCTTGCACTTTTCACCCTGGAACCCTTCCTTCTCTTCTATCTCTTTTTCTCATCCTCTTTCCCAAACCAGCACCCGATCTCAGGCAGATACGTGCCGGCGGAGAACAGACACGGACAGGTGATTAGGCTGGACGAAAATTTATACGTGATAGAAATTTTAACTCTTTATTATTAGGTATAGAAGGAAGTACTTGAGAAAAAAAATGAAAGAAAATCATGCAGTTACATCCCAGAGTACTACACAGTTAAAAGTCAATAAATATAACGACTTACAAAACCACAGTTTGAAACACACAACTTCATTTTCCTAGGAAACGAACGAATTACCGCCAAGGTTACCACACAGTTATAAGTGGGGAATACAACGAGAACTATAGCTGCACAGATCCCCCTAAAAGCACTCGAGTACGAGACAAGGTTACACACAGGGGGCCAGATCTTCATAAGTTACATGCATTTCTCTCGGTAATAATTCAGAAAACACAAAATTCATAAAACCATGTACCTACAACTGATGTTTTTTAGTTGGCCGGGGAAAATTTAGAAGTAGTCAATACGGCACAAGTATCGGTGTTTTAGAAGAAATAAAATAAACCTAAACAATTTTAATAATATAAAAATCCATAGGAACTTACATGGGGAAAAAAAACAGAACAGCTAGTAGACGCGTATGCAAGGCACGACTCCATTAAAGCACACGCAGTTCAACATGTTACATAGAAGGCGACATAATAAAATATAACAAAAACATGTAAATGATACTCAAAACGAGACGCAAATCTACTCCACACCCCCGTCGCTGTTGACGTCGTCGTCTTCTGGAGGCGCGTTTAGCAAGCCAACGTGATTTCCCAGCACAGTTGCAATAGCTTGTAACTGCATTGCATAGTTTGTAACTTTCTCTTCGCGCGACCGATCAACGCGAGGGAGCCCCAGAACACTTGCCACATCGTCCAACTTGTTGAATGTGGCCTGCATGACTACGACTGCGAACTGATTGTCCTTGATGAGGCGAAAGTGGTGCTCCTCGTTCCTCTTCGCCTGATCCTTCCTCTCCTTCACCAAAGCTGGATCTTCACCGGCTGGACGAGCGCTGCCGTCGTCGCCCCTTGCGCGCTTAGCTGAAGACTCACATGAGGAAAACCCATGCTGGCGAAATCGGAGTGTGGTACAAAGGCAGTGTGGATGTTGCTGGGTTTTTTATATGAAAACTGTTTGGAAGAACACGTAGCACCTGATTTTAAAGACAAAACCAGATATACACCATATGTGAGCTCAGAAAGTCAAATCACATATATGGCTATAAATAGAGATAATATCAAAGTACTTAATATATAACGTACTTAGCACAAAAGGTATAATCTTAGACAACAAATAGCGGTAAGAGTACAACTCTGATCCTCAGGTGAAGACTCCAACTTTATAGGGACAGCTGACTGGTTGATCACAAACCTAAACTCCTCCTGACTCTAGCAATCTAGTACCTATTTGGTACCCATCCAAGATTTTTTCGAAGAATTAAAAAGTAAAGCAAGTGTAAATACATGTCGTACTCAACAAATATAACATGGGGTTCACGAGGCTCAAAAGGTTGACACTGATTTACTGCTATTAGCTTTTAGTGAGCCATAATTTTAGCAATTGAGTAGGAACAAGTTTAGCATAAGCCCCAAATAACCAGATGATCATGTACCAGGAATAATGTATAGCATAAACAAATTAATCACAGGTGTTCTTCTATTCCATAAGGGTCCCAAGGCCGCTCATGATCGTGAGCACGGTTGATATAATTGTTTTACACTCTGCATAGATTGTACACTTTCACCGCAAGTCGTGATTTCCATATGCCATCACCTCTTCTAAGGGAGTGTGGCAGGGTACACTAGGAGATTGTTCGCAGGTTCCACAAATAGGTAGCAACCCGCTAAGGATTCCCCATCAATCAGTAAGATTCCCCTCCAAGGTGTGACTAACAAAAGACAAAGAAACCAAAGTGCACCCCCCTTGACAAGCCGAAATCAAATCAATCGGAACCCCTCTTGCGCCTTTCGGTAAGCTACCTGTCGGTACAGAAAGTGACCAACTAGTGAATATTTGTAGTTTTGCTGTACATTGTGATCGGATGTGGCCTAGCACTCAATGACACATGATTTATACTGGTTTAGACAACGTGCCCTACGTCCAGTGTGGGTCGGTCCGTGACTTTATTCCTGAGCCCAGGTGCTCGAAGTCTGTAGTGGGGTTACAAACGAGAAGGAAAAAGGAGGGGTGTACGAGAGGCCCGGTCGGGTCCGACCGGAAGGGCCGAGGACGACCGGAACTCTGCTATGAGCTAGGTGTTCAAGCGTGTGCTCGAGGGGTTTGTGAGCTATCGATCTAGTGAGTCTAAACTCGAAGAAAAAATGGCCTCCTTTGTTGGAAGAAGCGCATCCCCTTTTATAGATAAAGGGGATGGCTTTACAGGTGAGAGAGAGAGAGTACGGATGTTTCTAAGCCTTGTTGCCCACGTCGATGAGGGTAGCGATGATGGTAGACGTCCACAATACTGTTAATGTCACTATAGAATGTCAGGTGCACATGGGTGGTTGTGTTGGCTTCTTCAGGAAGGGTGGATGTCGGTACCTACAAAATACGATGGTTATGTGAGGAGCCCTTACCACGTGTACCAGGTATGGTGAATCCTGACGCCCACTATCGATGCCCAGAGGCATGGGGGACTTTTTGCCGTATGGGAGCCCAATGATGCCTACAATACTATAGGCACAAATATCGGCGCCTACAATACTGTTTGCGTCAGAGCGGTTGTGGAGCACTGTTCCCGTAGGCGTACAGGGTATGGTCCCGGTATCGTGGTTTGACTTGTGCGCTGCCTTCTCCGTTCGCCCCTGATCCTTTCCTAGTGGACGTCCCCGGATGGATGGCACCAATCGGCCCTGGCCATGCCAGTCGGAGAAGAGCGGTAAGCAGGCATCCTACGGGTCCCCGATTGGAGTCGCGGGGTCGGAGTAGGAAGCAACGTTTTGGCCCAGGCCTTCCGATCAGAGAGACCACTCGGAGGCGGCTGGTGCCTGAAGCGAGTGCTCCAGTTGGAGAGGTGGGCCGAAGAGGTTGATGAGCGGGCGCTTGTTCGTTTGGGTAGACATTCCGATCGGCGACCGGGCTGTCCTTCCGGCCCGTTGTTTTTTTAGACTCTTGGGCTGGCTCATGAACTACGTGCTGTTTTCCTAGGCCGAGCTCTGGCGTGGAAGCCGGTCCCCGAGGGATCCCGGGTTTATGAACCCGACAGGAGCCCCCAAGCCCCCGGCGATTTGAGCAGAATCGTCCGGGGGATTTTTGTCTTGCCGGTGGGTGCGCGCGAGCGCACCCGCGGGTGTAGCCCCCGAGCCCCCGGGTGGTTCGGGTAGAACCGTCTCGGGGGTGTTGTTTCGGGCGTGCGTGTTTTTAGTTTGAGACGGGATTTTAACCACATCGTCGTTGTGCAGCCGAGGGGATTTTTAGGCGTGGATGAGATAGAACTTACTGATTCTGGCGTCGGTGCGCGCCGCGGATCGGGTGAGAAGGTTAGTTCAGAGAAAACACTGGCGTCGGTGCGCGCCACAGACGGTGAGAGCTCGGTTCGGACGTGTTAGGGCTCACTGATCTTTGGCGTCGATGCGTGCCGCGGGATCGAGCGAGGTGGAGCCGCGAACGGACCCAAGCGTCGGTGCGCGCCGTGGATCGAGAGAGTTAGTTTAGTTAGTTCAGGAATCGGACGAGCCGGAGCTCGTGGATCCTAAGTGAAGCCGTTACGCGAGTTTAGGAGTCGTGGTCCCAGGTTTTATTAGAGCGCAGTCGGAAGTGAAACCGTTACGCGAGTTTAGGAGTCGCGGTCCCAAGAGCCGTTGCCGGATGTCGTAGATCCTATCGACGTGAGTTCAGGGTCGCGGTCCCAAGAGCCATAGCCGGATGTCGTAGATCATGTCGACGCGAGTTCGGGGTCGCGGTCCCAAGAGCCGTAGCCGGATGTCGTAGATCCTGTCGAAGCGAGTTTGGAGTCGCAGTCCCAAGGTTTTTGGAGCGCAGTCGGAAGTGAAGCCGTTTTGAAGCCGAAGTGTAGTTAGTTTGGTTAAAGATCGGACGAGGCGATGCTCGCGGATCCTGGCGTCGGTGCGCACCGTGGGACCGGGCGAGTTGGAGTCGTGGATCTGGCGAGTTCGAGGTCGCTGTCCTTGGCGTTTGTCTTGAGCCCCCGAGCCTTATCGGGCCTTCGTGGGGGTCGATGTGAGTATTGTGCGTTACCCCATCCTCGGTTCCTCACAACCGGAGGGGCTGAGTTTTGTCGCCTGTCCCGATCGCTCGGGCTTGAAGACTAGCTCGGTGAGTTCGCTAACGGGTGTGATCGAGTGGAATCCGGGTCTGTCTTTCGTGACGGGGTCGGCATAGCCCTCTTGTGACATTCCACTACTCCTTTACCTGCAACCCGACAGATGCCTAGGTCGTTCCGAAGACCGACCCAGGTGGCCTAACGGCCTCCCCTTTGATGGAGATTCTGTGGGCCTGGCGAGAGGTTTAGGATCGAACGAGAAGGTTGAGATGACCCGGTCTGCTGGACCAGGCTAGGGCCGCACGGTGCTCATCTACGGTTTTCTCCCCTGGCTCTGTTGGTTGCCCATGTCGAATGAGGCAACCGCCACTTTGTGATGCAACACGGAGCGTTCTGATGCATTTCGCTGCACGTGCGATGCTTAGTTTCCGAGCCCCCGGGCGGTTCAGGGTCCGAATCATCCGGGAGGCGCGGGCATATGAAATGAAATGCGCGTATGGATGTATGAATGATTTATAAAGAAATAGAGGGGGTTTTGGTAATGTTTTACCTTGACGACTGGAGAGACGGGGCTCGGAGAGGCTTCGGTTGGAAACGTCCGACCGGGGACCCGTGCTCGTCGTTCGTGACAGAGTCGGCATGGCCCACATGGGGCGTCCCTTCGCTTCCTACCTGTGTCTCGGTGTTTATCCTGAGCGATTCGATCGGCTCGGGGGATCGGTTGGTCTTCCGGCGGAGATTTCGTTTTTCGGTCTCCCTCGGTCTGGCCTAGGGAAGCGGGAAGCCGCCCGCGTGCGGTGACGCTTCGGTTTTCGCGCCCATCGTGTGGTAGTGGTTGATCGTGCGGTGACGCAGAGGGTTTCTTACCCCTGAACAGTGAACACGCTGCAGAAAAAAAAGAAGGTTTCCAGGCATGGCAGACTTTGGTCCGTAGACACGCGAACAAATGAATTTTGACAAGGAGTATTGAGTAATATGAACTGCTCACTACAAATTTAATGCCAGCGAATTAATTCCAGCACAACAGTCAAGGTTAGAGCACCAAACGAGGCTGGTGGTGTTTAAATTCAGGAGATAAAGTTTAGGGATGTCACATCGGATGTCGCATGGGGTGTTCAGATAAATACAAAAACAAATTACAGAATTTGTCAGTAATCCGCGAGACGAATTTATTAAACCTAATCAAATCGGCATTAGCATATATTTACTGTAGCACAATATTGCCAAATCATGGACTAATTAGGCTTAAAAATTCATCTCGCAACTTAGTCATAATATGTGCAATTAGTTAATTTTTTAGTCTATATTTAATACTCCATGCATATGTCAAAAATTCGATGCGATAGGAAGTAAGGCCATACTAGATATATAGATAGATCATTTGGTAACATCCTCGTGTACATGCTTTTTCATCACAGTTTCACCTTGCATTTACTTACAGAAGGACCTCTCATCATAGGCAGCTACACGCACCCACCATCTCTAATTCCCTATAATCAAGTATAGTGTTACAGTATCATCAGCTCACCCACCACCACAAAAGGTCAGGGGGCGGGGATGGAAAAACCAAGAAAAAAGGCGGCTAGACAAGCGTGGAGTTTGGAGGGGTGATGCCCATCATCTTGTAATACGCCTTCTCTGCCTCCGCCATCCTCGTCTGGAACATGCCCCATTCCTTCCTGCACCGCGCCCTCACCTAAACGACAGATAAATAAACTGTCATTCATAAGCTCCCATGGACAACAATATGACAACTGCTTAGAAACATAAGCAACTTCCTTCCTGAAAACCACTCTACAGCAAGTTTTCAGGCAATAAACGTACCCCTTCCCATGACGCTCTTCCGTTTTCTGACTGCCCCTGCAAGGTTTTTATATACGAATTATGATGGTAAGAAAATGGTAAAAAACCCAAAGTTCACATATTCAAAATAAAAGAAAGAAAAAAACATAATATTTCTCCTTACCTGGTTCCCCAGAGAAGGAACCACTTGGTGAACGATCCACTGTGAATCAACAACTCCAATCTTTTCATGAGCAGGCTGTTGTGAACAATGTCGCGGGCATTCAGTGCACACATTCAGAAATAGCAGCTCACTAGAATCGTATAAAACTCTCTCAAACAATACAAACCTCCACACATTTCCTGAGAGCAAAATCCAAGCCCCAACCATGAACCAAGTCATTCTGCAACCAAAGAAATATTGAACAATTATGTAAAGGAAGGATCGAAGGTAGACACAAGGGGAGGTATGACAGACAAACCTGAATCATATGCCACACACATCTCCATGCATCCCTTGAGAAGACTGGAGCCATTATTTCAACAAAACTGTAATAAAACATAGATAAGTTAACTCTATATGTAGATCATGGGAGACTGGTGATAGTATTACGGGAACTGGTAAGTGTTCTGGGAGGAGAAGAAACACAGCAAGAGGGCAATAACCACATACGCAGCACAAGGTGGAAGATGAGGGTCAGAGCACCATCCCGCCTCTCCTCTGTATCCCTATAACAAAAATGATGCAAAATTAGAACACAAGAGCTCAGCAGAAAAATAAAAGAAGTATTCTTTTTCAGATAAGAATTACACTCACTTGTGAACCTCACTGTCACCTCTTCTTTTGGTCATCTGCCATGTTAAACCCCGATCAGGCTCTAATCCAGGTTGAGAGATGGCCAAATTATGCTTCTTAACAAGTTTGATGTACCTGTAACCCCAACATCATCAATAATATGTAAGAGAGTCAATGTTGAATAGCACTGAAAGGAAGTGGGGAGAATGAAAGCATACTCCTCTGCATTAAAATGCTCAACCCCAAGGTCCTCATCCCAGATGAATATGTACTCATAAGCTGCCACAATATCAGGATGCAGGAATCTTTTGGCATACCACCTAGAGTTGTGTGCACAAACAAAACTTTTAGCACAAGATCATTTCAAATTAAGCAATTGAACTATGAACAGTACACTAGAGCACAAATGAAACTCACCATTTAGTTTGTTTCCTGACACTAATATGGATAGCTCGCTGGGACCACTCAAATTCATCCCACTCACTCACCCGACCATCATAGTGGAATAACAGAATAGCAAAATTGTCAGAAAACTGCAGCACCCACAACAAAACAATCAGGAAGCTGAGTTAAACAAAATGCCATAAATGGATATGAAAGTTCATTATCATCAAAACTAGGGAAAGGCATTATTTTCATTTTTCAGCTCATTGATGCTGTTGTCAAAAATACCTTCTTCACAGCTCTGTTTATATTTTCTTTCTGCTCAACTCCAACAGTAAAGGTAACAAGGTACTTTGGTTTGAAAGGCAGGTCCTGTATATTCAAGATCAAATATCAGCATAGAACATTGCAAGCAACAAAATGCAGAAACAGTGCAAAGCTTTGATTTTTCAGTTTCAATTATTTGTGAATCCAACCAAGAAATAGAGAACTTCAGCTCAGTATATGCTTGTAGCACATGTCCAAAGAAGCACAAGACACAAAATTCAGAAATGTGAAGAAAACAAAGAAAGAACAAGCAGGAGAAGGAGCATATGCTTAAAGCATGTGTCAAGAGAAGTATCAAAGAGTTAGAAATTAGGTTTCCAGTATAGTTCTCAACATGTCCAGCTAGATATATATATATCAAATGCACTTGGAGAAGATTGATGAGATGATGGTGCACAAGAAAATATACCTCACTTGGGTCTCCCCATAACCTGCGCAAATGGAAGTCAGACTCTGATACAACGATACGTGGTGCTAGCCCCTCTGCACCCTTGGGGTTCGTTGGGACATAAATCTACAGATCATCAAAGAAAAAAAACTCATTAGACAAACTACAATATATCAGGAAATAGCAAACGGTTTATTCAATATTTATAAGTATCTGGTATTCAAGGAGAAGATCACGTTAAATGTATATCATTCAAATAGCCATAGTACTCCACAACTAAGCTAAGTCGTGTAACAGAGTAATACAACTAACCTTTAAGGTACTGTTTGAAGTTGGTTCGGTACCGTTTCCCCTTGCGTTTCTGGCAGAAGTCCAAGCATGATTGAGTATAGCTTGGGTTGTGAGTCCAGAGTTTTTGTCTTCAATGTATGAAACAAAGCTAGCTGGAAAGTGAAGCTGGCGTATTCGAAACAGACATAAGTAATTACTCAATTAGTTGAGGTATTGCAGTTATGGTGGACATTATTATCGTTAATACCTTTGTTATGCTGACCGAAGGGAATGAAATTCCAATGAAAAAGCCAAGGACTGCTCCAATAATTGTTACCATAACAAGCCTCATGCTTCCATTTGGGAATCTAAGCACACTGCGAGCGTCAACAAGGGCAGAACGTATTAGCAGGTGACGTTAGCCGTCCAGAAGTCAATAGCTCGAGTGGAGACAAGCATGTAGGTATACAAACCTGCGACCAAGAGTTGCGAGCTTCGCCATGCTCTAGTACAAGGGTGCAGCTAGAGGAGCGATACAGTTGCAAGCGACAAATGCTACGCATCATATGGGGGAGATCATAATGGCAGCGACTTTATTATGCAAACAAAAAGGAAGCCTGCAGGAAACACAGACAGTAGCAATCCATAGTCAGAAGACTCCAATCCAAATATGTTTCGTGCATTTGCATAGCATAGCGAGCTACTAACAAGTAACCAGAATAGTTGGACTGCATCTAAAAGTATGAGCAATGCCCAAGTATGCACTTTCTACTCGGTTTGCCCAAGTAACCAGAATAGTTGGAGTGTATTACAAGATTTTGTGTGCACAGAATGAACTGCTGCAGGCCAATTTCAGTTTCCCTTGCGGTCAAATGCAGACAACAGCTAATTAATGTCCTCCACAGAATTACAATTACTCCCACAAGTAGTCAAGTACAGAGCAGGCACAGGTAGCAGCTGAATTAACTAGCTCTGTTTACAGGTCGCAAAATAGCAGCGTCAAATTCGAAACCGAAAGCCCCGCATGCATCTGGAATCTGAATTCCATGAACCCCCTTCTGCGGCTGAAATCCTAATTCCAAGACCACCTAACCGGCGCTTAAAAAAACTTTTTTTTTTTATTTTTTTCTTGTATGCGAAGTAAATAAAAAAAAAACTCTGAAAGAAAAGATCTTGTTTGGACTTCGGCCGGCGGGCACGATTATTATACTACAAGTGGAGTATCTAGTACTGCGAATCGGACGAAATCAGAACCGAGGGCTGAAGGAAAGGCGGAGGCTTTGGCAGGGAAGCAAACCTGGCCTCCGTCCGAGCGGGCCGGCGGACGGAGCTGAATCCCGCGGCGCCGGTGCTTGTATGTTCCGATTCCGACGGAGGGGAAGCGCGCGGGCGGGCGATGAGCCACCAGCCGTGCCCCTGCCCGTGGGTACGGCGGCGGCGTAGGAGAGGGGGGCGAGGAGCGGAGCGCGTGGGCAGGGAGGGAGGGAGGGGCAGGGGAGGCAGGCGCGCGCGTATATATGCGTGAGGCGGAGGGTGGGGAGGGCGGAAGTCGTGCGCGGCGCGGCAATGTCAGTTGCAAACTTGGAAGCGATGGATGGGTGAATGGATCGATCGATCAAGCTGGAGAGGGGAGGTGGCCAGGAGGGTGGGGAGGCCTTCCGTTGCAAACTTGGAAGCCAAGGGAAAGTTGGAGACGACAGCGTGAGAGAGGAGAGGTGGCAGAGGGACGCCACCCAACCAACCAACCGCGGCAACCTGGGCCCTCAACGGGGACGCCCAGGCCGTCCGATGCCGATACCGGCCTTCCGTTCCGCCGTCGGATCCTGGACCCCACGTACTCTTCTGGGCCTTAGACAGCTCGGTCGTCCATCCCTGGACTTCGGGAATAAAGAGAGAGCATGATGGTCCATGTGTTTGTATTGCCAACGTTCCAAACGTTTTTCAGTTTTTTTATACGTATAATACGGAGTAATTATTAATGCACCAGTTAACAGCAGCTGTTTTTCTGTAATAGCGGTTACTAGCAAATATGTCCGTACGTTGCAACGAAAAAAATAATATCATAGAAATGTTACATATCTATTAATGTTTTATTCTTTCCATAAAATTTAAAGTTTATAATTTATTTTGATGAGCACGAAATTTATAATATCAATTAGTATTGGCAATAATATGATAATATCCTATTAAATCTATATCCAAAAATAATACTTTGATAGAAACATTTCACCCATTGTAAGGCACACCGTAATTTTAGATTTGATAATATCTATATGTAGGTAGAGTTTAATATTGAGTTACAGCCCTTGTCGAGGATTGCACTGATACTTACGTAGAGCTTGTTCAAAATTTGCTCATTATTTGATAAAATGGATAATTGGTTGATTTGGCTTCTAACAAAAATAAGTTTTGTTCATAATCAAAACTATATCAACAACTTAGTGGTAGGAATATTTATTTATTAATCAAAGATAAGTATACTTATTATTTGTTTTATATAGAAGGACAAATAAAATGGAAAAAGGCATGGGCAAAAAAATTGGCCGCATATCTTTTTTGCATGCATGCCTATACCATCCCCATGCATATGTGAGCATGTGACCACAGTAACCAGCCATGGGTACATGTTCCTCAAGGAAAATAGGCATGGCGAAACACGACAGTGAGTCCATCTGTGATACAGTAAACAAAAGGGGCAGAGACGAGAGTCTTACTCCAAAAGATGAAAAAGGATACCGAAGAAAAACGAAACGAGAGTTGGAAAAAGCCACGGAAACGAATAGAGTCGGACAAAAAACTTTACATGATTTAATATTTAGAGGCAAACTGAGTTGGACAAAAAAGTCTTCTTGATTTCTATTTTATCATTTTCTATTTGTTTATTAATATTCATATTCCACTTACTCATGATCGGAGAGATATATTGGAATTAAGATTAGGATTCCTAACTATCTATGTTACCTAAGTCACACAAAAAAAAACTACCTAGGTTACCTAGGATATCTTTGGGAGTATTTTTTTTGTTAGTCTTTTTCTCTTTTCTTTTTTTTCTTGACTGGCGGCTTATTTTTATTTAGACAAATACTCACTACTGGCTGCCGTGGGATCTGGGGTTCCGGAATTTTTTTTCTTGTGCACGCTCTATCTGTTTTTCTATTTTCTTATTAGCGTAGAGAAGTTTGTCTTCTTTTTCTTTCGTTGCTTTACAGTATCTGATTGGGTTTCGTTTTTTAATTTTTCACGGTCTTCTTTTTTCGCATCCCATTGGTTCCGTCACTTCCAATTGGTTTTTAATCAGTCACTTTTTCCTTTTTCCAATTTCCATTATAAATATTAAAAAAATAGGAATCTAGACTTTCAGTTTCTGACCCAATACGTTTTAGAATCGAGCTTCGTATCGCGCTAGACAAGAACTATTATAATTCGTGTGAGCACGGGCTATATATATATATATATATATATTAGTCTGGACGGAAGAAATCTCCATTGGTCGGTAGTTAGAGGGAACGGACAAAAAAAATGGACCAAAAAAGTGGGCTGAAATTTTACCTCTTTATTATTAGATATAGATATAGATATTATTATTATTATTATTATTATTATTATTATTATTATTATTATTCATAAAAGGAGCTGAGCAAGCATGGCAGTGCTTGCAAGTATTTTTGTTTTGATAACACAGTGCTTGCAAGTTGCATTGGCAAAGATATATCCTTTCTCTTGACTGTTTCTTCTCAAAAGCAAAAATCGATTCGGCGTCAACAGGGTTGTTTGTGCCTTTTTTCCACACGGACGCTTGAAAAAGCCAGAGCTATTTATTGTATGATAAGGACAACGACGTGAAATAGTCTATGTACTACACGACTTCAGTCAACGCTCAACGAAATCCCATAGAAGCACATGCAAAGTCCAGGGTTAGGCCTACCATTGCTCCAAAAGGTCCACATTGTGCTACAGATACTGACGAGGAATAAATCATTTATTTTATTTATATATAAACCAGCAAATGTTCCCATGTTGCAACGTGATAAAAAACTTAATTTTTTAAATCTATTATTATATAAACCATTTAGTCAAAATACAATCATAGATTATTGAATTGATTTAAAGGGCTTCTATATCTATATCTATATCTATATCTATATCTATATCTATATCTATATATATATCTATACCTATACCTAATAATAAAGAGGCAAAATTTCCACCGTTTTTGTACTTTTATTTTGGTATGGCCTTCCTAACTAACTATGTGAATGTGAAAATAGTTTTTATTCGGCTGTCTACCACTTGAATATATGTTCTTGAGGCCTGAGAAAAAAAGAATACCAACTGTATCAGAACTCATACAAACGTTAGCTTTATGGTCGCCCACCTCCCCAGGAATCCGGGTATGACACGCTAAAGTTGCAGCCGTAACGGAAAAAGGAAGGGAGAGCAGGAAAGAATGAATCGACCAAGGCAGAGCTCTAGCTAAATTGAACTCATGATCAAGAAAGAGCACTAAGATTTTTTTGCTGGACTTACAAGTGCCTCCGCTTGTAGGCCTCATAAATCACAAAAAAATATATCTTAATCTTACTCTAATATTCAACCACGAGAAGTTTTTTTTTTCAATTTTGGTCTCTTTTTAATTTTTGTTTTTCTTTCCTATATTCACTTTTTTCTTATTTTCTACTAGGTTCCCGATCATGTTTCTGTTTTGCTGAGTGTTTATCGGTTCCGTTTCTATTTCGTGGTTCTGTATTTTGTTTTTCCGTCCGTCTATTTTTCCTTTTCCCCGTTTTTGCCAATGTTTTCTTTCCGTTTTTTTTTCTTTTTTTCTTCCAAGTTTCCCTCTGTCTTTAGTTTTCTTTCTGCGGTATTTTTGTTTTTTTTTTCAAGTTTCTATCCATTTATAGGTACTCCAATTCTGACTTTTTATTCTTCTGTCCATAACTAACAAATATGTCTGCGTATTGTAATGGGAAAAATCTATCAAATATTCATGAGAAACGAGAACAAGAACTCTTGTGAGGTCTAGCTACTACTTGTCAGACTCAACTCCACCAACCACTGCATCATCATGTGCACCGATGGCACAATCAGGTCTTCTCCATGAGGCCACTTTCCTCTATGGATAAGGGCACCGTTAAGGTTGCCCGCTCACTCAACTGTAGCTGCAGGAGTCATGCTTGGTCAACCACCATTGAAGCTGCACCCACATGGGCGCCGTGCCGCCCCACTGTGCCGGGCCATTTTATTTTCGTTGATCAAGACAATATAGAAAGTGTGATCACATTTAGGATAGATGGTCGTACTATTAAAAGGAGAGCTCTTATCGGACATCTCGATCATGTAGTGCCACTAGGTGTTGGAAAATTTGCATATGCATTTTAGGCCTAGAGCACAATCGGTGAGAAGTGAATAACCTTTGAAAAATGATTGTGAAAATGCTAATACACTTTGCACGTGATGGTGAGACACTTGGAGTGTTAGCACATTTGCAAAGGTGGTGAAAGAGGTGAAGAAAAGAAGGCGAAACTCGGCTCGGGGTGCTGCCCTGGTGGCATCACCACCCCTGTGATGGTGACCGACTGGAGGCCGAGAGGAGGCAGTTGAGTGTTGCCCTGAGGGGGGCACCGCCACCCCTTGT
Organism: Miscanthus lutarioriparius; assembly: GCA_904845875.1. Classification (NCBI taxonomy): domain Eukaryota; kingdom Viridiplantae; phylum Streptophyta; class Magnoliopsida; order Poales; family Poaceae; genus Miscanthus; species Miscanthus lutarioriparius. The sequence continues at coordinate 74,404,241 of CAJGYO010000017.1, forward strand.
CCAGTGGCACCGCTGCCCCTAGGGCGGTGCCCACCTGGACGTGGCTGAGTAGTGCTGAGCTAGGGCTGGCACCGGTAGTGGCAGTGTGCACCGCCACAGGCACGACGGTGCACCGCCGGGGCACCGCCACCCTGTCCAGTGGCACCGCCCCTTTTCAACAAAGAGCAGGGGAACTGGGACGGGCACCACCGCGGTCACCGCCACCCCTAGGCGGTGCACCGCCCTAATTTTCTAAAGAGGAGGTAGTCCAAATAAGTTTCATCAATTAGCTAGAACCAAACTAGGGCTTTCAATCTTCCCCTTTTTGTAATTGATGACAACCTCCTCAAAGATACGAAATAAATTCAAATTTGAATCCATGTTGCTTGCCCAAGCATTTTTACCATGTGTAAAGGATTTGGACAAGTTTCATGAACCCCCATTAGTAGCATTTGCTCCCCCTACATATGTGCTAAGAGTTTGTATTGAAAGCTTGCACATATACATATATTGGAAATGTGGGAGGGCAATGTCTACCAAATGATGCTAAGGTCTAAGAGATAGATCTTTGAAGCGTGATACCAATCGGAGTGCACCAAATATACCACCCTTAACACCATTGCTTAGTTAGATGCCACTTGGAATTTCTTGCAAAACACAAACACTAGATGCCTCGTGAGATCACATTATATGCAAGATTCTAGTACCACTTATAAAGCAAAACCAAGGCATATCTAACTACCTCATATGCATGCTAGTTTTTTCATTTCATCATTCAACCTACAACTAGTATACACCACACAAGCATAGAATTTTAATTTTAAAACTTGTGCCATGCAAGCATATATATGTAATGCACATTCAAATGTAACATACAAGTTTATGAGCTTGCTCCCCCTACTTATGTGCTTTTAGTTGATCCCTTTACTTTATCATCTCTCCCCCTATGTCAAAGTTCACCCCTTTGTTATCTTCTCACTATCTTTGTGCATTACTTCTCCCCCTTTGTCATCAATGACCACAAAGGTTCAATTTTAGATAGGTTAAGATTATCAAGCTCAATCAATGGGACGAGGATTATTTTCCCAAATTTGGTTCAATCTAGAACACTTGCCAAAGATATTCAACTCGGTTTGATCCAAGGACAAGCTTCTTCACACCTTATTTCAAGGGTTATCTTATACCATGTTGAGTTAAACACTTATAGCTTATTTTCTAGATCAAACATTAGGTTCACAAGCCCACAAACATGTCATATGCTACCACTAGATCAAGTCAAGCATAGAATCAATAGTGGTACCAAACAAGCATCAAATTCATTTGATTTTCATGAATGAGCCTATTTTACATGAGGAATGATTAGATGCACTAAACAAGTCCTTAGCAAGGAACGTATGCATGGCAATAAACTTTTACCTTGGATTGCTCGAAGAAGAGGCATGTCATATAAGTGGGGGGGGGGGTGCATCAACACATATTTGAGAAATCTAATATGTTCAACTCATTCCTTAACTTGTAAAACCTTTTCTCATCCAATGGCTTGGTGAATATGTCGGCAAGTTGATCTTCGGTGCCCACACTCTCAATGCAAATGTCTCCTTTTTGTTGATGATCTCTAATAAAATGGTAGCGGACATCAATGTGCTTTGTTCTTGCATGTTGAACCGGATTGTTGGTGAGCTTGATAGCACTCTCATTGTCACATAACAATGACACTCTCTTGAACTTGATTTCAAAATCATTCAAGGTGGCCTTCATCCAAAGTATTTGTGCACAACAACTACCGGCGAATATGTATTCAGCTTCGGCGGTTGATAATGCAACACTATTTTGCTTCTTTGATGACCATGAAACAAGTGATCTTCCCAACAATTGACAAGTGCACGAGGTGCTCTTCCTTTTAACCTTGCATCCCGCATAGTCGGAGTATGAATATCCAACAAGTTCAAACTTTGCTCATTTAGGATACCACAAACCAATATTTTGTGTATACTTCAAGTACCTCAATATTCTCTTTGTGGCCTTTAAATGATCTTCTCTTGGTGAGGCTTAAAATTTTGCACACATGCACAGACTAAATATGACATCCGACCTTGATGCGGTCACATAGAGTAGGCTTCCAATCATAGACCGATACAACTTTTGATCTACCATGTTGTCACTTGCATCACTATTCAAATTGCCATTTGTTCCTATTGGTGTGCTAATGGCTTTGCTCTCATTCATGCCAAACTTCTTGAGCATATCTTTGATGTACTTGCCTTGACTCACAAATATACTATTCTTTAATTGCTTGATTTAAAGACCAAAGAAGTAACTCAACTCTCCAATCAAAGACATCTCAAACTCATTAGCCATCATCTTCCCAAACTCTTCACAAAAGTCTTGATTGGTTGATCCAAATATGATGTCATCAACATAGATTAGCAACACAAACAAGTCTGCCAATCTTCTTGGTGAAAAGAGTGGTGTCAATCTTACCCATCATGAACCCTTTTGAGAGTAGGAAGTCCCTCAACCTCTCATACCATGCTCTAGGTGCTTGCTTCAAATCATACAATGCCTTCTTCAACTTGTACACATAGTTTGGCTTCTTGTTATCTTCAAAACCGGGAGGTTGCTCAACATAAACTTCTTCATTGATGTAGCCATTGAGAAATGCACTCTTAACATCCATTTGATAGAGCTTGATGTTGTGGGCACAAGTATAGGCTAGCAAGATTTTAATTGCTTCCAATCTAGCAACCGGACCATATGTTTCTCTAAAGCCAAGACCTTCCACTTGAGTGTATCCTTGTGCTACCAATCTTGCTTTGTTCCTTACTACTATCCCATCTTGATCTTGCTTATTTTTATAGACCCATTTGGTTCTAATCACATTGTGGTTCTTTGGTCTTTCCACTAACTCAAATACTTGATTTCTTGTGAAGTTGTTCAATTCTTCATGCATAGCATTCACCCAATCAATATCCTTCAATGCTTTATCTATCTTCTTTGATTCAATGGATAACACAAATGAGAAATGCTCACAAAATAAAGCCAATCTTGACCTTGTTTGAACGCCTCTAGAAATATCTCCAATTATAGTGTCCAATAGATGATCTCTTACAATATGAGTTGGTTGGAGTATTTGAACTTGATTGCTTGCACTTGCTTGATCATTGGGTTGAGATGATGAACTAGCCACTTGATCTTGTACATTATCATGAGAGCCACTTGAGCTTGCTTGATTAGTATCAACTTGCATATTTGAGTTATAGAGCACTTGCACTTGATCATCTTCTTCATCAATCACATGCCTAGGCCTCAATTTACCAACATCCATGTTCTTCATGGCATTTAAAAATTGAATGCCTCTAACATCTTCCAAGTTCTCATTCTCATCTTGGAAACCCTTAGTTTCATCAAATTCAACATCATGAACTTTCTCAAGAGTACCACTTGCCAAATTTCAAACTCTATATGCTTTACTTGTAGTGGAGTAACCAAGTAAGAATCCTTTATCACATTTCTTATCAACCTTTCCCAATCTACTGCCTTTCTTCAAGATATAGCATTTGTAACCAAAGACCAAAAAATATGCAATGTTGGGCTTTCTAACATTCAAGAGCTCATATGGTGTCTTCTCTTTCAATGGGTGACAATACAATCGGTTGCTACAATAGCAAGCCGTGTTGATAGCTTCAGCCCAAAAGGATTGACTCATATTATACTCACTAAGCATAGACCTTGCCATATCAATGATTGTTCTATTCTTCCTCTCAATAAGGCCATTTGATCGTGGAGTGTACTTGACCGAGAATGATGTCTAATTTCAAAATCATCATACAACTCATCAATTATTGTGTTCTTGAACTCACTACCATTGTCACTTCTTACCCTCTTGATGGTTGTTTCAAACTCATTGTGAATGCCCTTGACAAATAATTTAAAAGTTACAAACACATCACTCTTGTCCACTAGAAAGAATGCCCAAGTGTATCTAGTATAGTCATCCACTATCACAAAGCCATATTTGTTTCCACCGATGCTAGTGTATTGTGTTGGCCCAAACAAATCCATGTGCAACAACTCAAATGCTTTGCTAGTACTCATTATGCTGTTCTTAGGATGGGTGTTTCCAACTTGTTTGCCGGCTTGACAAAAGCTATAAAGCTTATCCTTCTCAAACACAACATCTTTCAAGCCTCTAACCAAGTCATGCTTAACCAATCTATTCAATTGTTTCATTCCAACATAACTAAGCCTTCTATGCGATAACCAAACCATACTAGACTTAGTGAACAAGCATGTAGACAATTGAGTTTCACTAGCATTAAAATCAACCAACTATAGGTTCTCATATCTAAAGCTTTTGAAGATCAAGTTAGAGCTATCTACACTTCTGATTTCTACATCATCTACCCTAAATATGCATTTGAATTCAAGATCACACAATTAAGCCACGGATAGCAAATTGAAGTTCAAGCTCTCTACTAGCAACACATTAGAAATGCCCATGTCATTGGATATTGCAATCTTACCAAGCCCTTTGACCTTGCCTTTACCATTGTCACCAAATGTGATACTATTGGTTGTGTGGATGCCCTACAGGTTGACCTAAATTGGATATATCCCCTGCAAGTGAAAACAAATTTGTGCCCGCTAGACTTACGGTGGCGGCGGCGGAGGCGGAGGCGGAGGATCCCCGGTCTGCTATGGTGGCTCAGGCATCCTTTTGGTGGCATGGCGGGGCTCTCCCGTTGGAACATGGCGCCATTAGCAACCACGTGATCAGGTGTGTGCCGCGATAGAGGCGGCTTGCAGCCGAGCCGTGCCAGTTCATAGAATAAAGGTATGAGTACCTTCTTTTGTTATTATAGAACTCCATTTTCTATACACGATAAAGTAAAGAACACATAAAGAAAGGCTATTATGTATGAATTTCAATTGAAATCAATGCTTTTGTCACACAAAAATAGAAAACCAGACTGTCCCAAAGTATGATATGAACAAATGCACAGATTAGTGCTCTCAAACACTGTATGCTTTGTTCTAATGCTAGTTTTGCCATTGTCCACCCAATGGTCGAAACTCTAACAGACTTTGCATACTTTTGCTGCAACAGATGGACAGATCCTAGATTCCTAATGGAAGACCATTCTCGCCGACATTCATCGTAGGAGTTGAAGAGTTCATGGATATGGTTAAACAAAAATACCCAGAGCAAAAGATCTCTTGCCCGTGTACACATTGTCTTAACCAGGTGGTTAAAACTTGGCAGGAGGTGAAGGACAACTTACTTATACACAGAATGTCACCCACATACACCACATGGATTCATCATGGGGAAGAGGGAGGAGGTACTAACATTATAGAGCCATCAGATGTGCATGGATCTCATCATGATGGTTGGATTACGGAGGAGGAGCAGGAGGACCACGACGGTAACATATTACTAGATTTTGATGATTTAGTTCAAAACATGTTGACATCTGAAGAGCGGGCTAGAAGAGTCCCAAAGTTTGAAAGAGTGTTGCATGAGTTGAAGCAATCAGTTTCTTCTGGATCTACCTTCTCAAGATTCTCCTTCCTTGTCAGGTTGCTCTATATCAAGTCCCATTATCGAGTTAGCAACAACTATTTTGATGCACTATTGGCGTTGCTATCAGATGCATTCCCTAGTAGCAACGTACCAAAATCATGTGAGGAGGCACGCAAATATATTCAAGAATTGGGATAAGGTTATAAAAGTATCCATGTGTGCAAGAACAACTATGTGTTGTTTTAGGGTGATCGTGAGAAATTGCAAGCGTGCCCAAAATGCAAAGAGTCTAGATGGGAGGATGCAGATAGTAGCAGGCGGGTTCCGCATAAGGTTTTGAGGCATTTTCCTCTAATACCGTGGTTGTAGAGAATCTTTGCTGCTCGAGGAACAACAGCGGACATCGAATGGCATGAGACTAAGCGAGAGAAGTATACCAGTGAAATGAGCCATCCAGCAGACGGGGAGGCATGGTAGGACTTTGATACCAGTCAAACTCCCTATCAGTGTTTTCTGCCTTCCTCTTCAGTTGATCCACTTGTCGGCGAGGACCATCTATGACAATTTTTCTAGAATTGTCATAGAATTTCAAGAATGACGCGACTTCTATGATGAACCATTTTTCGTCATAAATTTGTCACAAAATTGAAATTATGATGAATTTAGCTCCTTTAATGACGAAAGCTGTTCGTCATAGAAGTGAATATTCCTAGTAGTGTCATCCACCACCACTGCCACCACCACCACCTCCTCCTCCTCCCCTATGGTTCTAGATAAGACCTCTCATTCTTATCCCTTTTTATTTTTTGGTTTTAATAATGGAAAAAGGAGTTTAGAGGCTCTCTTAATACCCTTGCTTGTTGAGACAATAGCTTCCTGTCCTTGTTCAATTTTAACTTTCTTTTTGGCTTCTTTTTACTTTTTGTAGACTGAATTATGATTCCTCCTAGATCCATTCTTTAGCAAGCTTAGGTTGTTGAGTTGAATTAACTCACATTCTTGTATAGTATGTCGAGCTGTTATGCCTTCCTTCTTATTATTAAGGGTATGTATTGCAAATTGTAGATCTTTAAGTAATTCCATTTTCTCAAACACATCATCAATAGCTACAATACTCATACTGCCAATTCTATTAACCAAATCTTCAGTAGATATAACTGAAATGTAGTTAGAGGTTAGATAGTTGTTACCTTCAAGATTTCTTTTCTTAGTCATGATGTTATTCTTCTCCTGGCTAGTAAGTGCCACCTCCTTCTTGAGGCTTTCGCTTCTTCTCTTCTCGTTGCTGATCCTCCTTCATATGATTAGTTCCTTCTTTTCTTATTTTATTTTCTTTTGTCGTTTCATCTTCGTTATCCTTCATTGGGTTTACTATTACTATATTTTCTACCAAAATCTCGATGCTTTCCTGAGTGTTTACAATAGTATTATCTATCTCAAAGAGAATTTGCTTTATTTTGCATAAACTAATTGGTTTTAGAACATTTGGCATTACATTCATAATTATGGTAACACATTGATATCTTACTCTGTTTGTGCATACCCATTAGTTCTTTGATGCTTAATTATCTTCCTGTCACTTGTGTTCTCTCACCGTGACTAATATATGTTATATGATGTATTTTGTAGGCTCCGTCTAGAAATAGGAGAACTCTACATTAACATGAAGGCCATGGTTAAAGAGAATCAGGATGTGATGGATTGGATTGACCAATTGCTTGCAAATGAGGTAGACATCTTCTAGATGGAGGAGGAGGACAAATGAGACTACAGATGATGGAGGAGGACAAATGAGACTACAGATGGTGGGTTCTTCAAGTTGGTGCTTCAACTTGACGTTGAAACTCTTACCATAGACCAGGCAATCGTGGGGGTTATGTTGCCATTCAGCATGAAGGAACTCTACCTCCTCGACTTCCTATACAACAACATTTGGTACTTCTATTCAGATACTAGAGTTGATGGAAGCGGGCATAATCAGCCAGGGAATAATATACAGTTTAACGTTCAAGAGAGGCTACACAAAGGATATGTTTAGAAATGTCAAAGTCGGGGCATATCAGTTGAACTTGTCACATCATGCTCTATCACAATAACTCGATCATCTGAAGAAGGGACAACTGGACGAGATTCAAAGCGTGATGTTTCTAATCATTGTACATCTCAAAGGCTAAAAGATCCCCCACTGACTTTGGGTTCTCCTATCAGTCCTTTGCTGATAATCTTTCGATGGTCACATAAACCACTTTTGGCTGTCTATTTCAGAACTGGAGTACAATATGTATACAAGTTGTAAAAGGTCCTAAAAACTTCGAGATGGGAAAGGACTTTGCCACATATGGCGAGTTGGTGGGTACTATGTCAGTAAGAGTGCATTTGTCGATGACGAGAAGACCGTGGACTCTATTGATTGGCAGAGCCATGAGGAGAAATTTGTATTTGACCTAGATTATGACAAGAAAGAGTTTTATCTTACCTAAAAAATCTAATTCTGCAGTACTATTTTCACTTTATTTATCTGCAAGAAACAATGATAGTCCAAAGATTCAAACATGATTGTTATAATCCATAATCCTGATTATAACAATCCTATGCATAATCCATATTTTAATAGTCTAGGTGTTATCCAAACATGCCCTCAGAGGAAAAGGTAGTGAGGAGAAGAGAGACTAGGGTTGGGGTGCAAGCCAATATGGGTAGAAGGGAGTCCAGTTGCCTTTATACCATTGGACACTTATATAGGTGATGGTCATTTATAAAAGGGCCCTTGGTGGGGTTAGATTTTACATGGCACTACTCTATCAACTATTTAGGCCTCTTCTAGGGGAGGCCTGACTCATATACCTAATGGACTCCCCAAACGATACCTCCTTATTAGCTACTAGGTTATGACCGGTAGTACTTAACCTAGTAGATGCTCCTACCAAAAGAGGCACAAATATAACTTGACCCCTGGTCGTGGGGTCGCCCTTTGCAACCTAGACGATCCCAAAATGGGGGACGGTGAAATGCATCAAAAAGTGGAGTGCTAGCTACAAGTAACACGAGAATTGTAGATTAATTTGAGACAAATTAGACTTTTTTTAAAATTACACAGTACAACGCAGACGTCCATAACACGCACGCACACTCACCCCTATGAACACACGTACGTAAACCATACCCCTATGAGCACCCTCGAAGGACTGGGCCGGTAGATCTCGAGATTCACGAAGTCACCACTGGCGCCTCGCTGTCGATGGGGACGTCGCCTACCACTGAAAGCATAGCGCCGTTAAATTCTCGAATAAATCCAGGAAAATGCGAGCACCCATACTAAGTCGAGGATTTAAATCCGGATGGACAGTTCCAAGAAATCTAACCAACTCATGTATGATCTGTACAAAAAGACCGGACCTAGACAGGGGAGAAAGGCCCAACAGGCCCAAAGCAGAGTGCTGTGTGGTTTGCATTGCCCAAGTTGACACCGAGTCGAGTCACTGACCATGCGTTCGGTGTGTTGGTATTAGTAGTATACGTGGCTAGTAGCAGTATTGTTCCTTCAAGACACGAGGATATGCCTGTCGCCGACGGCCGACGCACCTATCCACTCTGACAGTCCGACGACGACGACGACTCGACGAGTAAGCACCTCCTCGTTGCAGGTGGTGGCCTGACATGACACCTTGACCTTCAGGAACGAGCTACAAAACCCTATGTTCAGGGCCAACAAATCAAATAAAATTGTCGCAATTTAACATGGATATATGGTTACCTTAAATGAAGGAAAAAACAAACAAACCCCATAATCCAGCGTGAGTGCATGCCAATGATCCTATCGGCAGCGGCGGGTAGGCACCAGGCGGCGGCGCGTCAAGGAACAGGCGACTGACAAGGCGAGGCAGTCCACGGTCAGAGATATAGTATTTTTCTCTCACAATAAAATAGCATCAGCCAACTTATAAGCCACATAAACGATCAAGAGAACATGGGGTTGGCTCTTGTTACTGGTAAACAATTGATTGTGGTCTATGAGAGTTTATGTACCTAGGTTTGGGCCTCTATTTGGGCTGGGCCGTCAGCGGCGGACCTCCCTATGTTATTTTGACGCTAGGATATTCACCGTAGAATGATATCATCCGATGACTGTGAATTGGAAGAGACGTGGCCCAATGGCATGTCAGAGCTTGGTCGTGTTATAGAGATTCACTAGAAATCAGACGTGGCCTCCTTTGCATGAGTGTGTGGAGAACAGCTCCCTTTCGTTGCTTCCATCAGATAGAAAGGATTACATACATTGCAAAATAGAAAAGAGGTATTGTAATACAAGTTTCCGTTGGAACATCATCTTGTCTTTGGTACATAGATCACAATGATGTTCCATAAATCATGGCATTTCAATGTAGGTAAAGAGATATATATATGATACTTCATACTATACTAATTAGAATCACATCACACAATGGTAACATAAAACCTTAAAAATCAATTTGGCTAGTAAATAAGTGTCTGGCCGTTTAATTATTGTAGCTGGTGATTAGTACATTGATAAATTTGCATGACGGCTAAGCAAATGAAGAGAAAGAAGGATGATTTTGTTGGAACACACAGTAAAGACAAGCTAGCCAGATCTTCCGTGGACACAGGCATATATTTCAGAGGATATGGAAGAGTATTGTTTGTGCTTTACAACAAATCAACAATTATCGTCCTACCGAGACATATGTTTGCCTTCATTGCAAGCTTGTCTGTAGTTTCCAGCGCCTTGGGATTCTTTGTCGTGTACAGATGCAGGCAGAGGAGCATTGTACAACACGGAACGCCTACTTGTATTCGTGCATGAAGGAAAGGAAGGGAAAGGAGTGCACGTGCAGGAGGAGATATGCGCTGAAGGATGTCCGAATTGAAGTCAAGCTTTGGTGCGGCTCGGGAAGCAAATATGGTTTGTTTATACGGGGAAGAGTACATACAAGCAGTAAGAAAACGGATTTGCTAGAGTCCGGACATTCGATCCGAGGCGCTAGAGTTGGACGCTATCCGCTCAGCGAGCGAGCGAGCACCCTAGTGCGTCAGGCTTGCGAGCGAGCGCCCCAGCAGGGGACCCGCGCTGCCCCAAACGTCGCCAGCACCGCCATCCGCTTCCCACGTGCATCACATGTGCAACACCCGATCTACCTTTGAAACATCCATATGTAACAGTTGCAACATACAAAAGAAGACAGATGAAACAATTGAAACATACGTCTGAAACAATTGCAAAAACACCTAAAAGCCACTTGAAAACCATTCCAAACATACTCAACATCTAGATGAAACACCTGCAATATACGTATGAAACACCTAAAATACTTGAAACATACGCTTACAACATGCATGTATATGCAATATCCAGATCTACTTTTGCAACATCCAAATGGAAACACTTGAAACATACGTCTGATACAGATAAAACATTTGAAACATACGAGCATGGCCATTGCAACATGCGCTTTCAGTGCAACATCTACTTGCTGTTTAGGAATGGAGGCTTGTCAGAGTGTGGAGTTTACCGATGTAGAGCTCGCCGGTGGCGCGGAGCTCATCGCTCCGGTGGAGAAGGCCACGACAGGTCCGGTGGAGAAGGCCTCGCGACGGGCGGTGAGCGTGGTGGAGAGGGAGGACGGCGGGCGGCGGCGCTTGGGTGCAGCAGAGAGGAAGGATGGCCGTCGGTCGGGCGCGGTGGTGCGATCGCGGTGGAGCATGCCGCGGCGGCGCGGCCGCGATGCAGGACGCTGCAGCAGTGCAGGCATGGTGGCACGTTCTTGGTGCAGCATGCCACGGCATTACGAGCACGGTGACGATACAAGAATAGAGACTACAGAATTCAGGACAGTGAGATCGGAGATTTTTTAGCAACACGAGATGGGTGCAAGTGAGACTGTAGGGCCATTCGGGCGGACGTCTAGGCCCACTTACGCAAGTGTCCAGACCAACACTCCAACAGACGCCCTAACCACAAGCATGGACTCAACGTGGCAAGCTGGTCGTGAAGCTGGCATAGGGCATGGCAAATAACACGCAGGTTGCCACTGTGCTTGCCCGTCGTTGTGGGTCGTCAGAGTTCAAACGACAGGTGATGACTGCGAACGACAACGGGTGTGACCTGGTAGCACAGGGTACAGATATAGGGTTCAGATAAATGCAAAGGAGCTTCGGTATCCGATAATGCTTCGGTGAGGGCGTCCGTTCGGGCATGTGTGTTTGAACGCGCCGTTCCTAGGCATGCGAAGCGATCGGGTCCAACAGGCAACGGGCCTGCTCCTCTACGCCGATGCTTTCTCCTCCGCTCGTGACAGAAATCCGAACCGAAATCCCTAATGAACTCCCCACTCGCTTCACCACATCGGGCGGCCACCCCACTCTGCCTTGTCGTCGTGCGCCACGCGCGGCGCCCCTACCCACTCGCCTCAGCGCCGCGTCTGCCACCCACGCCCGCTCCACCTCCGGTGCGCCCCATCCCCCTACTCCTCCCATCCTGCCTTCATGTCTGCTCCCCCAGGCCCACGTCCACTCCACCTTCGGTGTGCCCCTGCTCGGCTCGGCACCGTGTCTGCCGCCCATGCCCGCTCCGCCTCCGTGCTGCAGATGCCACCGTTCCCCACCAGAAGGTCCTTGCTGCTGTCGACCTCAGCTCACGACATCACAAGATCCCAGTGGCCATACTCGGAGCGGGCTTCTTCGACTACACCACGCGCTTCCTTCCCTCCCTTGACGACGGTATCCGACGATGTGTACGAGATCGAGCAGGGATGCCTTGCCCATCAGGGGTGACTCGGCCAGCAACGCCGACTAGGATGCAGTTGCTCGGCGGGTCCGTGGTCATGGGCGCCAGGCAGTTAGGAAGGTCTCTAACAGCAAGGCCCGCGGCCGTCTGACAGCGGCAGGATATGATGCATGTTGTAAGTATATATTTCAAATGTTTCATATGTGTTTAGAGGTATGTTTCAAGTGTTTAATACGGATGTTGCAAAAGTAGATCGGAATGTTGTATATGTTGCAATGGTTGTATATGTACGTGGTAAGCGTCCGTCCCCAATGTTTCATTTATTTCTTTCAGATATATGTTGCAAGTGTGTTTCATCCGGATGTTGCATATGTTTCACACATTTGTTACAAGTGTTTTTTTGGATGTTGCGTATATTTTGCAATGGCTACACACGTGTTTTTCTGGTGTTTCAGACGTATGTTGTAAGTGTTTCAATTGTTTCGGACGTATGTTGTAAGTGTTTTATCTAGATGTTGCAAAAGTAAATCTTGGTGTTGCACATGTTGCAGTGGGACCCATCTGCAGCAGCCACCTGCTATAGCTGCTGGGTCCACCTGCATGCGCGTGGTTGGAGGGCGCCACAGTGCGGGCACGAGACAAATCGTGTGCAGGACACGGAGTGACGTGGGCCACAGTGTGGGTGCGGACACAGTGCAACGCGGGACACGGAGTGGCGCAGGCCTCACGTGAAGCATGCGCGGGCGTCCGGACGCTAGCCCTGTCCGGACGTCTGGGCACTAGACGTTCCATTCTGTATCTGACTTTTTTTTTCGAAGCAACATCGGAAAAGGGCAGGTAGTTCCTGCAATCCACGATAGGTAAAAAGAAAACAGAAATTTACCCAAGTTAAGCGGACCTGAAAACCATATATAGTTGCACGGTTTATTAAAGGGAAAACGCCAAAAAAAATCTAAACACTACTGCCCAAACGACTAAATTGAGGGAGCCCAAGGGCAAGTCATCATTGTCGAGCTCATCACAAGAAGACAAGCTTCGTGTTCGTCTACAAATTGAGGATGAGCTGAATTGGATTTGCATCTCTTCAGTTCCGCCCAACACGCACTGAAAGCCTTGGGGACTGATATGCATGGATGCCCTTTACTGGATGTCTACTAAAGGTGCCACTTCACTGTTGACTTAATTTCTACTCGTATATAATTGGTGACATCTGACATGGCCACTGGTTGCAAGGCGCATGTAAACCTAGCTCGCACCCTCCAGAGTCCAGAAGGCAGGTTTAACCAATGATCATAAATATCCCTTGGTGATTTGTTGCTCAAGCTCATCGAAGTTCCAAGCATCATTGACCGAGTATTCACCTGCAAAGTAAGCCTTAGAAACATTCACAAGCAACAAATTTTCACTTGACTACAACTACAGCTGGACCAAGTAGACAGTAGCCAAGAGGCACATAACAGAAAATTACCTATTGAGTCTCTCCGCAAGGCAGTTAAATGAGCACAGCTGCAGGAAAATGTATAGACTGAATTTGGTCACCGAAATATATTAGCATAAAAGATATGTCGATGGATAAGAACAGTAACTGAATGAAAATGGGGGAAAAAGGAGCATGGGGTTATTCTACAATTAAACGACAAGAGTAATATCTTAAACTACATCCAGAAAAAAAGTGGAGGAACATCGTGTAGCGAACCACCCCCGCGTCGCTCCCACGCGAGCGGCTCAGGCGGCTCCTCCCCCCAAACCCTAGCAGCCCCTCCCCTCCCCTCCCCCCGCCGCGCCGCCGCCGGAGCTGGCCGCCGGCATGGCCGCCCGGCCGACAGGGATGGCGGCGGCGGGGCCTTTCTCCTCTCTCGGCGGCGCGTGCGGCAGCAGGCCGACGGTCCCTCCCCTCGCGTGAGCTGCGTGGAGCTCAGCGGGGAGGGCCGTCGCGGTTATGGCAGCGCTGGCTAGTGCTCGAGCTGGCACAGGGGACGGCGGTGGGCTCTCCTTCTCCTCCGTGCGTTCCCCTCCTCCTCTCTTGACGGCGACAGCGGCGACACCTGGGGCCGCCGGTCCGGGCCACGTGAGGTCAGATCCGGTGCCCGGGAGGCCGGATCTGGACTCTAGGTGGCCAGTTCGGCTCCGGGGCCGGCGGCGGGCGGTGCCTGCGGTCGTGATCAAGATGGAGGCGGCGGCGGCGGCATGGGGCGCCGGGTTCGGGGCCTGGTGTCCGGATCCGGCGGTCCCAGGGCAGGGGGCGGCGCCCGAGATGGTGGGGCACACGCCCTGTTGCGGCTGGCGGCGAGGTCGGCTGCGACATCGGCGGGTGCCTGGGCCGACGAAGATGGTCTGTGGCGGCCTCGTCGTGCGGCATTGGGACGCGAGCGGCGGAGCCAGGTCCGGCTATGCGTGGCCCGGACGGAGGGGGTGACGGCCGACGCAGCTGTGCGGCTGCTGCGTGCAGCCGGCGCGTCGATGCCCCTCTGAAGGGGCTTCCGTGGGGCGGCGGGACAGCGACGATGGCGGTGTTGGCTGGCAGGGGGTCCGGCTTCGTGACCCGACGTTCGTGCTAGAGGGTTCTTGGGCGAAAGCCTTGGCGACGACGACGCCTTTGGGGGTCGCTTCCCTGTTGGGGGCGTCGTGTTCCCCTCTAGCATGTCATCCAAGGGTGAAAACCCGGTCCACTTTGGACGTGTGACGGTGGTGCCATCGGCGTCGCTCCCTTCCTGAAGGCGTCGCATCTGGATTATCGCCACGGCCTCGATGCGAGGCATGGGTTTGCAACTAGAAGTCGGAGCTGCTCTTCGTGGGTTGAGCTTGGCAACGATGACCGGTGGCGGTCGTTCCTTTGGACCCGTCGGGAGGTGACCAGTGGGTGGCCTGCCATGGGAAGTCCAAGCTGCTGGCAGCTTTGCTTCCATGCTCGGCAACGATGATTCATGGCAGTGTGTCGTGTTTGTGCTCAATCGCGTCGCGTGGGGTGGTTAGCCCCTCGGGTGCCATTTTGGCTACTCGGTTGGCTAACCTTCTTGTACATTATTACTTCCTTTCGTCTTAATTGAGCGGCAGAGCTCCTGCCTTTTGTTTAAAAAAAAAAAAGTGGAGTAACAAGTATTTGGGTTCAGTGCAACAAATACATGAAACTAGCCAACTTCAGTAAAGTAGCTAAGTTATTTTTTTTTTAAAAAAAACTTCCAGCCCAAAGACATGAAAATAATACTTGTGAAATATGAATATCAAACTTGGGCCTGTTAGTAAGGGTAAGTTCCAAGTGAGTACTATTAGTATGTATGCGAATTGGCCAAGATGGTACACTCGGTTAAATCTTTGACAGAGCAGGTATAAGCAGGGTGCATAAGCATAGGTCTAAAACACATAGAGATAGGCTCTACGCAGACTTTTAGGCTTATGGTGTTCAATGAAATTAGAACTCCACTGGACACATAAAGTAACTTGCCCATAAAAGGATGACAGTAAGTGAAAGGATATTGCACAATCCTAACAACTGAAACATTTATAGAAACCTGAAAAGTAAATCTAAATGCAATCCTGACACTATATCACTTAGAGCACATTATACATGCTGATGTCCATTTATCATTTATGCAGACTGCACACACAGAAAGAAAACAGAAAATAAGACTAACAGAAGAATAATTGTGCAAACCTTCCAAGTGCTTTACCCAAGTCCGCACATAGGGATCGAATATATGTTCCTTTTGAGCAAGTAACTCGAAATATCAAATTCTGTCTGTAGAATGCAACCAAAAAAAAAAACAATCATCAAGAGGAGTACAGGTAATCATATGAGCACTAACCAGATATTTATTATCTGCTATGAATTCAAAGGTAGGAAAAGAGGAGTATAAGAACACCTGTCTTCCAAACTGCGCTCAATATCAAATTGGTATATTGATATACGTCTTGGTGAAAGCTCTACTGTTTCACCCCTTCTTGCTTTGTCATACATATTTTCACCACCAACCTGATTTCATCGTTGATTACAATTGTAAGCTTGTGAATTTGTCATACATGTTTCGGAAATAACACAACTTGTGAACTTGTGGTTTCATGGTTGATTAACTTTGAGTAATAGGCAGTGTGACAGCACATGGAAGATCAGTAATATCAAACTGTATAATGACAAAATCCAACAATATCCTTATGTCATTATTTACAGAAGCAGTACACAGACAAGTCCAGAGATAGTATGACAAAAGTAACCTATATGCGCATTATCTTTCTATTTCCCTTTTTGCTCTTCATAGGTGAACAATATACTTCTAGTGGTTTAGTTGCTTACTATCCAAAAGTGTAAAACTGCTGAGCAGATTGTGTACCGTAATGGCAACATTCTTTTAAAGAAAAGATACAGAAAAATAGCTTTAGGTACAAGAATAGTGTACCTTAATGGCAGAAAACATTGGAGGAACTTGCCATATCTGACCCTTGAATGATGCTGCTGCCTTTCTAATATCTTCATCTTTGATGTGTTCCCATGGTTCCCTCTGAATAATCTGATCATAGAAGGATGGAAAGCATTACTGTCATCTAAGCAGAATTGTAAGAATATAGATAATTAAAATGAAAGCTAATATAAAAAAAATAACTATACAGGATCAGATTTGGGAAAACACAAGTGGTTTAATTAATTATATCAAGAAAAGGTTAAGATTGCACACAATCAACTATTGAGATCTGAAAACAGAGTTTGTAATTTCTGACATTTGTAAAGATAGGATCAACAAATGCTTGCAGAATTTACAGTCACCTACTAAACTATATATAGACTATATATGCTAATAAGGTGATCAACCTCTTTTTAGGATAGAATCTTTCAATACGATTTCTCAGCAACATTGTACATAAGCATAATTAACTGTGAAAATAGAGTTAACAGTCACCAACTAAATGATATGTAAACAATATATGCTGATAAGTGACGAACCTCTTTTCAGGATAGAATCTTTCAATAAGATTTCCAGCAGCATTGAAAAGAAGCATAACTAACTGTGAACCTAATAGGTTGTTATTTGGTGATGCTTCCCCAAATCCCTTCAATAATGTAAATTCATTTGCAACCCCCGAATAAAAGAATGTCCAGCAGACCATTGTAGAGATGCTAGGATACATACTGGTGAATCTGCATCCCAGGTTGATGTGGCTTCTCCAAGTCAGAAAACACCGCTGTAGCCTTTAACCATTCCTTGGTAGCTTCAGAAGCATGAGATCATTCAGAAAAAAAAAATACAGTAAGTGCTAGAGATGGAGGGACGATAAGTAGCGATAGTATGCAAAACAATTATTATAGAGTCCATATTTTATTTTTCCACCAAACCCTACTATACAGTCTATACCAGAGCAAATTTGAAGATAAGCGTAAGCCAGAGGACAACTGTCCCAGGCTCCCAGCATCCACAAGAATAAGCTTTCCCCAAAAGATTAGATGATGTTACCTATCAACTATTTTGGTTGCTTTTCCTACACAAACAATCAACAATCCAGTTGCCATGGGGTCCAGAGTTCCAGCATGTCCAACCTGAGACCACACAAATATTGCAAAACATATACTTAATGCTAAGGGCGAATGCTACATTCAGACACAGTGAAAAAAACCTGATATCACCTTTTGTACTTTCACCAAGCGCCGCAACTTGCCACAAACAGTAAATGAAGTCCATCCTAAGATTAGAGGAAAGACGAGTTCAGATGAATTGTTCAGGATGGAAGGCAACAGAGCAAATTAATAAAACACCGCTCGAACCTAATCCTGTCCGCGCATTAACTAATTATTATCTGCCCTGATAGGAAACACAATACAGAACCCTGTCTTGAGGCAAAGCTGCAGTTGCCACACCGACTGATTGCCATGTAATTGTTGCGCTAATCGCTCACATTTCAAAAAAGGAATTTTCCAGTGGTGCATGTGCATCAGATAAAAGTAGCTAAAATACTACTGTTGTCTTAGATGATACATTTTGGTGAGAATCCCAGAACCTGCAATACACCAAAGTGGAGGGGAAAGGCATCACCTTTGGGTGAGAATCCCAGAACCTGCAATGCACCAAAGGGGAGGGGAAAGGCATCACCTTTGGGCCTGTCAATGAGCACGTCGGTCCCGGCCGGGCCATCCCACCTGGGTGGCAGCTCCGTGGTCCTGGTGACGAGGTACGGCTGCGGACGCTCCTCCTCCCTTGGCACCTCGCGCTTCACCTGCCGCGGCTCCGCTCCCGGTCTCTTGGCCTTGGTGTCGGCTTGGCCGGGGCCCTTATTCAGAGACCTGAAGAAGTCTTCTACCTTCCTCTCCAGCACCTCCCCTTTGTCGTCGCTGTCGCCGCCCTTCTTACTGACCACCCGCTCCCCTCCCTCATCTTCCTTCTTCTCGTCGTCGAAGAAGACGAGGCTCATGTCGGCGTCAGAGGCCGGGGCAGCGTCAGCGGAGACGAATGCGTTGTCGAGGGACTGATGGGGGAAGTACTTCTTCTCCAGGTGGTAGAGCATGCGGTAGTGCTTGTCCTTCTCCCACGGCATGGCGAAGGTGTCGTGGAAGTAGAGCGCCTCCTCGCGCCAGTGCAGGCGCGGGAAGTCCACCACCTCCGGCCGGAGCTCGACGAACTCTGACGAGGAGGAGGGCTTGGTGGTGGTGGTAGCGTCAGGGTGGGGGAGGAGGCGGCTGCGGCGCTTGCGGAGGTACCGGCGCTTGGCGCGGTCGAGCGGCTGCTCGTCGGGGGCTGGCTCGTCGGAGAGCATAGCATCATCGATGTCCATGAGGACTTGCACGTAAGAAAATGGATGATGACAATTAAAAATGCAACGAACTATCATGTTTTATAATTATAATATAATAAAAATAAAGTTGATTTTTAAGAGGAATGTTTAAATCAGAAATCAGAGAATAAATAAAATTACGGTAATGCTATTATTAAGACGTCCGGAAGACTTCTGCTCCACTTACTGTCGCATGCGTCGCCCGCCTAAAAAAACAAAATCAACTCCCACACGCCTCGCTCTGCTCCCGTCCTTACCCCTTCCGTGCTCCTCATCCCTACCGCAGCGAACCAACGCCCGGCGTCCTCCCCCACCGGGAGCCTCCAACGGGCGCAGATCCGACAACCCTCTCCCCCACCTCGGCGAGATATATGGAGCAGGAACAAGATCCACTCGCCTCCGGCAAGATCCATGGAGGTCAGGCGGCGGTGTTGCAGGGGAGTGGGCGACTCTACTCCACCCCCGCGCGGCGCCCTCTACACCCCCGGCGGCCATGGTGCTCCTCGCCCCCCATCCCCTATCGTCTGCACCGAGCCAAACCCGATACTAGTGGCGCGGGTACTCATGCGTCGCCGCTTGCCGTCGGCTCCGACCCGGACGGCTGGAATCGACTGGCCCAGGCTTCTCCTCCCCTATGTTGCAAATATATGTTTCTGGTGTTTTAGTCATTTCAAAGGTATGTTGCAGTTGTTTCTTATGGGTGTTACAAAAGTAGATAAAAGGATGTTGCACATGTTGCATATGTTGCAAGTGTTTCAGAAGCATGTTACAAGCATTTGTTCAAAATATTTCATCTGTTTCCAAACGTATGTTGCAACCATATTTTTCTGGATGTTGCATATGTTTTCACACATATGTTGCAATAGTTTGTTCCAAATGTTTCAGTTGTTTCAGTCTTATGTTGCAGTAAGTGTTTTCCATGTTGCACTTGTTTTATCTGGATGTTGCATATGTTTCATACACATGTTGCAAGCGTATATCTCAAATGTTTTATCTGTTTCAAATGTAGGTTGCATTCGAGTGTTTCTTTTTGCAAGTGCAGACCGCCGATGTTGATGTCCATAAGGACGGGCAGGGCTAAGCCACAGGCACCGACGCGTGGAGGAGGCACAGGCCACGCGGTGCTTTTGTTGAAGAGGTGGGGGCAAGTCATCCGAGCAGTGTGGGCAGCGGATCTGAAACAGATGGTTCGAATGCGAGCACGAGAAATAGAGCTGACGCGCGAATTCGAGCGAACGTGGCGGAGCAGCCGCTGGCGTCCGAACGGACGCAAGCACGTGGACCTCAAGGCGCTAGTGCTGCCCATAAAATTATGCTATAGAGCCACTATGTTTTTTCTTTAATGAGATGCGATCATCCATCCATGGTTTTTAAGCCCAACACGGACAGAAACAACCCACCTGGCATTCAACCTGACACGCAGGCCACCCAAATAGGTCCATGAGCCAGCAGCCCATTGCCGCATTGCGCTCTCTTGGTCCCTCCCGGCTCTCGGACAGCCAGCCAGAGAGGAAGGCACGATAGGGCGGGGCTGTGGCTTCATCACTTCACTACATACAAAGCACAAGTATTTGTTGGGTGATTATGCAAGCGGTAGATCGACGTGCCATTTTTTAATAAGAAAGCTTATGTTGATGTTTTTTTTGTCACCAACTAATAAATTTAGAGTCACGTGTTGGTTCGGATTGCCTAGCTCCGGGAAACTCAAAATACACGACCGCATAGCTCAGTTTCACTAGTGAAGTTGTTTTTTAGAGTGTTTGGGACTTCTCCACAAACTCTACTTCACAAACTTCACTGTGGAGCAATTCCATAAAAAATTGGAGTTTGTGGAGCACCTCTTTAGGTGTTCTCTCAACTCCACCCTTTACCTTCGAACAGAGTGCGTGAAGCTGATACCGTTTGGCTAAAAAACATAGAGCAGATCTGAAAAAAGTGGAACGGAGCAGTTCCAAGCACCACCTTAAAGTTTCAGCTCAACCAACACCTTTATCCATGAAGCTTAAACTGTTTTTCAACCTGTTTTGCAAAATAGCTCATGATCGGAGACAAAATGAATGAAATGACTACAGTGCCCCCATTTTTTCCCTTTCCACTTTTTTTTCCTATTTTTTCACCTGCCCATCGGTTTCCTCCGTGAGTCACGGCTGCGCCAACACCGCCTGCAAGCCCTGTGCATGACCTGCCGGCCCAGGCGGCCGCGAACGCCCTGCGAGCCCAGCCTCGCTCGGAGGTCGTGCGTGCCTCACGAGCTCCGGCGGCCGCGAGCTCTAGTTGTGCGTGCCTTGCGATCTCCAGTGTCCACACGTGCCACGACGACGATGGCCGCACCGCTCGCACCAAGTCCTGGTCGCTCGCCCGCTCTTGCCCGCTCGTGCCCCAGTTACGACAGTCATGCCGCTCACCTGTGGTTCCGGCCGCGCCGTGCTCCTAGCTCCGGTGGCCTTTGCTGTGTTCTTCTGACGTGACATGTCTCTCCTTCATCTGCTCGTCCGTACATAGCTCCTGGCGGCTGCGCCCCACCACCCCCCGCCGATCGCGCCCCGGTGGCCACACCCCGGCGGGCCACGTCCCGGCATGAGTACGTAGCTCTCTCTATCTCTGCCCGGGCAAAAGGAGTCTTTTGTGCATGCTTGGCCCCCTCATGTGTTACGTGAAACTGGGATAAGCTACATTTTTGAACTCTCTCCCATCACATCCTCTGGTGAGAGGAGGGAAAAATAGCTTCACCCAAGAAGCAGTTTTAACAAAATGGTGTTTGGAAAAAAACAGCTCATAACATCTCATGAAACTGTTGGTGAAGCTATGCCAGATAGGCCCTTAATGGTGTAACCCTCGCACTCTCTTTCTTATCCGACTGATATGAGTCGAGCATAAGTTTAGTCTCCTGTGAAGTCATATATATCGTATTAATGAGGGTGCCCGTTGTATGGATACACGTCAACTAAAATAATTAAACATTGGCGGTACTCCAAGAATCTACGGTCATGGAGCAGAGATTAACAAATTGAATTCGAGTAAAAGCTCTGAATCAGTATCCAACAGTGTTAGAAAAATTTTATTGTATTTCATTGAAAGCATGACGAACACTATCACCGGAAAATAATGGCAAAAAATTCCAGGAGCCTTCCTTAGTCGCAGTGGCTCTAGAGTTTGAAATAAGTTGAGTTGTGGATGTGTTGTAAGATTCACCGGACTCAGACATGAACCTTTTGCAAGAATGACAAATTGGAGCTGGTATCTTTGAATAACAAATGTACTCGACCCAAGCAAGAAACACAAATCTCACGGGGCAACAAAGCAATTATGCTCATAAAGAAGAGTGTTCCTAGGTAAACTTGTAATTATTACAGCCCACAGAGCCAATTTGCTTCACGTAATGTCGCATTACCCGCATAAGCATATGTGCTAAGAATTGTGGCTTGAATCCTGCAAGCACTAAAAACACCTGACCATCTTCATGACCTCTATCGGGCTCCTCATTGTTGTCAGGACGGGTTATCGATATAATATAGAGGTGCTATGCATCATCTTACTTGATACCAGTCCTGTTAGTTCTATGCTCCTTGCTCCACCAGGCATCCTCCTTTCGGCTCCGCCATCAGTGAATTCCCACTACATAGAGACCCTTATATATGAACCTTGCATGTCATCAAAATACAAGACATGTTCCTCATTCCAAGACAAGATGCTGACACCATGGACGGACGCTCACCGAAGTTGGCACCAGTCTTTCCTCCCTAGCATCCTAACCGACCGCGACGAGCCACGCCTTGTCAGCTCTTACCGTGTTATGTTCCTATTGGGACACGGATAGCTTGGTTGCGAAGGCTATCCTCCCCTCACATCTCTTCATCACACATCTAATAGACTAAGCTATAATATGGGTTGTCGTGTTTATTTTGACAGGAATCTTACAGGGACCTTTGCCTATGACATCTGACCTTGCGAAGGTCCATGGCCAGTGGAGGTGTCTCGGCGAAGGCCCGAAGATTGCTTCAAGGCGGCACCCAGGAAGAGGACATGAAGGTCACTGGGGGAAGATGATGAATCAACTCAGCAGCTAGAGAATACCGGCGGAGGTTAGGCCTTCGCCTTTTATGGGCAGGGCTCCCGAAGGAGGCACGTGCTGCATAACCACTGGGCCACCAGTGGGCTTAAAGCTAAGACCCATGAGGCAAGGCGGTTGAGGGAGAGAAGACCTAACGTACCCTAGGAGTTTGTAAGTGTACGGGCATATGCCCAGAATATACCCTACCGATTGTTGCGGGTGATTCAGGTCCACCCGATCCCCGGGCGTCCAATTTGCTAACCATTAGTCGATTGTGCAGGAGACACCAAACAAATGTTAATGATATGTTACGGGTGTCCATCCCGTGACTCCCATCTGGATGTGGCTCATTCTCATCCACTCATCCACGTGCTCTGCCCGTGTCGCCCGCCTGCTCTGCGCTGCGCACCCCCGTTCGCGCAGGATGGACTCCGCTCGCCAACGCCGCCCCCACTCACGGGACGAACTCCACCTGCGCCACCCCCGCTCATGGGATGTTCGCTCGCCAGTGCCCCCCACCTCCGTGGATCCTACTCGTGGCTCGCGGGACGGACTCCACCGACGCTGCCCCCGCCTGGGCGCGCCGCGTGCCTCCCTTGCCCGGACTCGTGCCTCCTATTACCACCACGCTCCATCCGCCTACCGCGGCCACTACCGAGGTCCATGCCACTGACGAGCTCCGCACCGGCGACCTCCGTGTACTCTATGTCATCAAGCTCTGCGCCGTTGTCAAGCTCCACGAAGATGACCTCCATTCATCCAAGCAGTAAGGTGACATTGCGCTGAAAGCGCATGTTGCAAAGCGTATGTTTCAAGTGTTTTATTTGTTTTAGAGGTATGTTGCAAGGGTTTCGTATGGATGTTGCATATGTTCAATGGTTGTACACTTATGTTGCAAATGTTTGTTCCCAATGTTTCATCTGTTTTTTAGACGTATGTTGCAAGTGTGTTTATGTGGATGTTGCATATGTTTCACACTTATGTTGCAAGTGTTTTATCTACATGTGGCTTATGTGTTGCAATTGCAATGGTTTTTCAAGTGTTTCATGTGTTTTTAAGTGTTTCAGACGCATGTTTCAAATGTTTTATCTGTCTTCATACGTATGTTGCAAGTGTTGTATCTGGATGTTTTAAAAGTAGATCGGGTGTTGCATCTCCCTCCTCGTCTTCTCCTGCCTCGCCTTGGTGTCTCCTCCTCACGCCTTCTGCTGTGTTGCATCCTTCTCAGACTAGGGAGGGGGCATGCTGGGGGCTAGTGGAGGGGGCATCGGGGATGGCGGTGTAGACGCGAGCGCACGCTCTCCACTTCTGCTACGCGGGCAGATAGCACTTCTGTTCACTTTTTCTGTTACGCAAGGTTGCTTAGATGGAATGCTCCCATTAGTGGGCTTGGGACTAGGAGTTGGGCCACGTTTCGGTTGGCTGGGACTGGGAGCTGTGTCCGGACACGTTGTTGGCACTGGACGTCCGGGCGCTAGTGCCTCCTAAAAAATAGAATTCTTCTCTTGTAGTGCTCATGCACGTATGCGCCATTCGGCCAGCTGGTCTTTGACTCGCTTCTGTTCCTTTTTTCCACGAGACACCTGCATGCATTCATGGAGAGATGCCGTGCAACACTCCGACTCATAGTCGTCCATACCGGACGTGCTCTGTGTTTTAGTTAGCTCGCCTTGTCTCAAAACCTAGATCAGCTTTTCTTTTCTTGTTTAAAGCTTCCATGTAAATCTTTACTACCCCTAAGGTATCCGAAGGTCTGTTGTATCTAACTTTTCTCTATCTTAATACAAAGACATGTAAACCTTTAGTGTGATTGAGAAAATCTCTCTAGTTGGCGCTTGGTGGCGTGTTCATCATGACGGAAGTGGTGGCGGAGGCGGAGGCGGAGGAGGGGTCGAGTTTGGAGCCGAAGGCGCTTACGTGGGCAGAGTCACAGGCAATGGAGAAGCGCTTGGATGCATTAAGCCAGCAGATCGTGGACCTCAACATGATCGTCTATCCTCATCGTGACCGGAGTGCTTCTGCTATGGAGTATCCTGATCTATCAGGCCTGAGCGAGGCCGGCCGAGCGGCGGAGTCGGCGTGCCTCCGTGAGCGAGCGTGGGATGAGATAGTGAAGCGAGGCGATGCCAATGAGGAGTTGCTGTGCTTGGGGCGGGAGTACATCCAGCTCACCTCTGAGATAAGGACTCTAGATTTCTACGGCATGACCGAGGCTGAATGAGCGGCGGAGGCGGAGAGGCATAGGGAGGAAGCGCTAGAGAAGGCCCGTTGTATCTAGGAGGTGGGGGACCCCGAAGGTCGGCGGCGGGAAGCTGAGGCTCACATCCTCGACTTCGATCGCAAGCAGAAGGGCATCTACTACAACCGGCTCTGCTTTGTCAACCTCGCAAGTTTCGACCTCGACGAGGAGTGTAAGTCACCCAGGATTATTCTTCCGGCAACCTTTTTTTTGCTTGATTATATTATATGATGTGTTTGCATTTTCATCTAGTTTTGCTAGAACTATTATTTATTGTGAGCAAGAATTCAAGTTACCTTGTTTAATTGTGGTTTTTTGTCTGCTACATTGCCCCATGGTCGGATGAGATTTACTGATGATGATGCATTTGAAATGAGCAGGCCACACATGCTATGCGGGGGAGTAAACATCTTATCTGTCAAGATAGCCTCTTCGGACGTCGGTTACCCGATCCGAGTGTATGGCACTATCATTGCCCGGGACCGCATTGACAAGAAGTGTGTTTATCTCTACCGCCACCCCAGAGACTGATCCCAACTCATTAACTCTAAGGTACAACTCCTTCTCTTCCCAACAAACAAACAATGCATTGCTTGCTTTTTGTTTCAATAAATATTACACCCTATGTTTTGTACCAAGATCATAAGGCTAAAATCTATATAGTACTGACATTCAAATTGATTTCTATTGGTTGAGAATGTATCTGCCAGATGTCTTCAATAAGTATATGTAATTTCATCCACTTTAGCGTGTTGTCGGCTTAATTTCATCCACTTATGATTTTTTATATAGAAAACCATGTCTACAAGAGAACCAAAATACAAAGAAGATGTGATTGGTAGATGCTATGAGAGAGAAGATAGATGCTTGGATAAACATTTTATTTGTAAGAAAACAGTGGCGCATAATGGTAGGGGTGCGGCCGGTGGGCTGGCATGGGCTGGCGCATGGGTTCCGCTGCTTGTGGCTAGATGAGGCCCCGATGGCATGGGCGGTGTAGGGTGTAACTAGCTAGGCGAGTGGAGCTACAACCAGGTGGGGGCATGATGGTGCCGCTGATGTGGGGTGCAGCCAGTGGTACGTGTGTCGAGTTGTGGCCGGACGAGGGCATGGGTAGCGTGGGGTTCGATTGGCGAGGCGGGCCTGGGCGTGCATTGATGGGGTCTGCCAGCGTGTAGGGCAACCCGGGCGACCATGCGCCCTGTTCGCTTGGCTTATAAGCCATACTTTTTCAGCCAACGAACAATATTTTTCTCTCACAACAAATCAGCCAACAGTACTTTCAGTCATGGCTTATTAGCCAAGCGAACATGGCACATATGGTGCGGTGAAGGCGTGGCCAGCTGTGCATGGTGGTAGAGGTGTGGCCAAGTGTGCAGGGTGGTAGAGGCATGGCTACCGACCGCAGAGAGCGTGTGTATGTAGTAGGTGGACTCCACATGAGGAAATCACATCTCGCCCCCAACACAGAATTGTCGATTGCTTGCTACCTTGGAGCTCGAGTGGACATTTGATACGAGAACAATTTCCTATAATTTTCCTTAAGGCATGTTAGGCCTAGTGGTGGACCTCTAAACATTAGAAGTACAAAGTTCCACACATGCCATTGCAAGACGTGCTTTGTTTACTTTCCCTAAGACATGTTAGGATTAGTGGTGGGACTAGTTATCTTAGCTACGTACAGTTCCACACATGCCATTTAGTATTGTAGGTTCAGGTGATGGTTATGTGTAGATACAACATGGAATAGTGCAATCGGCCGCGGAGGAGTCGACAGGCCTATCGGCTGCTCGACAGGTATACTATATACCATTGGCGCCGACAAGCCATCCTAGCGGCCGTCGGCTCCCACGTCCGGCCACGTAGGCCTATCGGTCCCTGAGCTGCCGACACGAGTTCAAAAATATTATTTTAAAAAAAATCGCCTTTGTTTCCGCGGGTATACTGTATACTATTGGCGCTGACAAGCCATCCTGGCGGCCGTCGGCTCCCACGTCCGGCCACGTAGGCCTATCGGCCCCTGAGGTGCCGACAGGAGTCAAAAATATTATTTTTAAAAAATCGACTTTGTTTCCGCGTGCCTGAACTCTAGCCACTTCGTACTTGAGGAACATCTACGTTATCTGTACTAACAAAAACGTAAATGAACCACCTCTGTCATAGTGAAAGAAATGGCTTAGTGGTATGTCTTAAATTTGCTGAGGCTTGATCCCAACCTAAGACAGTTTTTGCTGTTTTCATTCTTTTTGGTAAACCAGGAATTAAATGTTAAAAGGCTCAAATAATCCAAACATACACAAAAGCATAATTGGCACCGTGGTAGTGCATCCTTTTCTCATTGGTGAGGTTCTAGGTTCATTCCTGTTCTGCCTCAATTTGTTTTTGCTATTTTCGTTCTATTTAGAGAAACCTGTAGTAGTGGTAAGGCAAACTCGTTTAATTAGTGATAGTGAGGTTTTCTGTTCAATCCTATTTTGCTTCATATTTTTTTTCTATTTTCATCCAGTTTAGAGAAACCCAAATAAAAAGGTCATTCTATTTAGAGAAACTCGAATAAAAAGGTGGAATTACCAAACTTAGTAATTAACATAAAGACGCGAGTCGCTCTCTTCTCATTTGCTTGGACCTAGGTTCAATTCCGACTAGCAACATTTTATTTTCTTTGTTATTTGTGTGTGATAATGTAATAAAACTTAAAACGTAAACAAATGCACTACAATATCTAGATTCGAACCCCTTGTTGGAATATTTTTTCAATTCCATTCTGGCTTAATTTTTGCTTCTTTCTTGCAATATTTCTTAATTCCATTTTGGCTTAATTTTTTGCTTCTTTCTTTTCTTAAAAAGAAGCATCACTTGGATGCATTTTTTTTCCGGATAGCTCATTTTTTTAAAAAAAAATAATAACTTTGGTATATGAACTTGATATCAATCTGTGATTTCTTCTCGAGTCATAGACAACTAAGGGAGGTGACAAATGATTCAGATCGTCACAGAGTGTGGAGTTGTGGCCAGATGAGGGCGTGGGTGGCGTGGGGTTTGATCGGCGAGGCGGGCGCAGGCGTGTACCGATGGGCGTCCGACAGCGTGCAGGGCAACCCGGCCAGCTGTGTGGGGGTGGCAGAGGTGCGGCTCGGTGAGCACGGTGGCAGAGGCATGGCTGCGGACCCCAGAGAGCGCGTGTAGCAGGTGGGACCCACATGAGGAAATCACATCTCACCCCCAACGTAAAACCATCATTTTTTTGCTGCCCGCAATGCCTTATCAAAATTTGAAATTAAAGACTTGTCGGGGTTATAACCCCGGGTGTCTCAAGGCACCGATTAGTTGGCAGGCCACACGACCCACAACTCCCTAGCTAGCGAAGGCCCAAACAACTTAAGCCCAGTTAGATGAGAAATCCAGGCTGACGAAAGGGCGGGGGACGATCATGATCCCTCTCCCCGCCTTAGCCACACGGCGCCCGAGAAATGCGCGACCTCTCCCCGCCATGACCCCTGAGGGGATGGGGAGAGGTCAAGCCCAGCCTGACGCACCTACTCTGACAAGAGCGACCGTACCGCACTGACCCCGTAAGGACAGAGGGGACAACAATCACCTCGGCCTGATCAGACGCCAACCCCGTGCCACGTCGCACGGACGGGACAACACCGCATAGCAGAGGAAACGGGTACGAAACCCACCGTCCAGATATGGACCGACAAAAAGTATGTACGATCCTACCCACTATGGGATGGGATCTACAATAAGGGCCTAACCAAAGAGGCCGTCCAGACCGGCTAAAAACCCCAACCCCGACGATCAGGGTCGTGGCCCTCAGCCCCGCGAAACAACTAGGCGATCGATGACCCAGGGTGGCTACCAACTCCCGTGTGATGTCCCGGGAAACCAGGAGATGGTAACGAAGGTCATGACGGATACTGCGTTGCACAGGATGGCTGACGAACCATCACCATGTCTACAGTGCTACCACGGCCAACACAATAGAACCACATCACACCCTGCCGCGGTGTGGCCACAAGACCATGACGACAGCCATGCCTGGATGAGCACCAGAAGATGACATAGCTTGCAAGCCAAGTTAGCTAGGACCTCTCTCAGGCTCACGACCCTTCGATCGAGGGAACCTCCTCTTTGTATTAGCATTGGCCCCGAACTCTATATAAGGACCAACCGGGAAACGCATTCGGGACATCCTATACCATTCCATTCTTTCACCATAGTACAAGGGCTCCTAAAGCTTCCTTCCGGGCAGCCCCTCACCTAGCATAGGTTCTACCACCTCCCTCACCATTCTTGCACCCCTCATTGTAAGAATTTTAGAGCATTCATGCGAGGAACACGCACTCGATCATCTCTGAGACTGGACGTAGGACTCCGGCCTGAACCAGTATAAATCCTCGTGTCTTTTGGATGCTACCATCGTCTTCCTAGAGCAGCGTGGCAATCGTATAAATTTACTAGTCCGATTTATAAAATATCGACAGTTGGTGTGCCAGGTAGGGGACAGTCGCGCACTCTCGATTGTTGAGAGGGAAAGTGGTGGCTCCTTGCATCGTTGGTGAACTCGCTGGTGGAATGGCCCGCGGTGGCCACATCCGTCGTGAAAACTACGGGTTTACCGGCGTCAACTATTTTGGTTGCTTTTCCTACACAAACAATCAACAATCCAGTTGCCATGGGGTCCAGAGTTCCAGCATGTCCAACCTCAGACCACACAAATATTGTAAAACATACTTAATGCTAAGGGCAAATGCTGCATTCACACACAGTGAAAAAACCATGATATCACCTTTTGTACTTTCACCAAGCGCCGCAACTTGCCACAAATAGTAAATGAAGTCCATCCTATGATTAGAGGAAAGATGAGTTCAGATGAATTGTTCAGGATGGAAGGCAATAGAGCAAATGAAGACGATGGTAAATGAAGTCCATCCTGTCTTGAGGCAAAGCTGTAGTTGCCAGACCGACTAATTTCCATGTAATTGTTGCCCTAATTTTCCGGTGGTGCATGTGCATCAGATAAAAGTAGCTAAAATACTACTGTTGTCTTAGATGATACATTTTGGAGAGAATCCCAGAACCTGCAATACACCAAAGTGGAGGGGAAAGGCATCACCTTTGGGTGAGAATACCAGAACCTGCAATGCACCAAAGGGGAGGGGAAAGGCATCACCTTTGGGCTTGTCAATGAGCACGATGGTCTCGGCCGGGCCATCCCACCTTGGTGGCAGCTCTGTGGTCCTGGTGACGAGGTATGGCTGTGGACGCTCCTCCACCCTTGGCACCTCACGCTTCACCTGCCGCGGCTCCGCTCCTGATCTCTAGAACTTGGTGTCGGCTTTGCCGGGGCCCTAATTCAGAGACTTGAAGAAGTCTTCCATCTTCCTCTCCAGCACCTCCCTTTTGATGTCGCTGTCACCACCCTTCTTACTGACCACCCGCTCCCCTCCCTCATCTTCCTTCTTCTCGTTGTCGAAGAAGACGAGGCTCCTATCGGCGTCGAAGGCCGGGGCATCATCAACGAAGACGAATGCATTATCGAGGGACTAATAGGGGAAGTACTTCTTCTCCAGGCGGTAGAGCATGCGGTAGTGCTTGTCCTTCTCCCACGGCATGGCGAAGGTGTCGTGGAAGTAGAGCGCCTCCTCACGCCCGTGCAGGCGTGGGAAGTCCACCACCTTGGGCCGAAGCTCGACGAACTCCGACGAGGAGGAGGAGGGCTTGGTGGTGGTGGTAGCGTTAGGCTGGGGGAGGAGGTAGCTGCGGCACTTGCGGAGGTACCGGCGCTTGGCGCGGTCGAGCGGCTGCTCGTCGGGGTCTGGCTACGGCTGCTGGTTGGCCCCGGCGGCATTGGAGGCGGAGGATTTGGGGGGATTGGGGTCCGCAGGGCGGTGCACAATAAGGTCGTAGTAGAGAGGGTAGGGAGTCACCGTGAGCGAGAGGAAGCGACGCGGGAGGCGGAGCAGCGGCGACGGGGAGGAGGATGAGGAGGGCAGCAGCGCTGCCCTCACCGCCGCTGCCATGGCTCCCGCTCGAGGAGGCATTCATGTCGCCGTGGTGTGTGGGCCGCTCGCTATCGGTAGGGGAAGGGAGAGCCGAGTCACGCGGCAGCCCAGCCGTTGGATCTGCAGCAGATGGTGCAGATGGAGAGCATAGCATCATTGATGTCCATGAGGACTTGCAGGTAAGAATGGATGATGACAATTAAAAATGCAACGAACAATCATGTTTTTAATTATAATATAATGAAAATAACATTGATTTTTAAGAGGAATGTTTAAATCAGAAATCAAAGAATAAATAAAATTACGGTAATGCTATTATTAAGACGTCCGGAAGACCTCCGCTCCAGTTACTATCGCATGCGCCACTCGCCTAAAAAAACAAAATCAACTCCCGCACGCCTCGCTCTGCTCCCGTCCTTACCCCTTCCGTGCTCCTCATCCCTACCGCAGTGAACCAACGCCCGGCGTCCTCCCCCACAGGGAGCCTGCAATGTTCGTAGATCTGACAACCCTCTCCCCCACCTCAGCGAGATATATGGAGCAGGAACGAGATCCACTTGCCTCCGGCAAGATCCATGGAGGTGAGGCGGTGGTGTTGTAGGGGAGTGGGTGACTATCCTCCACCCTGCGCGGCGCCATCTACACCCCCGATGGCCATGGTGCTCCTCGCCCCCCATCCCCTATCGTCTGCGCCAAGCCAAACCCGATACTAGTGGCCCTGGTGCTCATGCGCCGCCGCTCGCCGCCGGCTCCGACCCGAACGGCTGGAATCGACTGGCCCAGGCTTCCCCTCCCCTATGCTGCAAATATATGTTTCTGGTGTTTCAGTCATTTCAAAGGTATGTTGTAGTTGTTTCTTATGGATGTAGCAAAAAAAGGAGCTGCTGCGCTTGGGGCGGGAGTATGTCTGGCTCGCCTCTGTGATGAGGACTCTGGATTTCTCTAGCATGACCGAGGCCGAACGAGCGGTAGAGGCGGAGAGGCTAAGGGAGGAAGTGCTGGAGAAGGCCCGTCATCTCTAGGAGGCGGGGGACCTTGAAGGTCGGTGGTGGGAAGCGGAGGCTTACATCCTCGACTTCGATCCCAAGCAGAAGGGCATCTACTACAACCGGCTCTGCTTCGTCAACGTCGCAAGTTTTGACCTCGACGAGGAGTGTAAGTCGCCCAGGATTATTCTTCCGGCAACATTTTTTTGCTTGATTATATTATATGATTGTGTTTGCACTTTCATCTAGTTTTGCTAGACTAGAATTTATTGTGAGCAAGAATTCAAGCTACCTTGTTTAATTGAGGTTTGTCGTCTGCAACATCGCCCCATGGTCGGATGAGATTTACTGATGATGATGCATTCAAAATGAGCAAGCCACACATGCTATGTGGGGGAGTGTCGGATACCTATACCTAGGTATCCGAGCCAAAGGATTAAGGAGCATCATGTCACCTCATCCGATGGTTAAGGACGCAACTAAGGCCTCATCCGATCCCTAGGGTTCGGGCCACATCTCGTCCAACTCCGAGGATGAGGTTTCCGCCTTGTCCAACCCCCAGGGGCCAGGCCACTCCTCGTCCAACTCCGACAATGAGGTTTCCATCTCGTCCAACCCCAAGGCGTGGGCTCCAACTCCGAGGATGAGGTTTTCGCCTCGTCCGACCCCTAGGCGTGGGCTCTGACTCGTTTGGTCCCATGGGGAGGGCTCCGCTTCGTCCGACCCCCGACAGTCGGATTCCGTCTCGCCCAGCCCCCAGGGTGAGATTTCCACCTTGCCCATTCCCAAGGGGTCAAATTTGCTACTGGACAAAAGCAGTGGCCCCAGGGTGGGACCTGAACCGCTTCAACCACTATGGCATGGAGGCGCACGCCCAGAAGCACGTCTCGAACGCGTCCTGATGCGATTAGTGGTCGCATCAGGCCATGCTGGGAGACTCATATCGCCCACCGTGTCAATAGGCTAGCACTATGCTGCCAACTCCCTGCATGACCACCATCCAATGTCAGTCAACCGGCGTCAGTTGACTAGCACTGTACCGCCAGCCCCCCGTATGGCCTCTGTCAGGGGACCCTTTGACCATTCCGTCCGCTCAGATGGGATGGAAGACAAGAATGACGCACGACACGCGCACGTATGCTGCAATGGCCAATAGAACCCGGTATGACACCGCTGCCACCACGATCTATAGGGTCAGCGGGACCCGCGTGAAGAAGAAGACGACACACCTCCGGGAGCTTTATTTCTCTTTCTTTTTCCCCTCTTCCCTTCCGTTGTAACCCCTGCTTTCCCTTGGCCTATAAAAGGGAAAGCAGGGCGTCCCACTAAGGGGCATCGCACATCACACCGCGAGAGATCAATCGACCAATAGATCTAGCACTAGAAGCTTCGAGTAGTCGAACCACAGAGACTTGGAAGCTCCTCCCTCTCTCGCTAGTTTGTAACCTCCTTCTACAAACTCAGTGCTAGTAAGACGAGCACCTCAAAACTAGACGTAGGGACATTCGGCCCTAACTAGTATAATCCTTGTGTCCTCTTAGCACACCATCCGGCTCAGACACGCAATAATACAAATTTACTAGTCAGTTACTCGAAACACCGACAGTTGGAGCGCCAGGTAGGGGCCTTTTGTGAGACGCGACATCAACACCAGGCCTTGGATGGCTAATTGCAATGGCAGCAGGGTCCCGGTCACACGCTTGCGTTTCGGTAACCTAGACTTCATCATCACGATAGAGGGAGAGTTGGTGCGGCCTTCCGCTACCACACAACCCCTCCTCTTCACCGGTCTCGACACAATTGTCGAGGCGCCCGAGGAGCTACAGCTACCTACATCGGAGGTCCGTACCCCAGAAAGCAACTAGCTCCTCAGCTTCGACTACAGAAGGCCACGCACCGCGATTTCGGTGCACGAGCGTCTCGAGCTCCACCGTGACGCGCGTGACACCCTCGATGCTCACAGACGCAAAGTGCCCTTAGAACAACCCAATGAGGATGTACTAGTCCATTAGGCCCAACAGGATGGCAGGCCGCGCACTGTGGTTCCGGTGCATGACCGTCTTAGCCTCCACCGCGATGCTCGCAACACCCTCGATGCCTGCAGGCGTGGCTAGCATCCACGTTGTGGCAGACGTTATGACAACGGTGAGGACCAAAGCCCGAGCCCTAACTTGATGGGACCTCAGGCCATTGGCCGACACACCCTCAAGGGCTAGGCAAAACAGAATGAGGGCGCCGTTGAAGGCACCTCCAAGCCTCCCAATAGAATGAAGAACAAGCGGCAGCGTAGGAGCTCGCTAGTGGCCAATGTCGACCGCACAAGGGGCCAGAAGCCCACGAAGGACACCCCGGACCACTTCAAGAAGCTACTTGAAGGGCCATGCCTGAACCATGCTTTCCCCATCAAGCACCTGTACAAAGACTGCGTTCTTTTAAAGCGGTTCTTGTCTAGAAGCTCTAACAAGGGGGAGCATAGGATGAAGCCCAACTAGATGAAGCGCGCGACGTCGCCCTCCTTTGCTCGGCCAAGTACTAGCGAGCGTTGCGCTGGTACCACAGCCGTCGAGTGCGAGGTCGGGCCTTCAATGTCGGGGACCTAGTGCTTCGCCTCGTCCAGAGCAGCAAGGACCACCACAAGCTCTCCCCACTGTAGGGGGGGACCATACGTCATCACAAAGATGCTCCTATCAGGCGCGTACGAGCTCAAGACTGATGACGGCAAAGCCATCGCCAACGCCTGGAACATCGAGAAGCTATGTTGCTTTTACCCTTAGTCTTCCCATTCCAAAGCTTCCAATATGCTTATCAAACTAAGTAATGTTTCTGCAAAATCCGAAAAATGTTACCTCCTATCGGATTCGCTTCTGATCTGATCGGTCTTCAGTAAGACCCGACCCTAGCAACTACCTTGGGTCGGATTTTACTCGGGGGCTGATAGGAGTACATATACTCAGAAACATTTTCCCATCTGACCCTTCCTTTTTATGACAAGACTTAGAAATAAGAGTAGCCGAAAACTAACAATGAGTAAAACTGGTTGGAATGCAAAAAGCCTACGCCCTGACGGCTACGGCATCGCTTGCTCACCAGTGTGATCATTACTTAGTCACTCGCAACTTAAGTTTCTATGGCTTAACATAAAACAAGGGTCAAATCGCAACAAACTTTATACATTTTCCCATCCGACCTTTCCTTTTTATGACAAGACCTAGAAATAAGAGTTACCAAAAACTAATGATGAGTAAAACTGGTTTGAATGCAAAAAGCCTATGCCCCGACAGCTACGGCATCTCTTGCTCACCAGCGTGATCATTACTTAGTCGCTGGCAACTTAAGTTTCTAATGCCTTAACATAAAACAAGGGTCGGATCGCAACGAACTTTATATATATATATATATATATATATATATATATATAGAAAAGCCAAACAACGTTTCCGGCCATAATAAAAGTCTTTACAAAAAGATCGACGTCGAACTCAGCTATCTAACTAAACATTCTTGGGCAGGATTTCTTCTCCGACCTTCTCCGCCAGGTCCTATGCCAGGAGAGCCGCTTCCTTCTCAATTTTGTCCAGCTCGGTGTCAGTGTAGCCAGGCGTGAAGCCCACACTGATCACCGGCAGGTCGATGTTAATGTAGTGGGAGTGGGCGATGGCGAACGCGTGATGGACGTCGGTGTATAGGGCCACCCTTGTGAGTGTGTGTGCCCGATCCGGGATCCGGGTAACCCAGACTGTGAGCGAGCTCATCTCCACGGCCAGGGCGACCCCAAGGTTGTCGAAGACCAACCCGACGACAACGTGCAAGGCATCGTGGTCATCGCTCTTCGACTGGAGTTGACCCCACACCTCGGAGAGTTGCCTCTATAGGGCTGCCCAAGCCAAACATCAAAGAGCGTCAGAAAACCAACTGCAAAACGTCAAGCAAAAAAGTAACCATAACCTCACCTTTCACTTGCTCCTCGAGGACCGTCTTCTCCGTCTAGAGCACACCAACATCCCCGGCCAAGGCGGCGGCCAGACCCTCGGCTTCTTCCTTCGACTTCTGATCATTTTTAGTGTGCGCCGAGCAAGGTCGAGGGCCAGGCGGAGTCATCCAAGCTCCGCGACATCTTCCCCAGCCTTGGCGACCACAGCCTTGAGCTTGTCCTCGGCCTCGTTGGCGTGTTGATGGGCCTCCCATTCCTTGGTCTAGAGGCTCACCACTTCCTCCTATAGCCGTGGCACCTCGGTAGCAAGCCCCCAGACCTCCCTCCCATGACGGAGGAATAGGGACTTCTCCCGGCTGCGCATCGTAAGGGACTGCAAAAAAATCAGGTTAGAACTATATAAATAGGGCTCGAAAGTAGAAAACGTGAAGACACGACAAACCTGGCCGGCCAAGGTGACATCATCCTTCAACACCCCCAATGCATCGTTCAGAGAGCGGACTACAGACTCAAGTCCCGAGCGCATGCTCGTCTAGTCCTTCTCCACCACCGGGTCATTGAGGGTGAACACCGAGTCACTCGGGTCTAGCCACCTGGCCTAGTGGAGCCGGTTTCCTCCCCACATGAGTGGATCGTTGCTCTGCCGGACAAGGGACTAGGAGG
This sequence comes from Miscanthus lutarioriparius, assembly GCA_904845875.1. Lineage (NCBI taxonomy): Eukaryota > Viridiplantae > Streptophyta > Magnoliopsida > Poales > Poaceae > Miscanthus > Miscanthus lutarioriparius. The sequence continues at coordinate 74,441,117 of CAJGYO010000017.1, forward strand.
GACTAGTCCCAACTGAGGGGTCAACCGTCGCAACCGTTGGTGTTAGCCCAACAGGAGCCGACGGTACCTCCTCCATCACCGGTGCTCCCTCGGGAGTGGACCCTCCGATGGCAGAGTAGGCTGGCAGCTCGGGCTCCGAAGTCTGAGCCATTGCTGTATCTGCAGGGGATGCCTCGGTCGCACCTCCTCCTATCTACCCCACCTTGGGCGCGTCGACCAGAGCGGGCGCCGATTCCACGAGCGCCTCCTCCGGCGCAATCGGTGCCTCTACCTCCCCCGCTTCCTCAAGCGGCGCCATGCCCACCTTGGCACCATCATGGCGCGCCCCCAGCACCACGGCAGTAGGCTCCTAGGGGATTGGCCGACGCGCCAGGATCTTCCACGGCGCCAACTCTAGGCGGTTGCTAGGGCCGGTCCTATGGAAAGCACCAACGTCACATGATGAAATACGAGAACGCAATGAAAGAGCAAAGAAGTCTTTAACTCACCTCGACGCCATTATCCGAGAACATTTCGAGGGTTGCTCGCTCGACTCCGACTCCGCCACATCGGTAATTCACCACTTTGATCCTCCGGTGGGGTCGGCCGGAGCAGTGCGGACTTGCTCCTCTGATCTCAGGGGCGCGTCCTCCCCCACTGATCTTGGAGGCGCAACCTCTTCGGTTTGCGCCGGGGCGTGTTGCGGAATTGGGGTCAAGTTGACCTGCCCCACGTCAGCCTGCTCATCCTCGAGTGCAAGCACGCCCAATGGGATGTTGGGGTCAGACTCATCCTCCTCCTCTTCCTCCTCCTCATCGCCGTCGCTCTCCTTCGAGCCTTGTCACCGCTTTCCACGCTGGAGCTTCTTCCACGCTAGACTTCATATATTCTTTTATTTCTTCGAATGCCTTTTGTTGTATATCACCCCACTTGAATTCTTGATCATTTTTCAACTTCAACAAGGGAGAAAACGGCAGGATCCTCTCCAACAAATTCGAAATGAATCTTCTGATAAAATTAATCTTACCAAGCAGAGATTGCAACTCTGTTTTGGTAGTCGGGGGAACTGCTTCATCAATTGCCTTCGTGCTTTTCTAACCAACTTTGATTCCTCTCTCATGGACCATGAATCCTAAAAATTGTCCGGCTGATACTCCAAAAGCACACTTATTAGGATTCATCTTCAAACCATGCTTCCTCGTGCATTCTAGAGTCTCACGTAAGTCAGCCAGGTGCTCTTTGTATCCTTTGGATTTTATCATCACATCATCGATGTAGATTTCAACAATCCTGCCGATCAACTTATGGAAAATGTAATTCATCGCCCTTTGATAAGTTGCACCGACATTCTTTAGTCCAAAGGTCATCACAACCCACTCGAATAGACCGATTGCGCCGAGGCACCTGAAAGCGGTCTTTGCTATGTCTTCTTCAGCCATGAAAATTTGGTTGTATCCTACATTACCGTCCATGAAGCTAATAACCTTGTGCCCGGCTGCTGCATCCACTAACATATTAGCTATCAGCATCGGATAACCGTCCATAGGTGTGGATTTGTTCAGATCCCTGAAATCAATGCAAATTCTCAATTTTCCATTCTTCCTATATACAGGGACAACATTCGATATCCTCTCTGCATATCGGCACGGTCGGATAAATTTTGCTTCTAGTAGCCTTTCAGTCTGCTTTTTGATATCATCAAGCACGTTCGGGTTGAATCTCCTCAGAGCTTGTTTAAACGGCCGATATCCAGGCTTGATCGGCAACCGATGTTCAACAATTGACTGGTCTAAACCAGGCATCTCATAGTATTCCCAAGCAAAGCAATCTTTAAATTCCTTCAATAAGTCAATTAATTCCCGCTTATACTCCGGATCCAACTTAGCACTTATGTACGTCGGCCTAGGTCTATCTCTAGGATCAATATCTACTTCTTCTAATTCATCGACCGACGTGAAGCCATGTCCTAGTTTCCCGTCTGTACCATCTATTGGATTATCCATTAATACAAATTTTCAGAGCCGACTGCTTGGATCGGCTGTTGGTTTTCACCATTGACTCTGAACTCTGATGGCAACAGAAAAACCATTTGGATATTAGCCGATGGTTGTTTTCTATAGGCTATTTGCTTGGTACGCCACACTTGAGTCTTACCGGATGCCTGATCCTGTTCCATCTCTTTATTCCTTAGGCGTTGCATCCTTCTCTTCTGGCCTCCTAGGCACCACTGGCCTTCCTGCCACATATATCTTCTTTCAGTGCCTTCCTCTTCATGATCAGCCCAGTCTTGATCAACGACTCTTTTTCTAAGCCGATCATGAACACTTTTATTTTTTAAGCGCCGATCCATGTTATTATGATGATATGCATCTTGCGCATGGATAGACCGGCGGTTGGTTTGAAACTGCCTATACTCTCGATATTGATTGCTGCATTCTAGACAGTTATGTCTGGTAGGCAACTTCAAACCTTCATTCCAGCAATGTCTGAAGAAAGGGCAATTCCAATGTAATTCGGTCTGTTCCCTTTCATACCTCTCTTATTTCAGTTGATGCTGGTATGCTTGATCTTTTAACCAACGCTGATAATCCTTCTCCTTCTTCCACTACCATTTATTCAACAGAATCTGAGATGTGACCCGTGGCTTTGTTGTCTCTGCCTTTGACGTCTCCCCCTGCTCGTATCGGCTTTTTTGCTCGGCACGTCGTCTTCTAATCTCTCTGTACTCGTCAGCCGATATTTGCATTTTGGGATCAACTGTTCTAGCTTCTTTTGATTTGGTTGATGTTAGGACTTTAGTTTTTCCTTTGAATAGCCCAGCATCAACCATGTTTTGCTCTCCTGGGAAAGGATTATCATCAACTCTCATTTTTCGAGGTGTATCAAATTTGAGCCTCCCCTGCTGAATAGCTCTCTGTATATGCTGCCTGAAGATTCTGCATTCATTAGTAGAATGAGAAGTAGCATTATGAAGCTTGCAGAACTTCTTATTCTTCAACTAATCAGGGGGCAACATGACATGACCATCGGGCAACTTGATCTGCCCTTTCTCTAGCAAGAAATCGAAGAGCTTATCTAATTTGGTGACATCAAAGTCATAGCTTTCCTCGACTCCTCTTCCCTAAGGATTGGGCACCATTACTGTCTTTTTGCCCCAATTCCATTCAGCTGTAGCGACCTCTTCTTCTTCATCTTCATAGCCATCATCGACTGAGTATGGATCATAAGCTTTGGCTACTATGGTGCTCTTCTAAAACTGGGTATCTCTGCGCATACTCTGGAATTGGCTATTGAGTGCTGCTACTCATTGAGCTAATTGACCCAAGTTGTCAAATTCTTGTTCCAGCAGCTTTTCTTTCCACATCGGCAGCATTCCTTGAATAGCTAGGGCAGCTAATTGATCACCGGCCAAGTTTAAGGAGAAGCACAAGTTCCTGGTTTCTCAGAACCTCCGAAGAAATTCAGTGCCCGATTCATTAGTCCTCTGTCTTATAGTTGTCAGATCGGTAATCTTCTTTTCTCCAGTCCCAGTGTAAAAATATGTATGAAACTTTTTCTCCAGGTCAGCCCAATTGGCGATGGAATTGACTAGCAATGATGAAAACCAAGTGAAGGCTGGTCCTGATAAGTACAGAGAGAAGAAACGAACTCAATGGGCATCCTCCATTGACGCTTCGCCCAATTGTGTAAGATACCGGCTGATATGTTCTATCGTGCTTGTACTGTCTTGGCTAGTAAACTTAGCGAATTCTAGGAGCCTATAATTTATTGAAAGAGTGACCAAATCATACCATTCTAGATATGGGCGTTTGTATGAAAAGGTCAGCCCTTTTGGCTTCAGACCAAACTAATTCTTCATCATCTCAGTCACCCGCAACTATAATTCATCAGCTTGCAGATTTGGGTTCCTCTGCACCTGCTGACCCATCTGTGGATTGAAATCCTGCGTGCCTTGATATCCTAGATTTGGCATCATGTGGAGGGTGTTATAATCTATGCCATAGTGATACCCTTGTGGAATCTCAATCTGTTGGGTCCTTTGCTGGCCTGCTGCTTGAAGTCTCTGATTATAGATATAAGGATCTATATCCCTACGGATCCTTTGAACTGATGGTGCTATTTTTTGAGCCGACGATGGTATGTGGCCTGATGTGCCAAAATTGATCACCTGGTTCTGGCTTTGCCCCGTCGGCTGTTGCACATGCTGTACTGATGGTCCAGAATTGTACTGTGTCTGATTTGCAGTAGTTCCTTGAGTTTGTTCAGATGAACCCTGAACTGTCTGAACATCACCACTACCAGCTAGTGCTGCTTCTTGATGGCTGGTACCGACTTGATTGTTCCCTTGGGTCGACATATCTAGAATGATGTAATAAGCTGGTCTGCCTTGACCAACTGGAAATCCATGAATCGCCTCTTTCATGGCGTTGTGAAATACGTCCACGAAAGCTTCGTTATGGCTTGATATGGCATCACGAATAGATTTGTCCACAACTTCCTTAAAGAAAAGTCTGTCTTCAGCTTCAATTGTGTCTGTCTGCCTGTGTAGTAAAACTCTTGGAAGTGGAAATTTCTGAACAATTATGTTGTCACGTGTTTTGGTGTAGGACAACAAACATTTGTTCTGAAACTCTTCTATAGCTTTGCTGATGATACCCTTATCCCCATCAGGTAGATCTTCATAATATAGCATAAGGATGTCGTCGTTGTTGTGAACCGCCATGACGATTGTGGGGTCCCATCGGGCATGCCAGAAACATGTGTCGACACAGAATTTCTGTCCCGTGTCGAGGACACACGCAGCAAGCCAGAAGGGTCCGCTCGATGGAGCAGATCCACCTAGCTTCAATGCAGGGATGGTCGATCTTATGCTATCCTCTCGAGACGTGCTAGTCAATTTGACCCTGCAATCACGGACGGAGCACAGTGGGGGCCAAACTGGGCTCCGCCCCCCCTTGTCCAAAGCAAAATTCTCAAATATGGTTTGTGGTCACTTGCATTTTGTGAAATATGACCCAACTATAAATATATATAACTAACTAGTTTTAGTCCATAACTTTGTTAAGAGTAGTCTGACAGTTTCTGTAGTCATTTGATATGTGATTAGTTAAATTTATCATAGTATATATGGTTTTATTTCTGATGTCAACATATTTCACTTGTGTTTTTATCAAGTTGGCCCCCCTTGATTTTGTGCCATGCTCCGTCGCTGCCTGCAATTGACAAGGAGAGAAAGTTCATCAGTAATTAAGGGCGGAACTTGCCGGTGTTGCTAGACAGTCCCGAATGTGCGGCTATGAGAGCCGATATGAAAGGAGATCGACTAAATAATCGATTCCAGCATATTCATGAGAATAAATCAGTTAAAGCTCATGGGGTTGTGTAAGAAGAATCGGTTATTATTCAGGATAAATATCATTGTTTGAGCAAATATGAATCAATGGCAATAAGATATCAACGATGATTGGTTTATGCCAAGCCAATGATTACAAGTAACCGAACCCCTTTTTATGTAAAGAAATAATTCAACACCACTTAACCATTTAATAAAGATAAATATAATGAACATGTTAGATCTCATCTATCACCATGACCAGTGGGGCATGAGGCAGAATCATGCAGGCCGTAGAAATAACAATAGACTCGACGACCCTAACTCATTACTAATATCAGTGGGGCATGAGGCAGAATCATGCAGGCCGTAATACAATAATAAGATCATGGGGCTAACATATCTTTCAACCTATCTTTACTTCAACGGTCTCGTGATGCGAACTGTTCATGAAAGCGCTCGATATCGGCTAAAACAACTGATTCAGGCATAGCGCACAGTTAAAGTCATGCCTTATCAGGAATAGATCTACCAGATAACGGTCCCCACTCCACAGTGTTAACAGTGGGTTGTGAGGCAGAATCACACAGGCCGTGATAACAGGCCATGGAACGGTTCTTGCTAGCCAATAAATCTACTCAAGACGCAACATGCCTTAACCGCACGTTATGCACGATTAAAATTAATATAAAACAGCCAATAAAACATAACTCATCATTTAAGGTGTAGATTAGATCAGTTTTAGATTAGCAAACGATGGGTTAAATAAGATATAAGGCCGATCTAAATCAATCTCAATCGGGCAGAGTGATATTGCTATAATTAGATAATTAATGAAAGCAATAAGCAACATCGGTAACTTAATGAATCTACCAAAGACTGTCATTCTAAGGTAGAGCCGATAACTTGACCTTGATCTAATTCAAGCAGTGGGGTGTGAGGCAGAATCACACAGGCCATACTTGAATTAAACAAGAGTCGATAACTAGTTTATACCAGAGTCGCAGTGGGGGTCGACCGGATTGATGCAGCCATACGAACAGAGGTATAAACCATGACGGTACTTACAGACAAGCAGTGGAGGTCGACTGCATCGATGCAGCCGTACTCGCTAAGATCTACTCTACTCCTACTCCTAAGTGGTGGCCGGAGCCAAAAAAAGTAATTGACTTGTATTTGGATTGATTGATATCCTTTACAATAGCCGGTACTTGATATTTATACCCGGGACCTGTGCACGACTCCTGTCTAAGCACGACTCATCACAATTTTTGACCCTAAAGAAAACATTCCTAATTTAAGATAACTTGGACTCTAATCTTTCCCTTTTTGTAGAGTCCAACATGTTTCGTCCTGGCACCGAATCATAGCCTTTGTCGTTATCCGCTGGCGCCATCTGAAGAAAACCGATTCCAATTTTTGCATCCGAATCAGCTGGTTCCGATCTGCACGTAACTAATTCCTTGATGACATGATCTTGGGAGCTTTCGAGTCCCTATGACTCTTCTTCCAAATTTTGGTGTAAACAGGGACGAAGGAAACGACGTAGCCATCGGGTGGTGATGGCTCATCCTCGCCACCTGGTCCGATCCACTTCATCGCCACGGTCCTTGCGCGGAGAAGGCCTTTCTTAACTAGACCCTCCATGCACGCGTGGAGAACGTCGGAGGGAGGCCACGGCTCCATCGAGGAACAGAGATGATGATACAGAAGATCCGATAGTGGCGTAGGTCTGGAGAGCTAGAACTTCACCGGCGGCGGAGCGGAAATAGGGGAACGAAGGCCAAAACTCGAGAGCGAAAGGTAGAAAGACTGGAGGGGCAAGGATGCGGCTGCGCGTACAGAGGCTGGGGAGAAACGGCTCCGTTTATAAGGTAAGGGTAGAACGGTCGAGGGACGAACCTTCCACCTAAATTAACGCGCCTGATGCCTAACCAGATCTATTTCCTTCGGGGGAAGTGCCCTCATTATTTGACGATGCATCAGTCGCATCGCTGTCTCGACATATGAGTGCATGCCTATCCAAATCTTCCCCGTGAAGGATCCACCGGGCGACGGTTTGCCCTCAAAGGCTACGGGCCACTGCAGGAAAGTAGGGATATGGAGCTAAAAATGCTCCCACAGCCCATTAACACCCAGGAGTTCGAAGGCTGGCCCACTTGTGGGTTCATGGCCGCTCTAGGGCACCCTAGAGTGAGAAGAGGTTAAGGATGGGCCCGCTAGCAGCCAATACCCCAAGCGCGCGAAGCGCCACAGGCGTCCCGACCCTTGTTTCGAGTCTTGGATGATGCAAGGTCCATGGTTTTTCCTCGAAGAAAGGCATCGAGCCCTCAGAATGGTCGAACGGATCCAAGAACTATATGGACCGACCACCAAGAATCTAGTGTCAGTCACCAGCGGACCTCGAACCAGGCCCCCATGAAGGGGATGCCGGGGCTCCACTCGAGCAAGCCCGTTAACAACTCACCGAGCACCATGCTCCGTCTAGCGAGGAAAGCACGGCACGGCACAGCCCCTCCATTCTAGCGAATGGATGCATGAGGGACGATGATCACAAGATGAACCGACCCCCTGATCGGACCCCTGCTACGCGTGGGGGCTCGAGCGCTCGGCATCGCAAAGAGACCGAACATGCGGTCGTAGACAAACGACGAGTCACCTCCGGTTGTGGAAACCACGGATGGAGTGACGCAACAAACCAGGCGACCGGCCCCTAGAGGCTCGGGGGCTCGCCATCCTACAAAGCGACAATAATGAACAGTACTCGTGTGCGCCCTCAAGCGATAGATCGCAAAAAGCCTTTGCAGGAGTGTCTCACTCCTCCAAATGCTCGGGGGCTACACCCACCAGGTGATCTCGCGGGCACCCGGTGGCAAACAGATTACTAGCGCGTCTCCTCCTCAGGGGCTAGGTGCCCGTATCCACTTTGCCAGTCCCCCACATGGAGGCTGGGTGCCTAAATCCTACTCGGTTACCCTACGCGGTACAACGAACCAAGGAGAAAATCATCGAAGTTCCAATAACGACCCGCCTCCATGGCACAACGGCCACAGGAGCAACAAATCGCAAAAAGCCTTTGTAGGAGTGTCTCACCCCTCCAAAGGCTCGGGGGCTACCGTCGGATACCTATACCTAGGTATCTAAGCCAAAGGATTAATGAGCATCATGTCACCTCATCCGATGGTTAAGGACACAACTGCGGCCTCGTTCGATCCCCAGGATCCGAGCCATGTCTCGTCCAACTCCGAGGACGAGGTTTCTGCCTCGTTTGACCCCCAGGGGCTGGGCCACTCCTCGTGCAACTCCAAGGATGAGGTTTCCGTCTCGTCCAACCCCAAGGCGTGGGCTCCAACTCCGAGGATGAGGTTTCTGCCTCGTTTGACCCCTAGGCGTGGGCTCTGACTCATCCAGTCCCACAGGGAGGGCTCCGCTTCATCTGACCCCTGATGGTCGGATTTCGTCTCGCCCGGCCCCCAGGGCGAGATTTCTGCCTCACCCGTTCCCTGGGGGTCGAATTTGCTACCGGACAAAAGCTGTGGCCCTAGGGTGGGACCCAAACCGCTTCAACCACTATGACATGGAGGCGCACGCCCGGAAGCACGTCTCGGACGTGTCCTGATGCGACTGGCGATCGCATTAGGCCTTGCTAGGAGACTCACATCGCCCACCGCGTCAACAGGCCGGCACTATGCTGCCAACTCCCTGCCTGACCACCATCCAACGTCAGTCAACTAGCGTCAGTTGACTGGTACTGTACCGCCAGCCCCCCGTATGGCCTCTGTCAGGGGACCCTTTGACCATTCCGTCCGCTCAGATGGGATGGAAGACAAGAACGACGCCCGATGTCCGCACGTATGCTGCAGCGGCCAACAGGACCCTAGTACGACGCTGCTGCCACCACGATCTATAGGGTTAGCGGGACCCACCCGAAGAGGACGGCATACCTCCAGGAGCCTTATTTCTCTTTCTTTTTTCCCTCTTCCCTTCCATTGTAACCCCTGCTTTCCCTTGGCCAATAAAATTGAAAACAGGGCATCCTACTAAGGGGCATCACACATCACACCATGAGAGATCAATCGACCGATAGATCTAGCAGTAGAAGCATCGAGCAGTCGAACCACAGAGACTTGGGAGCTCCTCCCTCTCTCGCTAGTTTGTAACCCCCTACTACAAACTCAGTGCTAGTAACACGAGCAGCTCAAAACTGGATGTAGGGACATTCGGCTCGAACTAGTATAATCCTTGTGTCCTCTTAGCACATGATCTGGGTCAGACGCGCAATAATACAAATTTACTAGTTGGTTACTCGAAACACCAACAGGGAGTAAACATCTTATCAGTCAAGATAGCCTCTTCGGACATCGGTTACCCGATCCGAGTGTATTGCACTATCATTGCCTAGGACTGCATTGACAAGAAGTGTGTTTATCTCTACCACCGCCCCAGAGACCAATACCAACTCATTAACTCTAAGGTACAACTCCTTCTATTCCCAACAAACAAACAATGCATAGCAAAGTGCCTGGCAACTGTTGTAGTGGAGGCCTTGACAAGAAGGGCGAAATGGTGACGTATACAGTCGCGCCTATTGTAGTGGAGCCAACTGTTGCAGTTGATGTTATAGAGGAAAATTTTGACGGAAGAATCACTGCCCACACCTCTAGCGTCAGGAAAAGCCTTGTACTTTATGATAGCAAAGTGTCTGGCGATGGTCATAGGCCCTGTTCGGGACAGTGGTCTGTAGCCGTGCGGTGCGGTAGGCAAACCGCGGCTATGCGACCATGGTACCTGGAATCCAAGGTGCTTTGGTTCAATCTTGTGACCATAATCTCTTACGTGGTTGCAAGAATCATGGATTTCACAAGCTGTTTAGCAGGATTCTTGCGGTTGGCGATGAGGAATCCGATTTTAATCGGTTCCAAGCAGGGCCATTAGCGCCGACAAGCCATCCTGGCGGCCGTCGGCTCCCACGTCCAGCCACGTAGGCCTATCGGCCCCTGAGCTGCCGACTGGGGTTCAAACATATTATTTTAAAAAAAATCGACTTTGTTTCCGCGTGCCTGAACTCTAGCCACTTCATACTTGACGAACATCTACGTTATCTGTACTAACAAAAACGTAAAAGAACCACCTCTGTCATAGTGAAAGAAATGGCTTAGTGGTATGTCTTAAATTTGCTGAGGCTTGATCCCAACCTAAGACAGTTTTTGCTATTTTCATTCTTTTTGGTAAACCAGGAATTAAATGTTAAAAGGCTCAAATAATCCAAAAATACACGGCGCCCGAGAAACGCGTTAGGTGCGGCAAGGTGAGCAGGGTGGCAGAGGCTTGGTTGTGGACCCCAGAGAGCGCATGTAGCAGGTGGGACCCACATGAGGAAATCACATCTCACCCCAACGTAAAGCCATCAGCTTTTTGCTGCCCGCAATGCCTTATCAAAATTTGAAATTAAAGACTTGTCGGGGTTATAACCCCGGGGTGTCTCAAGGCACCGATTAGTTGGCAGGCCACACGACCCACAACTCCCTAGCTAGCGAAGGCCCAAACAACTGAAGCCAGTTAGATGAGAAATCCATGTTGACGAAAGGGCGGGGGACGGTCATGATCCCTCTCCCCGCCTTAGCTACATGGTGCACGAGAAACGCGTGACCTCTCCCCACCATGACCCCGGAGGGGATGGGGAGAGGACAAGCCCAGCCTGACGCACTTGCTCTGACAAGAGCGACCGTACCGCACTGACCCTACAAGGACTGAGGGGACAGCAGTCACCTCGGCCCGATCAGACGCCAACCCCGTGCCACGTCGCATGGATGAGACAACACCACATAGCAGAGGAAACGGGTACGAGACCCACCGTGTCCAGATACAGACTGATAAAAAGTATGTACGATCCTACCCACTATGGGATGGGATCTACGACAAGGGCCTAAACACAGAGGCCGTCTAGACCGGCTAAAAACCCCGACCACGACGATCAGGGTCGTGGACCACAGCCTCACGAAGCAACCAGGCGATCAATGAACCAGGGCGGCTAGCATCTCCCGTGTGACGTCTTTGGAAACCAGGAGATGGTAACGAAGGTCATGATGGATACCGCATTGCACAGGATGGTTGACGAACCATCACTGTGTCTACAGTGCCACCATGGCCAGCACAATAGCACCACGTCACACCCTGCCGCGGCGTAGCAACAAGACCATGACGACAGCCACGCCCGAATGAGCACCAGAAGACGGTGTAGCTTGCAAGCCAAGTTAGCTAGGACCTCCCTCAGGCTCTCGACCCTTCGGTCGAGGGAACCTCCTCTTTGTATCAGCCCTGGCCCCGAACTCTATATAAGGACCGCCCGAGCAACGCATTTGGAACATCCTCTACCATTCCATTCATTCACCATAGTAGAAGGGCTAATGAAGCTTCCCTTCGGGCAGCCCATCGCCTAGCATAGGTTCTACCACCTCTCCCACCATTCTTGCACCCCTCATTGTAAGAACTTCAGAGCATTCAAACGAGGAACACGCACTCGATCATCTTTGAGACTAGACATAGGGCTCCAGCCTGAACCAGTATAAATCCTCGTGTCTTTTGGATGCTACCATCGTCTTCCTAGAGCAGCGTGGCAATTGTATAAATTTACTAGTCCGATTTACAAAATACCGACAGTTGGCGTGCCAGGCAAGGGACAGTCGCGCACTCTCGATTGTTGAGAGGGAAAGCGGTGGCCACTTGCATTATCGGTGAACTCGCTGGTGGAATTGCCCGCGGCGGCCACATCCGCCGTAAAAACTATGGGTTTACCGGCGTAAACTATTTTGGTTGCTTTTCCTACACAAACAATCAACAATCCAGTTGCCATGGGGTCCAGAGTTCCAGCATGTCCAACCTGAGACCACACAAATATTGTAAAACATATAGTTAATGCTAGGGGCAAATGCTACATTCACACACAGTGAAAAAACCCTGATATCAACTTTTGTACTTTCACCAAGCGCCGCAACTTGCCACAAAACAATAAATGAAGTCCATCCTAAGATTAGAGGAAAGACGAGTTCAGATGAATTGTTCAGGATGGAAGGCAACAGAGAAAATTAATAAAACACCGCTCGAACCTAATCCTGTCGGCGCAGTAACTTATTATTATCTGCCCTGATAGGAAACACAAAACAGAACCCTGTCTTGAGGCAAAGCTGCAGTTGCCACACCGACTAATTGTCATGTAATTGTTGCGCTAATCGCTCACATTTCAGAAAAGGAATTTTCCAGTGGTGCATGTGCATCAGATAAAAGTAGCTAAAATACTACTGTTGTCTTAGATGATACATTTTGGTGAGAATCCCAGAACCTGGAACCGATTAAAATCGGATTCCTCGTCGCCAACCGCAAGAATCCTGCTAAACAGCCTGCGACATCCATGATTCTTGCAACCACGTCAGAGATTACGGTCACAAGATTGAACCAAAGCACCACGGATTCCAGGTACCATGGTCGCATAGCCGCGGTTTGGCTACCGCACGGCACGCCTGCAGACCACGGCCCCGAACAGGGCCTATAACCATTGCCAGGCACTTTGCTATCATAAAGTACAAGGCTTTTCCTGACGCTGGAGGTGTGGGCAGTGATTCTTCTATCAAAATTTCCCTCTATAACTTCAACTGCAACAGTTGCCTCCACTACAATCGGTGCGACTGCATACGTCATGTCCACAGTACTGAGCCTTGTTGAAAGAGAATCGGTTTCAAGTTTACATTCCTTCAGTGATCGGTGCACTGTGCCTTTGATAAAACAACACTCCTTTGCTGAGTTCTCTGTCCTGCCCATGACGACCCTTTATCTTCAGATCAATCTCAACATGCATAGCGTCTAATAATGCAAGTCCTTGTTTTGGGCCAGCCAAGATCAAACGAGTATCCTGCGCGAAAGGGTTTACATGATAGGTCAGTGACAAATTATTCCAAATACATAGCATTGTGGAAAAAAAGTGGATGAAATTAAGCCGACAACACGGTAAAGTGGATGAAATTACATATACTTATTGAAGACATCTGGCAGATACATTCTCAACCAATAGAAATCAATTTGAATGTCAGTACTATATAGATTTTAGCCTTATGATCTTGGTACAAAACATAGGGTGTAATATTTATTGAAACAAAAAGCAAGCAATGCATTGTTTGTTTGTTGGGAAGATAAGGAGTTGTACCTTAGAGTTAATGAGTTGGGTTCGGTCTCTGGGGTGGTGGTAGAGATAAACACACTTCTTGTCAATGCAGTCTCGGACAATGATAGTACCATACACTCGGATCGGGTAACCGACGTCCGAAGAGGCTATCTTGACAGATAAGATGTTTACTCTCTGTCGGTGGTTCGAGTAACCAAGTAGTAAATTTGTATTATTGCACGTCTGACCCGGATGGTGTGCTAAGAGAACATAAGGATTATACTGGTTCGGGCCGAATGTCCCTACGTCTAGTTTCGAGCTGCTCGTGTTACTAGCACTGAGTTTGTAGCAGGGGGTTACAAACTGGTGAGAGAGGGAGGAGCTCCCAAGTCTATGTGGTTCGACTGCTCGATGCTTCTACACTCACAAGGGCGGCCCTGTATGGCCGCAAAGACGAGTTCGCTCGTAGTCTGGGTTACCTAGATCCTGGATCGGGCGCGCGCACGCACAAGGGCAGCCCTGTACACCGACGTCCATCGTGCGTTCGCCATCGCCCGCGCCCACTACATTAACATCGACCTGCCAGTGATCAGTGAGGGCTTCGCGCCTGGCTACACTGACGTCGAGCTGAACAAAATTGAGAAGGAAGCGGCTCTCCCAGTGTAGGACCTAGCAGAGAAGGTCGGAGAAGAAATCCTGCCCAAGAATGTTTAGTTAGATAGCTGAGTCCGACGTCGGTCTTTTTGTAAAGACTTTTATTATGGCCGGAAACGTTGTTTGGCCTTTCTATATATATATATATATAAAGTTCATTGCGATCCGACCCTTGTTTTATGTTAAGACATTAGAAACTTAAGTTGCCAGCGACTAAGTAATGATCACGCTGATGAGCAAGCGATGCCATAGCCGTCGGGGCGTAGGCTTTTTGCATTCGAACTAGTTTTACTCATCATTAGTTTTTAGCAACTCTTATTTCTAGGTCTTGTCATAAAAAGGAAAGGATGAATGGGAAAATGTATAAAGTTTATTGCGATTTGACCCTTGTTTTATGTTAAGGCATTAGAAACTTAAGTCGTGAGTGACTAAGTAATGATCACGCTAGTGAGCAAGCGATGCCATAGCCGTTGAGGCGTAGGCTTTTTGCATTCCAACCAGTTTTACTCATCGTTAGTTTTCGACAACTCTTATTTCTAAGTCTTGTCATAAAAAGGAAGGGTCGGATGGAAAAATGCTTCTGAGTATATGTACTCCTATCAGCCCCCGAGTAAAACCTGACCCAAGGTAGTTGCCAGGGTCGAGTGTTACTGAAGACTGATCAGATCAGAAGCGAATCCGATAGGAGGTAACATTTTTTGGATTTTGCAGAAACATTACTTAGTTTGATAAATATATTGGAAGCTTTGGAACGGGAAGACTAAGGGTAAAAGCAACATAGCTGCTCAATGTTCCAGGCATTGGCGATGGCTTTGTCGTCATTAGTCTTGAGCTCATAGGTGTCTGGCAGGAGCATCTTCATGACGACGTACGGTCCACCCTATGGTGGGGAGAGCTTGTGGCGGTCCTTGCTGCTCTAGACGAAGCAAAGCACCAGGTCCCCGACGTTGAAGGCCCGACCCCGCACTCGACTGCCGTGGTACCGGCCCAACGCTCGCTGGTACTTGGCCAAGCAAAGGAGGGCGACGTCATGCATTTCATCTAGCTAGGCTCTGTCCTATGCTCCCCCTTGTTAGAGGTTCCGAATAAGAACCGCTTCAAAAGAATGCAGTCTTTGTACAGGTGCTTGACGGGGAAAGCATGGTTTCGGCATGGCCCTTCAAGCAGGTTCTCGAAGTGGTCCAGGGTGCCCTCTGTGGGCTTCTGGCCCCCTGTGCTGTCGGCATTGGCCACTAGCAAGCTCCTACGCCGTCGCTTGTTCTTCCTTCTGTTGGGAGGCTTGGAGGCGCCTTCATCGGCGTCCTCATCCCGTTTTGCCTTGCCCTTGAGGGTGTGTCGGCCAATGGCCTAAGGTCCCATCAAGTTGGGGCTCGAGCTTTGGTCCTCACTGTTGTCATAGCGTCTGCCACATCGTGGATGGTAGCCACGGCTATCCCCTCCTTCACATCACCATAGGCACACCTGCGGGCGTCGAGGGTGTCGCGAGCATCGCGGTGGAGGCCGAGACGCTCATGCACCAGAACCGCGGTACGCGGCCCGCTGCCCTATTAGGCCTGATGGACCAGTACATCTCATCGGGTTGTTCTGAGGGCGCTTCGCGTCTACGAGCATCGAGGGTGTCACGCGCGTCGCGGTGGAGCTCGAGACGCTCGTGCACCGAAATCACGGTGCGTGGCCTTCCATAGTCGAAGCTAAGGAGCTGGTTGCTTCTGGGGGCATGGACCTCCGATGTAGGTAGGTGCAGCTCCTTGGGCGCCTAGGTGATTGCGTCGAGGCCGGTGAAGAGGAGGGGTTGTGTGGCAGCGGAAGGCCACACCAACTCTCCCTCCATCGTGATGACGAAGTCTAGGTTACCGAAATGCACGTGCGTGCCCGGGACCTAGCTGATGTTGCGATTAGCCATCCAAGGCCTAGTGTTGATGTTGAGACGCGCAAAAGGCCCCTACCTGGTATGCCAACTGTCGGTGTTTCGAGTAACCAACTAGTAAATTGGTATTATTAGGCGTCTGACCCAGATCATGTGCTAAGAGGACACAAGGATTATACTGGTTCGGGCCGAATGTCCCTACGTCCAGTTTTGAGGTGCTCGTGTTACTAGCATTGAGTTTGTAGTAGGGGGTTACAAACTGGCGAGAGAGGGAGGAGCTCCCAAGTCTCTGTGGTTCGACTGCTCGATGCTTCTACTGCTAGATCTATCAGTCAATTGATCTCTTGCGATGTGATGTGCGATGCCCCTTAGTGGGACGCCTTGCTTTCCCTTTTATAGACCAAGGGAAAGCAGGGGTTACAATAGAAGGGAAGAGGGTAAAAAGAAAGAGAAATAAAGCTCCCGTAGGTGTGCAGTCCTCTTCTTCGCGTGGGTCCTGCTGACCCTATAGATCATGGTGGCAGCGGCATCGTACCGGGTCCTGTTGGCCGCTGCAGCATACGTGCAGGCGTCATGCGTCGTTCTTGTCTTTCATCCCATCTGAGCGGATGGAATGGTCAAAGGTTCCCCTAATAGAGGCCATACGAGGGACTGGCAGTACAGTGCCAGTCAACTGACACCGGTTGACTGACGTTGGATACTGGCCAGGCAAGGAGTTGGTAGCATAGTGCAGGCCTATTGACACGGGCGATATGAGTCTCCTAGCATGGCCTAATGCGATCGCCAGTCACACCAGGATGCGTCCGAGACGTGCTTCCGGGCGTGCGCCTCCATGCCATAGTGGTTGAAGCGGTTCGAGTCCCACCCTAGGGCCACTGCTTTTGTCCGGTAGCAAATCCAACCCCTAGGGAATGGGCAAGGTGGAAATCTTGCCCTAGAGGCTAGGCGAGACGGAATCCGACCATCGAGGGTCGAACAAAGCGGAGCCCTCCCCGTGGGACTAGACGAGTCGGAGCCCATGCCTAGGGGTCGGACGAGGCAGAAACCTCGTCCTCGGAGTTGGAGCCCATGCCTTGGGGTTGGACGAGATGGAAACCTCATCCTCAGAGTTGGACAAGGAATGGCCCGGCCCCTGGAGGTCGGACGAGGCGGAAACCTCATCCTCAGAGTTAGATGAGACATGGCCCGACCCCTGGGGATCAGATGAGGCCTTAGTTGCGTCCTTAACCATCGGATGAGGCGATGTGACGCTCATTAATCCTTTGGCTCGAATACCTGGGTATAGGTATCCGACACTCCCCCACATAGCATGTGTGGCTTGGTCATTTCGAATGCATCATCATCAGTAAATCTCATCCGACCATGGGGCGATGTAGCAGATGAAAAACCTCAATTAAACAAAGTAGCTCGAATTCTTGCTCACAATAAATAATAGTTCTAGCAAAACTAGATGAAAGTGCAAACACAATCATATAATATAATCAAGCAAAAAAAAGGTTGACGAAAGAATAATCCTGAGCGACTTACACTCCTCGTCGAGGTCGAAACTTGCGACATTGACGAAGCAGAGCCGGTTGTAGTAGATGCCCTTCTGCTTGGGATTGAAATCGAGGATTTGAGCCTCCGCTTCCCGCCGCTGACCTTCGAGGTCCCCCGCCTCCTGGAGACGACGGGCCTTCTCTAGCGCTTCCTCCCTGAGCCTCTCTGCCTCTGCCGCTCGTTCGGCCTCGATCATGCTGGAGAAATTCGGAGTCCTCATCTCAGAGGAGAGCCAGACATACTCCCGCCCCAAGCGTAGCAGCTCCTCGTTGGCATCGCCTCGCTTCAATGCCTCTTCCCACGCTCGCTCCCTAAGCCGCGCCGACTCCGCCGCCCGGTCGGCCTCGCTCAGGCCTGATAGATCAGGATACATCCATAAGAAACAACTGGAACATACCTTTGAAATGACTAAAACACCAGAAATATATATTTGCAACATAGGGGAGGGGAAGCCTGGGCCAGTCGATTCCAGCCGTCCGGGTCGGAGCCGGCGGCGAGCGGCGGCGCATGAGCACCAGCGCCACTAGTATCGGGTTTGGCTCGGCGTAGACGATAGGGGATGGGGGGCGAGGATCACCATGGCCACCGAGGGTGTAGAGGGTGCCACACAGGGTGGAGGATAGTCGCCCACTCCCCTGCAACACCGCCGCCTCACCTCCATGGATCTTGCCGGAGGCGAGCGGATCTTGTTCCTGCTCCATATATCTCGCCGAGGTGGGGGAGAGGGTTGTCGGATCTGCGACCGTTGGAGGCTCCCAGTGAGGGAGGACGCCGGGCATTGGTTCGCTATGGTAGGGATGAGGAGCACGGTAGGGGTAAGGATGGGAGCGGAGCGAGGCGTGCGGGAGTTGATTTTGTTTTTTTAGGTGAGCGGCCCATGCAACAGTAAGTGGAGCAGAGGTCTTCCGGACGTCTTAATAATAGCATTACGGTAATTTTATTTATTCTCTGATTTCTGATTTAAACATTCCTCTTAAAAATCAACGTTATTTTCATTATATTATAATTATAAAACATGATAGTTCGTTGCATTTTTAATCGTCATCATCCATTTTCTTACCTGCAAGTCCTCATGGACATCAATGATGCTATGCTCTCCATCTGCACCGTCTGCTGCAGATCCAACGGCTAGGCTACCGCATGACTCGGCTCTCCCTTCCCCCACCGATAGCGAGCGGCCCGCGCACCGTGGGGACATGAATGCCTCCTCGAGCGGGAGCCATGGCGGCGGCAGTGAGGGTGGCGCTGCTGCCCTCCTCATCCTCCTCCCCATTGCCGCTGCTCTGCCTCTCGCGCCGCTTCCTCTCGCTCACGGCGACTCCCTACCCTCTCTACTACGACCTCATCGTGCACCGCCCCGCGGTCCCCAATCCCCCCAAATCCTCCGCGTCCGACGCCGCCGGGGCCGACCGATAGCCACAGCCAGCCCCCGACGAGCAGCCGCTCGACCGCGCCAAGCGCCGGTACCTCCGCAAGCGCCGCAACCGCCTCCTCCCCCACCCTGACGCTACCACCACCACCAAGCCCTCCTCCTCCTCGTCGGAGTATGTCGAGCTCTGGCCGGAGGTGGTGGACTTCCCGCGCCTGCACGGGCATGAGGAGGCGCTCTACTTCCATGACACCTTCACCATGCCGTGGGAGAAGAACAAGCACTACCGCATGCTCTACCCCCTGGAGAAGAAGTACTTCCCCCATCAGTCCCTCGACAACGCATTCGTCTTCACCGACGCCGCCCCGGCCTCTGACGCCGACAGGAGCCTCGTCTTCTTCGACGACGAGAAGAAGGAAGATGAGGGAGGGGAGCGGGTGGTCAGTAAGAAGGGCGGCGACATCGACGACAAAGGGGATGTGCTGGAAAGGAAGGTGGAAGACTTCTTCAGGTCTCTGAATAAGGGCCCCGGCCAAGCCAACACCAAGGCCAAGAGATCGGGAGAGGAGGCACGGCAGGTGAAGCGCGAGGTGCTAAGGGAGGAGGAGCGTCCGCAGCCATACCTTGTCACTAGGACCACGGAGCTGCCACCCAGGTGGGATGGCCCCGCCGGGACCGTCGTTCTCATTGACAAGCCCAAAGGTGATGCCTTTCCCCTCCCCTTTGGTGCATTGCAGGTTCTGGGATTCTCACCCAAAGGTGATGCCTTTCCCCTCCACTTTGGTGTATTGCAGGTTCTGGGATTATCACCAAAATGTATCATCTAAGACAACAGTAGTATTTTAGCTACTTTTATCTGATGCACATGCACCACCAAAAAATTCCTTCTCTGAAATGTGAGCGATTAGTGCAACAATTACATGGCAATTAGTCGGTGTGGCAACTGCAGCTTTGCCTCAAGACAGGGTTATGTATTGTGTTTCCTATCAGGGCAGATAATAATAAGTTAATGCGCAGATAGGATTAGGTTCGAGCGGTGTTTTATTAATCTGCTATGTTGCCTTCCATCCTGAACAATTCATCTGAACTCGTCTTTCCTCTAATCATAGGATGGACTTCATTTACTGTTTGTGGCAAGTTGCGGCACTTGGTTAAAGTACAAAAGGTGATATCAGGGTTTTTTCACTGTGTCTGAATGTAGCATTTGCCCTTAGCATTAAGTATATGTTTTGCAATATTTGTGTGGTCTTAGGTTGGACATGCTGGAACTATGGACCCCATGGCAACTGGATTGTTGTTTGTTTGTGTAGGAAAAGCAACCAAAATAGTTGACGCCGGTAAACCCTTAGTTTTCACAGTGGATGTGGCCGCCGCGGGCCATTCCACCAGCGAGTTCACCGACGATGCAAGGAGCCACCGCTTTCCCTCTCAACAATCGAGAGTGCGCGACTGTCCCTACCTGGCATGCCAACTGTCGGTATTTTGTAAATCGGACTAGTAAATTTATACGATTGTCGCGCTACTCTAGGAAGACGATGGTAGCATCCAAAAGACACGAGGATTTATATTGGTTCAGACCGGAGTCCTACGTCTAGTCTCAGAGATGATCGAGTGCGTGTTCCTCGCATGAATGCTCAGAAATTCTTACAATGAGGGATGCAAGAAGGGTGAGAGAGGTGGTAGAACCTATGCTAGGCGAGGGGCTGCCCGGAAGGAAGCTTCAGGAGCCCTTGTACTATGGTGAATGAATGGAATGGTAGAGGATGTGACGTGGTGCTATTGTGCTGGCCGTGGCGGCACTGTAGATACGGTTGTGATCCGTCAGCCATCCTATGCAACGTGGTATCCGTCATGACCTTCGTTACGATCTCCTGGTTTCTCGGGACGTCACACGGGAGTTGGTAGCCGCCCCGGGTCGTCGATTCCCTGGTTGCTTCGCGGGGCTGAGGGCCAGGACCCTGATCATCGGGGTCGGTGTTTTTAGCTGGTCTGGACAGCCTCTGTGTTGAGGCCCTTGTCGTAGATCCCATCCCATTGTGGGTAGGATTGTACATACTTTTTGTCGGTCCGTATCTGGATGGTGGGTTTCGTACCCGTTTCCTCTGCTATGTGGTGTTGTCTCGTCTGTGCGACATGGCACGGGGTTGGCGTCTGATCGGGCCGAGGTGACTGCTATCCCCTCGGTCCTTGCGGGGTCAGTGCGGTACGGTCGCTCTTGTCAGAGCTGGTGCATCAGGCTGGGCTTTAGTTGTTTGGGCCTTCTCTAGCTAGGGAGTTGTGGGTCGTGAGGCCTGCCAACTAATCGGTGCCTTGAGACATCTGGGTTATAACCCCGTCAAGTCTTTAATTTCAAATTTTGATAAGGCATTGCGGGCAGCAAAAAAATGATGGTTTTACGTTGGGGGTGAGATGTGATTTCCTCATGTGGGTCCCACCTGCTACACGCGCTCTCTAGGGTCCGCAACCATGCCTCTACCTATCATGGCCACGGGTTACATCGAGGCATGCTAGTCTCTTTCCTGGTGTCAGAGCTTTGACATAGGCCCATACACTTGGACCTGGAGTGGTTGGTGGTGGTATGGGTCCCCGTCGGGCGAGGCGGAGCCTGCACCCAATGGGTCGGGCGAGGCAGAGTGCAAACCCAAGGGTCGGGCGAGGTGGAGCCCATGGCCTTAAGGTCGGGCGAGGCGGAGCCCACAGCTGCCTTGAGGTCGGGCAAGGCAGAGCCTGTGGCCTCAGGGTCTGGCGAGGCGGAGCGCA
The DNA here is from genome assembly GCA_904845875.1 of Miscanthus lutarioriparius. Lineage (NCBI taxonomy): Eukaryota > Viridiplantae > Streptophyta > Magnoliopsida > Poales > Poaceae > Miscanthus > Miscanthus lutarioriparius. The sequence continues at coordinate 74,462,772 of CAJGYO010000017.1, forward strand.
AACCCAAGGGTCAGGCGAGGCAGAGCCTGTGGACTCGGGGTTGGGTGAGATGGAGCCCGCGATCTTGGGGTCGGGCGAGGCAGAGCCCGTGGCCTCAGGGTCGGGCGAGGCGGAGCCCGCACACTTGGGGGTCGGTTGGAGCTATAGTCGTGCTCTTAACTGCTCGGATGAATTAATGTTGATGACCATTAGCTCCTCCTCTTCGGGTACCCTAATATTGGTCCACGACACATGTATAAAGAGAAAAGAACCATGCACATTTAGATTGACCTTAATAAGTCAATATGTCAGTAAGGTTATAATCTTTTAAAACCATTACCAATATAGATATATTATGGTGGATGGATTAGTGTGGCTAAATCCTCAACCTTATAATACTGGAGGCAAAGACCTACCATGTTACAGTGTATATCTGTAGAATGAACATTGGATATTAATACACTCAATCATGAGCAAAGAAGCAAACCAATTGTTAATTTATATGTTTTTCAGAGCTCAATGCACAGAGTTTATATAAAACAAAGAGGACTCAAAATCATCTAGATCATTAGTGGGTAAGCAAACAAATATCAGTTCTAATCTAAAGTGAGTGAGTGAACTCGAATCAGTTCTTATGAAACAGTCAAACATGCAAGAAACTAACTTCACTAATAGGTTTGGCACTTGATAGAGGGATTTTAGATCCTTTTTCGCACAGCTTCTCCACCAGCTTCACAAGTTGTTGAAGTTGTTTTGTGTCAAACGGGTCTTTTGCAAACAGCTTCACAGGTGAAGGTTCATAAAACCTACCCTTACATGGGAATTGGGTGAGATAAGCTAAAAATAGTAGCTTTTTCTAGCCCCCTCGTACTTGTAGGCCCTAGGGTGAGCGGAGCTCAGAGTCCTAAGTCACGGACACGAGCATCACCGTGGGGCGTGCGGCTGGGGCGCATGCACCGCCTGGGCTCGCGGGCACTAGGGCTCTCGGCTGCTAGGGCACGGTTATTGGGTCCCTTGTGTCGGGAAGAAAGACTGTGGGAAGATGAGGAAAAGTAGAGAAGGAAAAGAAAAGCTAAAGGCATTATGATAATTTTATTTTATTTTTTTTGTCAGCAGTGAGAAGTTGTTTTGTGAAATGGATCACCAAAATAGCTTCAGCTTCACTAGTAGACACTACTAAAAAAACTTTTCCAAGGTGTTTGGAATTGGGCCTCGGAGACGGTTGGGAATTTGAACCGCCTCGGTTAATGCCTGGGATTAACCGAGGCTGTCATTTTTATTTACCGAGGTGGTCACAATCAACCGCCTCGCAAAATCGATTTATGAAGACGGTTAAAAAATAACCGCCTCCTAAAATCCATTAACGGATGCGGGCCTTATAACGGAGACCCCCTCGGTTAATAGTGGCTGAGGTTCAAATAAGCCCAGGCGAGCCCCATTCTACCGGGCTCCTCTATAAACAGGAGTTAGGGTTTCATTCTCATCCAATCTCTATCTCTTTCAGCTCCTCCCTCTCCCTCACTCCCTCCCTCCCTCCGACGTCGCACACCGCACCTGACTCCTAGCGCCACGCCGGCTCCTCCCTCTCCCTCCCTCCTTCCCTCCGACGGTGCCCCTCTCATCGTGCGATGCCTCCCTACCACCGTGCGATGCACCTCCTTCTCACCTGCACGGCACGCCTCCCTTTCTTTCCAGAACAGTGGGCCGGCCGGTGCTCGGCCCTCTCTCCGCACGGCGTGCCTCCCTCTCTCCGCAGGAGCGTTCGAGCGGTGCGGGCCCGCACCTCCCCGAGCAGCGGCGGCGGCGGCCCGTGGATGGGCTCGGCGGGCCCGTGGATGGGCTCAGCGGGCTTATCCATGGGTTTTCCTCTTTTGTTTTTTTTATTTGATTTACCGAGGCGGGTATCCATCCACCTCAGAAAAGATCCCATTTACCGTGACCTTTGGTCCGAGGTGGTTGCGATGCCCACCTCGGTTAATCATTTTTGTCTGCCTCGGTAAAGTTTGTTGTAGTAGTGAGAGATGTTAAAAAAATAGCTTCATTAGTTAAAACTAAGTTGTGTCGAACGGTGTCTTAATGAGCATTGACATGTCGTTGCATGCAGTTGCATATCAGACTTTAGGAAAAAAAAGCTTGGAGGAGAATTTAATCAAATGCACACTAAGTTGTGTCAAACCGTGGATCGCGCCAAGCAGCTGCTGGATGTTGCCCATCTCAACGGCTACTCATGCACACATAATGTTGTAGCACGCTACTTGGCGTGGTCCATGGTGCAGAAGGTGGTAAAGAGGGGGCGTGCGCTGCACCAGGGTGCTACAGGGTGCTGGTGCAGCTTGCCCGATTTAGACACTTGGGTTTGTATGTGTTAGGCTCTTAGGATTCATCTAGGTGTAGTACTGAGGGTGAATTACTTACTGATTGATTCAAATCGATTAACTGTGAACTTGAGACAAGGAGGCAGAGAGAGTAGAGGGACGATACCTTCGGGCTTGGCAGAGGGGGTAGAGGAGGAAGTGGCCACCATGGCAGTGGGTACGCAGTGCGGGCAGTGAAGTCCGGTGCAGTAGTGGCGATGCAGAGGCGACGGTGAAGTCGGTGGTGGCTTCCCATCGCTGGCAGCACACTCTCTTTAGATCGGGTTAGGGTTTCTCTGTAGGCGGGTTACGGCAGCTCAGGTCAACCTCGTTACTTGTGCCCCGGCCCCCACCTCCCTTTTATGGTGCTGTGCGACGGGGGCCCACCAACCATGGAACGGTTGGGCGCCCCGATCAGGGCATGGATCTAAGGACCCAATTAGCCGTTGGGCCAATTGGTGGAGATCAAACCAACATTCTCTCCCTTAATCGCACCTTATTCCTTAAACTTAACTTACTTACTTTATCTTGTTCCCATTCCATCATAGATCAGTGCATAGAGCGTGCCTCATCATCATGGTTTGTTGCCATTAGATTAAACAACGCACCTATCTATTTTGAAATAGATACTCAACTAGGCCCATAGTATCCAGAAATCATAGGCTTTCCCATAAACCCATATCGACTGTGTGTTCTCTAAACACACTAGGTGGTTAGCCTTTGGTAAGCGGATCCGCAAGTACTTACTCGGTACTTATGTGCTTAATGCTCTCAAAATGATTCTGGATTTTCTCCTTTACAACATATACCTTAGTGTCAATGTGTTTGGCAGCACACTTGACTTGTTGTCTTAGGAGTTAACTTACTTTAAATGGTTATTGTTGTTGTCTACCATTGTTAAATCTGGGTACAAATTCCCTTAACCTCCTTTTGCCTGTTCCTTAAGCCTCATGAAAAGCTATACTATGGTATGCATCACTGATGACACCACAACTGTTTCTTTGAAGCTTTTCCACAATAATGCTCCAACTGTGAGTGTTAGCAACTGCTGTGGATTTCACTACACATCTCGCCAAGACTTTACTTTTTGTACCCTCAACTATTTGAGAGTACTTATTCTTTCTTACTCAGCATGAGGCCTATGATACTTTGCAAAATTGCAAGACATTCTCAACTCAATTCCAGTGATCTATATCTAAACTGGACTTCTGCCAAAATATCCTGGATACATAAACTACGTCAGGGTAAGTTCTTACTTGTACTTGTATACACATCAAGCTTCCAACAGCTGAAGCATATGGAACCATATTCTTTTGATCGATCTCATATCGGTTCCTGGAATACTTAAAGTTCCCAAATCTATTACCCTTGACTATAGGAGTAGGCGTAGGTTTACTCACATGCATACTTTATTTCTTTAGAATCTTTTCTAAGTATGCCTTTGCGATAGTCCTAATACCCTATTTTTATCTATCTCGGTGAATTTTGATTCCTAGAACCAATGACGCTTCACCAAGATCATTCACTTTGAAACTTGAGGACAAAACTTCTTCTTCTCCAATGACAGATTAATATCACTACTAATGAGTAGAATGTCATCTATTCACAGGATGTGGAAAGTGAATTTTCCATTCTTGTGCTTTGCATAAATGCTATTTTCCTTCTCATTTTCTTTAAAACCCAAACTTTCTTATCGTTTCATAAACTTCAAATACTACTGTCTAGAGACTTACTTTTAACCCATAAATGGATTTCTACAGGTGGCATCCCTTATGTTCTTTTCTTCCACGACAAAACCTTTTGGGTTATGCCATGTAAACTTTTTAGATAAATCCCCGATGAGGAATGCCGTCTTTACATCCAACTGATGTATTTCTAAATCGTAATATGCCATGAACACCATTATGATTCTAAAGAATCCTTGCATGAGACTGAAGAAAAAGCTCTCATCATAATCTTTTCATTCTCTTTGCATAAAGCATATTGCTACAAGTCATGCTTTATATCTTTCTGCATTCTATTTGGAGTCACATTTTGTCTTGTAGACCCATTAACAGCCTACTATTTTGGCTCCATTAGGAATTACTTCTGAGTCCCAAACATCGTTGGTATTCATCTAATTCATTTCAACTTCCATAGCTTCTTGCCATTTAAACGAGTAAACGCTTCTCATGGCTTCTTTAAATGAGGTGGAATCACCCTCTATTTGAATTTCTTTACTAACATAGACTTCATAGTCATTGGAAAAAATGGTTTACTAATTCTTTGAGACCTTCTTGGGCCTCATCTACTGGCACTTTCATATGGGGCTGTTGTTGCTCTTCATTGCCAAGAGGCAATTGATTCTACAAGCTCCTGTATTACAAGATCCTTGTTTACATTATTCATCTTCTTCGAAAAGCCAACAACAGGTGTTGTATAAGTCATACAACATCAATAGGTATTGAGAGATTCATTGTTTTTGAATCACTGAAGTGGGCATGCAGTCCCGCTTCTCTTCAAGTCTTAGGTCTCTACATACCTCTACATACTATGCTCCCCCAGATCTTCCCATCTTTTCTAAAGATAGTGTATCTTCAAATATCTTATTTTGGGTTTAATCCGTTAAAATCTCATATGGCGCTTTAAGCACCACCTTAACATCTTTGAGACTGACTACGCTATTTTTCTGTCGGAACTTTAAAAGGTCCAGGAATTTAGCTATTTCTCTGCTTAGGGGTATCATTGTTGTAACCGTTGTACTCCTCCAGTGGTCTTTATCTCACTCTTAATGAAGAATATCTTTCTTAATTGATCTTTATATTCTCCCCCTCGAAATATGGCATAAACTTTATTGCCATAATTTCGATAACTGTTCAGAAAGCCTATAAACGAGGAGACACTTATAACTTACTTCATTCACATGATTGCGTCATGTAAACAAAGTTATTTCTTGATCTGTTTAGGAGTACACTTTCCTTAATTCACTTTAAGAACTCAACGAGGTCTTTCATTAGTAGTACTTTTACAAGTCACGCTTGCATCTTTTTCTTATCCTTTGGTTAGTATTGACCATGACGATGCATTTCTATTGTGCCATGGTCAATACTAGGATAGTATAAGAGCTACCCAAACTTCTCTCGCTATGCGAGATACAAAACATGTGAATCATCATAAAACTTCTCCCGCCATGCTGGATGGACTAGCATAATTACTATGCCAAAATTTCTCCCCATGCGAGATACATCTATACGAAAACTTAGTCATGACGACTAAAACATTCACTTATGCTTCATTTTCCAATTAAATCTCCCCATTGGTTCCAATTTAATTAGAAAATTAGTAAACTAACAAAAACTGTCATGAACTGGTATGACTCAAGCCTTTTCATTGACATACCCCAGCATTCCAGCCCATTGGCATGCAGCCGAGTGATATCGTTGAATTAAAACATACAAGGTGCTTCTGCATCAATTCTACATTACGTTGGGCAGAAAATAGAATTAATGCATAGAACTCATAAATCAACTTGAAATACATATAACTACTCTTCAAAATTAAATTCTCTCGTTGGTTCGAATTTAATTAGAAGATAATCAACTTCATTGCAATGAAAACTAAATGAAATACATTCTTTTAGTTCAGGAACATTTCTTGGTCCTTAACTACTCTATGAAAATTGACCACGTTGGTGTAAAATTTATCAGAGATTTAAACTTTAAACTTAAATTCATTATAATATTGTCATCATCAACGTTGGTCAGAAAATGACAATACCATAATCTTAAACAAAAAATGGACTACTCCTCTAATTAAATTTTCCCATTGGTTCCAATTTAATTAGAGGATAAGCATAATCAAGATTTACTAAATATAACTGCTCTTCAAATTAAATTCTCCCGTTGGTTCGAATTTAATTAGAAGATAATAAACTTTAAACTTTGCAGCGGAAACTTAAACATAATTGGTGAAGTTTACCCATAGGGAAATTCTCTTTACTAATTTTCTTTGAGCCATTAATCATTTTCCAGGAAATAATGATTTACTGGAAAAAGGAAAAAATGGACTCAAAACTATATTATTTGCTCGGTCCGTCGGCAAAACAGCCCGGCCTGCTTATTTCGCGCGCCTGCGATGCCTTCCCAGGCCGTAACCTGGGCCTGGCCTGACAAAGTTGTCCTCCGCGTGCGCCCGCCTGGCTGAAATCTAGCCCGTTGATCTTGCGTGAGCAAAACCGCTCGGCGCCGGCTCCTCCCATAACCCTAGTCTCATTTTCCTCCCTCCCATTCTCTCACTTCAGCGCCACAGAAACGACTACGCGACGGCTGCGCTTGGTGGCCGGAGAGAAGGAAGAAGGCGACACGGCTGCGGGGCCCCTCGCCAGCGCCCGCACTCGCCCTAGGCAATGTGTGCCGCCGTCGAGTGGCCTTGTGGTTGCGCCTTGGATCCTGAGCCCGCACGTCGGAGATCGCGCGGCGGCGCGGCGAGATCTCGGTGAACATCCCACGCGGTGGCGGTAGTGATAGCGGCGAGGTCTAGGTAGGTCCCTCTCTTCACGCCGTCCTCTTGTCAGTTAGGGTTAGGGTTACGTATTCGTGGGGATTCCTGCGGTGTGCTTCCCGGAGCTAATCCGGTGAGTTAATCTCCCAAAACCCTTCTTCTCTCTTCCTGGAGTGGGTTGAGTCTAGGGTTAGGGTTTGGGCAAACCCACTGTTCATCCCACTGTTCATCTTCCCCGCCTGCTTTTCACGAGATGGGGTTGGGGTTCATATCTGGGTCGATCCGAATTGGGCCGAATCGAGCCCTCTTTGTTATGTTGTTCTTCCCCTTCTAGGGTTAGGGTTAGGAACCCTCTGCTCCAATCCGAATTGGATCTTTCTCATCTTCTTCTAAATTGCTACTGTCCCTATCTAGATCTACACACTAGAAAACATGTCTTTGGTACCAATGTTAGGCTCTTAGGATTCATCTAGGTGTAGTACTGAGGGTGAATTACTTACTGATTGATTCAAATCGATTAACTGTGAACTTGAGACAAGGAGGCAGAGAGAGTAGAGGGACTATACCTTCGGGCTTGGCAGAGGGGGTAGAGGAGGAAGTGGCCGCCATGGTAGCGGGTACGCAGTGCGGGCGGTGAAGTCCGGCGCAGTAGTGGTGATGCAGAGGCGATGGTGAAGTCGGTGCCGGCTTCCCGTTGCTGGCAGCACGCTCTCTTTAGATCGGGTTAGGGTTTCTCTATAGGCGGGTTACGGCGGCTCAGGTCAACCTCGTTACTTATGCCCCGGCCTCTACCTCCCTTTTTATGGTGATGTGCGACGGGGGCCCACCAACCATGGAGCGGTTGGGCGTCCCTGATCAGGGCGCGGATCCAAGGACCCAATTGGCGATTGGGCTAATTAGTGGAGATCAAACCAACAGTATGGTGTCATCGTGAACATCGTGCCTCCTTTGTGGAATGACGGATGAGAACAAGGCGACCAACCGCTTCCGCTGCCAGCAGCCTCGCGGTGGAGAGAGGCACCGATGACGCGGCCTCGGCGGACGAGGAAGTGGGTCTACACCATGCAGAGGATGTGGGTCTACACACCATGCTTGCCAGTGCCACCTAGAGATTTGGGGATTATTTTAAAAGTACGTTCCATAACGAATACAAATTTAAAGAGATATTTTAAAGTACCTTTTATCTAAAATACTAGAGGTGCTAACTTTGATACAAATTTAGGGGATTATTTTGAATTATGTTTTATAATGGTACAGAGAGGAGGATATATTTTTTATAAGACAAAATAGATGAAATAGCTATTAATTAGAGTTTACCGTATTAAAGGCATGTTTCTGATTAACAATGGATCTTAACACCATCCAGCTGGCCGACCGATCCATATGAGTCAGGGGGTCATTAGAAAGCTTCACACGCATCTTTGTAGCACCAACAGTAGTAAGCCGACGACCTTCATCTTTGCCGTTGATTATTGGAGCGAGCTGTACGCTCTGTGATTTACCATCACTGGTCTGGGCAACAATTACCAGCAAATCCTTGACACATGGACAGACACGACAGGTCGCATAAGCTGGATATCTCTCCACAATCATCAACAGTCATCGCATCAGCCCCTTCGCTATCATAGAGCACAAGTACGCCCTGCATGCATGCTAGCAGTGAAGGCAGTGATTTTTCCATGAAAACCTCCCTGCACAGCTTCAACTGCAATAGTTCCCGCCAAAGCACGATCCTCAACTGTATAAGTCAAATCCACAGTACTAAGCCTCTGGTAGCAAGAGATTTGCATTGATTTCAACCATTTTTGTACTTTTTTTTTACCAAAAGGAGCGCGCAAAGACAAATGCTAGAAAGTTATTAGTACCTCAGAATTGATGAGTTGGCAATGGTGACTGTCACGGCGGAAGTGATAAACACTAAATCAATTCAAAGTTATTTTATCTTCCATACATCCATTAAGAGTACGAGGCCGCGCCGTCTCTGCGGGCTCTGAGCATGGCCATGATAGCCTGCTTTGTTAGCCCCATCTGACATTGTTTTTATGGCTCAGATCGCCTCGTTTCTATTTTTCACTATGAGTTTTTGTCTTCTCATGATTGGACTGAAGGGAGAACAAGTTTCGTAACATGCACCTTGTTGGCTGAACCTTTTATTATATGCTTGCTCTACACAAGGTGAAAGCACAAGGATAGAAAAATCTGGTATTGTGCTACAGCCTAGATTCTCCACGCATGCTGCCGGTGGTCTCAAACATATGCATGCAGCCAGATAGCATGCATGCATCATAGGAGCTAGCAACTGCAACTATGGATCACTCTAACTACACAGTAACAACTATTGGCCCCTTTTGTTAAATCACTCTCTCATACATTACTATGTGGTGAGAGAGTCCGATGGTGACATTTCATACACACATCCCTTCTGATGCAACAGGTTCAACAATGCAAATGCTACTTAGCACATACCCTTAGATAATTAGGTATTTTTAGGTATAAATTAATCTAAAAAATAGTAGAATTTTTGGCTTCTCACAGCATCGATGGATTGCTTTCATCAACGCTGTGATAGCACACTCAAAGAATCCAGCAAGTACCATTGCAGCATGTCCTTTTGTCCTCTTTGTTCGGAAGAGTATATATGCTAGCACAACAACATGCTCATGCCAAACTTGTTGTCCCTTCTGCCTGACTATGCATGTACATGATATTGACCCTTCATGCCGAATATCTATGCTAGCACAACAGCACACAGCGTGCCAACCTTTTGTCCCTTCTATGTAATTATGCATGTTCGTGATATTGACCCTTCAGGCTGCAATTTCCCGCCTTCTCGCAATATCGATGAATCACTGCAATGAATATAGAGCGAGTATTATATATATTCTTCACTCCTATGATCTTTTCTTAGTGTAAATCGTGCCTTGTAGCACGAAAAAAACTGATCAAGCATTCAATTATTATCCTTGGTGTTTTAGAACATGGATAATTGGTCTTAAGAGTTTAGTCGATATGGTAAAATTATTTGCACATCATCAAACATTTTTGTCTAATAAGACATGAACCCCCATGGTAACTTTCTTAATAATGGCTGATATGTATACGTGCTTGCATTATAACGTGGTATTGCTTTTAGTGTACTATAAGAACCGTGGAAATAGTGGAGATGGCACTCTCATTATTAAGCCACGATGATGTTTCACTTTCATTACACAGTAGAGAAAAGGAAAGTTGTGTTTGTCCATTGCATATTTTTGTACGTCGGCAGTGTCTCTTACTGCAATGCCAAGTCATGTCACACTATTTTTTGTAGTTCGATATTTTTGGCCATGTCTATTTCTTATTTATCGTGTTCCTGTTCATGATGCATTCCAAGATTCGCCTGTTGCCTATATAAACATGATCTTCCCATTGTTCCATTACGCCCCTCCATCTCCTTTGCCTTCGTTGTATCCTTGGTGTGCTGCCTACACGAGATAGGGTAGCTGATAATTGTGAGTTTCGCTTGCACAGTGTGGCCTTTAATATCTAATATTAGTATAGTCAATCTTAACGTAAATAGAAATTGCTAACTATAACACCTCCCATGAATGAGTTAACAGAAGACCAATAGGTTGGACGTCCACGTTTTGTAATGTGTGACTGCACATATGCATCTCCAATAAAGTATATTCCCTATTCTTGATTAGATTGATCTTCTTACTAATGCTTGTATCCTCTAAATGTTTTAATATTGTTTGATTTGAGTTTTTCCTTTTATTCTATTTTAACATAATTATTTATTATATGTATTTTCATTTCATCTTCCCCTCTAGTGACCCAATTTATTATGTGTCCTTCTTGAATTGTTTTATTTACTATGTATATATATGCGTACATAAGCATCATTTATTAGATTCGCTCATTGCACAACATGCATGAGCGCGAGCACCTTGATCTCTAGGATGATGTGGAAGCCCCACCCGGTCCTGAGATCCGGCATGTAGAGGTGCTTCATGGTGGTGTCGATGGTGCCCTTGTCGTCCTCCCCCGCGGAGGCGTGGACCTTGGCGATTCGGTGCATGGCGCGGTGCCTGAGCTCACGCACGTCGGCCTTGACTGCAGCGGCCGTCCGTGGGGCAGTGAAGAGGCAATTGCCATCAGCGTCGACCTCTCTGCCATGGTTGAGGCGGAAGACCACCAGCATCGGTTCCGGCACCGCGTCATGGACGATGCCTGGCGAGGAGAGCTTCCACGCAACACCCCACTCCTAGATGATCTAACAATCGCTGCATGTTAAAAAAAAGGCGCTACATGTTCAGCCCCGAGGTGGGTTCAAACTTTTCTGGGATGCAAGCAAGGTTATTTTTAGGTGGGGTTTAACTTGTGCTAACCATTGTTCTTGAATATTGAATCAAATGAATAGTGTTGACCCGTCCATGTCTTAATTATTGCCAAACACGACTAGATTAAATAAAATACATGTAGCCGGAACAGCCAGCTTTCAATTCTCATGTGCCTCTAATCCGACACCATTGTCGTCCTCCTTTAGGGATTTGAAAAAATTGGCATCCTCATTGACGACAGGTTTCCCTAGATTATTTTTGTCTATGCCATCCTCCTTGTTTGTGCCAGTTTCTATTGGGTTTGTGTTGCCCATGTTGTCCTCCTTGCCACCAGTTTCTCCAAGATCAGTGGTTGTCCAAAAATTATCTGGAAAAAGTTATAGTGGTCTCCTGCAATCCAAAAAGCTTACATAAGAAACCGATGCCCTTATATATCACATATATCTTTGAACCAATTTGGTCTCTATATCTTGATATGCACAAAATGTGGTCCCAAAAATGCATATAAAAATATACCATTGTTATGATGCATGAGTTTTGATATTATGCATTAAAAATATTATGAGGCAACTAGCCCTAAGGATATTTTTAGTAGCTTCTATTGGATAATAATAAATTACGAGTATTATGAGACAACTACCCCGAGGATATTTTTTAGTAGCTCCTTTTGGATCCCATAGTTGTATTTCCTTGTGCAGCTCCTTCAAATCCTGTAACTTCATATACACCGCTGATAAATATCTTTGTGCGCTAGCAAACTAATCAAATTACACCTTAGGCTACAGTTTATTACCTATATATGGTCAGTGTGAAGCTTATCTCATCCTTGCCACATCCTTCCCGTGAGAGGCGTGAAGGTCCAATTTTCTTGGAGTACCTCTCTAGGTCATTTGGGAGATAAGGCCTAGTGAAAGGCACGGATTGGATTGCCCTAATAGACTATACGGTTTTATCAGGCACAACATATCCTCTCTTAACACGCATACTCCTCCATTTGCACGGCCCTTGATTCGAGGAACAGAAATGAAAAATAATTTTTTTATTATGAACATGAACTAATAAAACTTCCTCCTACATTTAAACTAAATAAACATGATATATGGTCATTAAAACTGTAACACACAAAAAACATAACAAATTGTATGCATACATAAAAATGATAAACAACTTTTTTGGTAAGATATAGATGCTTTTAATGATGGAATATGAGGCGCAAATCTGTCCGCAATAAAAAAATTAAATAGAATGTATACTAAATGGGTCACCCGCAGCGAAGCGCAGGCACCCGTGGCTAGTACCTAATAAAGTAGTAGAACCCATCCATATGTATTTCAAGTAGATGCATCTATATAGTTCTTCTAAAAAAACGTAAACTGCCAATACTGCATAAGGCTCCAAATTTGAACCAAACAGGTCATACTCATTATTATTCAATTACATTAAACTATCATGTAAAAATGTCTTACTGGACACTTGATCCTAAAGAAAGCACAAAAATAAGTATTCCAACGTATTGCTATTTTATCCATGCACCAGCAATTATTTTATTGTTTTCCTTCCTGCTCACAAAAGAAAAATTGTAATACAGGTAAATAATCATGTGACTGAAAGTGATTTTACTTATAGCAAGTAAATATGCCATACTTGGCCTGTTCAGATAGGCAAGTCTGGTAGGAGACAGTGCTGCTTACAAACACATTTGACGAGTATAGTAGTATATGCATCTAATCCAAAACCTAATAGATAATCAAGAAAGTAATCCCAAAATAGAAAATAAAAAAGCAGAGAAGTAGATAGTACTGATGTGATTCCAAACTTTGCAATATATGTTGAGTGTGATCAGAAGGCCGAAAGCATACCTAAATCTCAATTTTTGGAAACTTCTTTCAAACTAAATTGGGGAATCAGCAAACAATCTGGTCATTCCCCATCCCTATCAAAGTGAAGCACTATGTTCAAATAAGAAACCGTCTGGAACCATGTCCACCCGCCGTCGTGCTCAGCACTCTGTGGCTCCTTGCCACCACTCTCCATCGTTATGACCTTGAGTAAGCTTCCTTCTCCTCTCCGCTAGTGCCCCCTGAGTCTGTCCTGCTTTTTTCATTGCTCTGCCAGGTCTTTCGTTCTCGTCGTCGGGCCACCAGATTCAGGCGGCCACCAAAAGCTTCGCCTGCCTGTTTCTCATTCCGCTCCCAATGCAGACTCGTTCTCCTTGGTCATTGCCTTTGTCCGTTGCAAGTTTTAGCTCTCCCTTCAGTTTTTCAGTTCTTTGATCCAGGCCACCATTGGTGGGGACGCTCCTCATTTCAGAGTTTCTCAGCTCGATAATAGGGTTTATCGATTCCTTGTTTCTTATTATAAACCTATTGGCCTTTTCATCTCCAAGCTCGATTGTTTACTTTTGAGTGTGACTTGTTCAAGCTCACCTTTCACCTTTTGGGGTAATGGTGGCCCTAACTGGCGCCATGAGTTTAAGCTTATTTTATCTGAGGAAAAACATTGTTGGAGCAAAGTCCCTTCGGCAAAACCGGGGAAGAGGTCTTTTGCTGATGTGGTTCGCTCGACTCCCCCCTCTGGAGCTAATCGTGTCCCGCTAGGAGTAAAACGTCAGAGTTCTTCAGTCATTGACCGTCTTTCTTTCCCCCGACGATCTGTCTTTGATCGCCTGGTGTTTGGTCCTGCTCCTCCTAGTGATGGTTCTTGGTCATCTGTTAGTGAAAATGCTCCAAATTCAAATCCTTGTTGACACACCTAAAGTTGCAAACAGATAAACCGCAATCATACGGTTGTCAATGTAGCCTTTACTAGGAGTATTCCAGGTAACGATTTTCACGGGAAATGAGAAGTGAACTAACAAAGTATCAACAACATCCTATGATGATACAAGGAGTTCATGATATTTGAGTACAAATGATCTTTGTGGCTATGATATCTGGTAAGGTAAGATAGATATACATGTGATTATCTCGACCCTTGCTCACGGGGGCGGCAGGTGAGACAATAGGAGATGTAACTCCTACCCGAAGCAGTTACCTTTTTATGGGGGCCCTAGTATTTTAATAACTTGCCTACTATTTTAAAGTCATTATGAATGCTTAAAAAATTGGCGAAGGCCCTCATGCTAAAGGTGTTGACAAAAGGCAATGTTGGTGTAGATGCTGAAGATATCAGTGAAGCCCCCCATGCCGAAGTTTTGGTGGACGCAAGTTCTTGTACTCATCGAAGATATTGACGAAGATACATTGTCAGTGTTGACATCGGAGATGTCGGAGAAGCCCCTCTAGCTATTGGCATTGAAGGTTAGTCATTGTAGTCGCCGAAGATGATGGTGAGACCCCTCGTATGGAAGTGTTGGCGTGGGTGAGTCATTGTAGTCACTGAAGTGTTGGCGAAGCCCCTCCTACTAAAGTGTGTGCCAGGGGCGATGTTGGGGGAGCCCATGAGGTATATGGGCTAAGTCTCCCCCTAGAAGATGCCCAACTAGTAGCTAGAGTAGTGTCATGTGAAATCCAATGCCACCAAGGGGTCACATGTAAATAGCCATTGCCTATATAAGTGCCTAAGGGCATCAGGGCAAGAGACCTCTCCTCCCAATCATTTCCACTTTGTTCAAAACTGTAGTGTGACTCCTCTCCACCACCAAGCTCTCTCCCCCCTCTCTCTCTATTATTCAGAACTATCAGTTCCAACATAATGGACTTGGAAACATATTCTCATAGTGTCGGGTTCATAAACCCGAGGTCCCTCATGGACCTGCTTCCCAGTAAAAGCTCGGCCCAGTAAACAACGTTGCGAACGACGCGCAACTCCTAGGCCGGCCCAAAAAACCTAACGACAGGCCAGAAGGGCGATCCAGTCTGAGGACGACGCTCGCTTCCGACTCTGGGCGCCTCTCCGACCGGAAGGCCTGGCCAAGGAGGAACGACGCTCGCTTCTAACTCCCGCCTCTTCGACCGGAAGGCGGCACTCGCATCTGACTCCGGTCGCCTCTCTGACCAGAAGGCCTGGCCAAGGAGGAACGACGCTCGCTTCTGACTCCCACCTCTCCGACCGGAAGGCGAAGGTCGCTTCGACTCCGGCCCGCCTCTCCAACCAGAAGGCCTGGCCAAGGAGGAACGACGCTCGCTTCTGACTCCAGCCCGCTTCTCTGACCGGGAATACACCAAACCTCTGCTTACAGTTCTTCTCCGACCAGGAGGCCGGAGCCAACTGGGGAACGACCGATCGGGGACGCCCGCTCGGTAAAGACCCAGGAAACGGATAGAGCAAGTAAAGCGGGGCGCTCCAGTCAACCGCAATACCAAGGACCATACCCTGCACACCTGTAGGGCAGTACTGTCAGGTCATGTCAAAAGGATACTTTATAACCTTCTAGACATGTCAGAACACCAACAATGTTGTGGGTGCCGACATTTGACCTACAGTATGGTAGGCGCCGACATTGGCCATACCAGAAGAACACGGTGGAACCAACCACATGCATCCAGCCATCAACAGTATTGTGGGCCCCGACAAACCGCCTTGTACCCGACGGCGTGGGCAATAAGACTAGGTAGTACACACATGCTCTCTTTCTCTCACACTCTCTTTTGTAAAGCCGTTCCCTTCATCTATAAAAGGGGTTGCGCTCTCTCCAAAAGGAGGACGATCAATTCGGACGAGTCGAACAACCATCAAACGATTCCAACGAACAACATATGGATCATTCCGATTCTCTCGGCTCGGCTCTAGAACTCTAAAGCTGAACGGAACAACACTTAGCACACGTTGGAGCTCCGGTCACTCTTGGTCCTTCAGTCCGGAGTTCGACCGAACCTCTGATACCACCCATCTTACTCCCTCTCATTTGTAACCCCACAGCAAACTTCGAGCACCTGGGCTCAAGAATAAAGTCACCGATCGACTCAAACTAGATGTAGGGCATGTTGCCTGAACCAGTATAAACCCTATGTCATTGAGTGCTAGGCCACATCCGATCATACCGTATGGCAAAACTACAAATATTTACGTGTTGGTCACTTTCTGCACCGACAGTTGGGGTCGTCCGTGGGGAAGACGCCGTACGTTCACGCTTTTGGTCAATGGATGGCCCACCTTTCCACCATCTTTGGCATGGTGGACTCAAGCGATATGACTCGCTTTGGCTCGCTAGAGTTTCCCAAGCTCCCACCTGTTGGGATGTGGGTTCCTCCCGTCTTCGAGCCATCCCAGGCCTTCCTCTTCGGAAGCTTGGACTTCGTCGCCGACCGGCTCGGCGTGCTTCACCTCCGCGAGGAGGCACTTGTCCCGGCGCCCGTCGAAGCAGGAGCATCCCCGTTGACTCCGGGACACCCGGCGACTTCAATGGCGAGGCGCCCATGCTTTGCTCTGAGCCTACGCTGGGCTCAAACCCCGCTGTGAGTAATGTACATACTGTTCTTTACTCGCTTCTTTATATTTTCCGCCGACTCTCCGGAGGGACCCCGTCGTCCCTGTCGTGACCGCCATATGACCGGTTCCCCTACGGCCTCACCTCCCCCGTGGATGCGTACGCATGGGGCTCCGAAGGATGCTGGCGCCGCCCCTCTCACATCCAAATTCATGGGGATGGCGAGCTATGCTCATGCCCCTTTCCATGATTTCATGGATGATGATATCGAGAGCGACAGCTCTAGCATCGGTGATGTCATGGCGCCTAGCCACCCTCTGTCCCGGGAGTGCGCTATGGCGAACGCTCTGGGACAGCCGCCGGTGGTGGCGGAGTCTCTACAGACCCACACCCCTCCAGACCCTCGTGCGGAGGGCCTCGTGTGTGCACAGGAGCGCGGTGAGGAGCTACAACAGAGAAGGTAGAACCAGTCGCCACCTACGCCGGCACGCTCGGCGCAGCACGCTACGCCCTGTGCACGTAACCTGGCGAGCGGCGCCCGGGGTCGGGCCCACCAGGTTTAGCGCACATCATCGATGGGGGGAATGATCCCCCACAGTTCGCTCGGGCTAGCCAGAACATCGCCGCGGTAGTGATGCTTCTGCACAGCCTTCCCGAGCCAGTCGACCCATAGGAGCAGGTGGTCCACCGAAACCTTCGGGCGCTAGTGGAGACCATCGCCGTTCAACAGGCGAAAAGCTCCACGTCATGGACACCGACTTGTTGCCTCTCTCCCTAGCTGGGGAGTGGGGACGCACCAAATGAATAGCTCCATCCGCTCACCTCTACAGTCGATGGGCACGGAACAGGAGGCCGCAGTGGCACCACGGCCTAACCCGATGCCCTCTCCACACCAACCCCATGTGCGTGAGCGGCTCGGGCCGAACTGAGACGCTCGCAGTGTCATCAGCAACCGGCATTGGGCCTGGCATGATGATGACGTCCATTGGGTGGCGGTGAGAGTAGGTGACATGGGCCCCGGCCGGACCACTAAGGGGAGCGGTGAAACGTGCCCCAGGCATGGTCGTCGACCCAACGACCAAAGTCCCAGCCCGGATGGCCTAGGACCACGGGCCTTTGGCCGGCGCATCCAGAGAGCGTCGTTCCCACAGCGCTTCCTACCGCCTACCAACATTGCCAAGTATACCGGGGAGACGAATCCTGGTATATGGCTCGAAGACTTTTGGCTCGCCTGCCGAGCCGGAGGAGTGGATGATGACCACTTCATCATTCAATACCTCCCCATCTACGTGGGGGAACATGTTCGAGCGTGGCTTGAATTCCTCCCCCATGACAGCATCCATGACTGGGCAGACCTCAAGAGGATCTTCGTTGGGAATTTCCAGGGGATGTATGTCTGCCCTAGGAACTCCTAGGACCTCAAGAGCTACCAACAGGAGCCCAACGAGTCCCTGCGGGATTACATCCGCAGGTTCTCAAAGCGATGCAACTCCCTTCCTGATGTCATCGACGTGAACGTCATCAGCGCATTCCTCTTCGGGACAACCTACGCGTCCCTGATCCACAAGCTTGGCTGTCTGAAGCCCCATACCACCCGCGACCTGCTCGATGTCACCACGAACCATGCCTTCGGTGAGGAGGTGGTCGGAGCAGTCTTCAACGGAGGCTGGGACAAGGGCAAGGCCAAGCACAAGGACCAAGACGAGGGCCCCTCCACGTAGAGGGGCAAAAAGAATAAGAAGGATCGGCGCTGACCGGCCAACTCCGCGTTGGTCATCGTAGCTGATCGCGCGGGCAAGCAGCCCTAGCAGGGCTAGCCTGATCACTTCAACAAGCTCATGGATAGCCCATGCACCAACCACGCCTACCCCGTCAAACACCTCTACAAGGACTATGAGCTCCTCAAACGCTTCCTGCGATAGGCCGGCGGGCTGAAAGAAGGAAAAAGCAAGGTGGCAGCAGCCAAGAAAGGAGGCGCAGCGAGCAAGGATGGGGACGGCTTTCCCGATCCTAAGGAATGCATCATGAGGTTCGGGGGATCCGATGCCATCTACTCCAAGCGCCAACACAAAGTGCGCTACAGAGAGGCATGCGTCGCCAAAACGGTCGTCCCCTCCTTCCTTCATTGGTCAGAATCTCCGATCACTTTTGATCAGAGGGGCCATCCTTCCCACGTCGCTAGACCAGGTCGCTACCCGCTCATCGTCGACCCCATCATCCGCAAGAAGCGCCTCACCAAGGTGTTGATGGACGGAGACAGCGGCCTCAACATTCTCTACGTCGACACCCTCGACGCCATGCGTATCCCCCAATCAGAGCTCCGCCCAGCGAGCTCTCCCTTCCACGGCATGATCCTGGGAGCGTAGGCATACCCGCTTGGGCAGATCGACCTACCCGTCATGTTTGGTGACCAAGACAACTTCCGCTCGAAGGTACTTACCTTCGAGGTGGTGGACTTCCCGGGGTCTTACCACGCCATCTTGGGGCGGCCATGCTATGCCAAGTTCATGGTGGTCCCCAACTACACGTACCTAAAGTTGAAGATGCTAGGACCGAATAGCGTCATCACTGTGGGTAGCACCTTTTCGCACGCCTACACGTGCGACCACAAGCATTACGAGCTCGCCACTGTCGTCATCAACTCTTCCGAGCTCCCATGGCTTAGGGAGTTGTCGACCCTAGCAGTCCCGGACTACAACAAACCAACCTCCTCGACTGCCTTCCGCCCACTCGAGGAAACTAAGGCGGTGGGGATCAACCCCACTGACCCTACCAAGACGGTGCGGATCAGGACCCAGCTCCCAACCAAATAGGAATGCGAGCTCGCCGACTTTCGACGCGCCAATCATGACATCTTCGCATAGAAACCTTCCGACATGCTAGGCATACCACGGGAGGTCGCCAAGCACGCACTATGCCTCGTCTCGGGCTCGAAGCCCACCAAGCAATGCCTATGTCGCTTTGATGATGAGAGGTGCAGGGCCATAGGCGAGGAGGTCGCCAAACTCTTGGCAGCCGAATTCATCAAAGAGGTACACCACTCTAACTGGCTTGCCAATCCTGTTCTTGTTAAAAAGAAGACTAGGAAATAGAGAATGCGCGTTGATTATACTAGCCTCAACAAGGCGTGTTCCAAGGACCATTTTCCTTTACCATGCATAGACCAGATAGTCGACTCCACCTCAGGATGCGAAATCCTCTACTTTCTTGATGCCTATTTAGGCTATCACCAGATCGCGATAAAAGAGTCCAACCAGCTCGCGACTTCGTTCATCACCCTGTATGGTTTGTACTGTTACGTAACCATGCCTTTCGGTCTGAAGAACACTGGCGCCACCTATCAACGGTGCATGTAGCAATGCTTCACCGATCAAATTGACCCGCTCGATCAGCCTGACCAAGTAAAGCGGCCAAAACCAACAATCGTCGTATATGTTGATGACATAGTGGTCAAACGGCTCAAGCTTGCGACCTGATCACAAACTTGGCCGCGACATTCACGAACCTCCGAAGGTTCAACATCAAATTGAATCCCAAAAAATGTGTTTTCGGGGTTCCAAAGGGGAAGCTGCTTGGATACATCATTTCCGAACACAGCATCGAGGCCAACCCCAAAAAAATCATGGCCATCTCCAACATGGGCCCTATACGCAACATCAAGGGCGTATAGAGGCTCACTGGCTGTTTGGCTGCCTTGAGCCGATTCATCTCCTGGCTCGGCGAATGGGGGATGCCTCTCTACAACAACAACAACAATAACAACAACAAAGCCTTTAAGTCCCAAACAAGTTGGGGTAGGCTAGAGTTGAAACCCAGCAGAAGCAATCAAGGTTCAGGCACATGAATAGCTGTCTTCCAAGCACTCCTATCTAAGGCTAAGTCTTTGGGTATATTCCATCCTTTCAAGTCTCTTTTTATTGCTCTACCCAAGTCAACTTCGGTCTTCCTCTGCCTCTCTTCATGTTACTATCCTGACTTAGGATTCCACTACGCACCGGTGTCTCTGGAGGTCTCCGTTGGACATGTCCAAACCGTCTCAACCGGTGTTGGACAAGCTTTTCTTCAATTGGTGCTACCCCTAATCTATCACGTATATCATCGTTTCGAACTCGATCCCTTCCTGTATGACCGTAAATCCAACGCAACATACGCATTTCCGTGACACTTATCTGTTGAACATGTCGTCTTTTCGTAGGCCAACATTCTGCACCATACAACATAGCAGGTCTAATCGCCGTCCTATAAAACTTGCCTTTTAGCTTCTGTGGTACCCTTTTGTCACATAGGACACCAGATGCTTACCGCCACTTCATCCACCCTACTTTGATTCTATGGCTAACATCTTCATCAATATACCTGTCTCTCTGTAGCATTGATCCTAAATATCGAAAGGAATCCTTCCTAGGCACTACTTGACCTTCCAAACTAATATCATCCTCCTCCCAAATAGTAGTGCCGAAGTCACATCTCATATACTCAGTTTTAGTTCTACTAAGTCTAAAACCTTTGGACTCCAAAGTCTCCCACCATAACTCTAGTTTCCGATTCACTCATGTTCGGCTTTCATCAACTAGCACTACATCGTCGGCAAAAAGCATACACCAAGGGATGTCCCCTTGTATATCTCTTGTGACCTCATCCATCACTAAGGCAAACAAATAAGGGCTCAAAGCTGACCCTTGATGTAGTCCTATCCTAATCGGGAAGTCATCCGTGTCTCCATCACTTGTTCGAACTCTAGTCACAACATTGTTGTACATGTCCTTAATGAGCCCAACGTACTTCGTTGGGACTTTATGTTTTTCCAAAGCCCACCATATAACATTCCTTGGTATTTTATCATAAGCCTTCTCCAAGTCAATAAAAACCATGTGTAGGTCCTTTTTCTTCTCCCTATACCGCTCCATAACTTGTCTTATTAAGAAAATGGCTTCCATGGTTGACCTTCCGGGCATGAAACCAAATTGGTTCATAGAGACCCGCATTATTGCTCTCAAGCGATGCTCGATAACTCTCTCCCATAACTTCATAGTATGGCTCATCAACTTAATTCCCCGGTAATTAGTACAACTTTGAATATCCCCTTTATTCTTGTAGATCGGTACCAATATACTTCTCCTCCACTCATCAGGCATCTTGTTCAATCGAAAAATATGAGTCAATAACTTAGTTAGCCATACTATAGCTATGTCCCTGAGGCATCTCCACACCTCGATTGGGATACCATCCGGTCCCATCGCCTTACCTCCTTTCTTCCTTTTCAACGCCTCTCCGACCTCAGATTCTTGGATTCTCCGCACAAAGCGCCTATTGGTGTCATCAAAAGAGTCATCCAACTGAAAGGTTGTGTCCGTATTCTCACCATTGAACAATTTGTCAAAATACTCTTGCCATCGATGTCGGATCTCATCCTCCTTCACCAAGAGATGCTCTCTTTCATCCTTAATGCACTTCACTTGGTTGAAGTCCCTTGTCTTTCTCTCACGAAGCCTAGCCATCCTATAAATGTCCTTCTCTCCTTCCTTGGTACTCAAACGTTGGTAAAGATCCTCGTACGCTCTCCCGTTTGCCACACTTACAACTCGCTTTGCAGTCTTCTTTGCCACCTTGTACTTCTCTATGTTGTCCACACTCCTATCATGGTACAAGCGTCTATAGCACTCTTTCTTCTCCTTAATAGCCCTTTAGACTTCCTCGTTCCACCACCAAGTATCTTTAGCCTCGCCTCCACTTCCTTTGGTTACTCCACACACCTCTGAGGCCACCTTCCGAATGTTGGTTGTCATCTTCTCCCACATGTTGTTTATGTCCTCTTCTTCCTTCCAAGAGCCCTCTTTGATAACCCTTTCCCTGAATACCTCTGACGTCTCCCCTTTCAGTTTCCACCACTTTGTTCTTTCAATCTTAGCTTGTTTATCCCTACGAGCACACACCTGGAAATGAAAGTCTGCCACCAAAAGCTTATGTTGAGAAACAACACACTCCCCTGGTATCACCTTGCAACCCAAGCATACTCATTTGTCCTTTCTTCTTGTGAGGACAAAGTCAATCTGGCTAGAGTGTTGTCCTCTACTAAAGGTCACTAGATGAGATTCTCTCTTTCTAAAGAAAGTGTTGGCTATCATTAGGTCAAAAGCTACCACGAAGTCCAGAACTTCCTCCCCCTCCTGATTCCTACTACCATACCCAAAACCTCTATGAACTGCCTCGAAACCTACGCTTGTAGTACCTACATGCACATTGAGATCTCCTCCTATAAAAAGCTTCTTACTACTGGGTACAGCTCTAATCAGGCCATCTAAGTCTTTCCAGAACTATCTCTTAGCACTCTTGTCGAGACCTACTTGGGGGGCATACACACTAATTGCATTCAAGACCATATCACCAATGACAAGCTTGACTAAGATAATCCTATCTCCTTGCCTTCTCACTCCCACCACACTATTCTTGAGGCTCTTATCAATCAAAACTCCTACTCCATTTCTATTCACAACTGTCCCTGTGTACCAAAGCTTGAAACCTGTATTGTCCACCTCCTTCGCCTTCTGACCCTTCCATTTAGTCTCTTGAACGCATAATATATTTACATGCCTCCTAGTCGCGGTATCAACTAATTCTCTTAACTTACCTGTAAGTGACCCTACATTCCAACTGCCTAAACGGATCCTAGTTGGTTCGACTAGCTTCCTTACCCTTCGCACTCATCGACTCAGATGTGAAGACCCTTGCTCATTTTTCACTACAACCGGGCGCCGATGTAGCGTGCCACTAAGGGTGCAATGACCCGATCCTTGCTCACTTGACACCATGCCCAGATCGCGACACGACGCGTCACGGGGGTGACGACCCGGCCCTTGCTCATTTAACACCATACCCGGGTTCCGATATGGCGTGTCGCTAAGAGGGTTACGCCCCAACGATTTTCTTTCGGGTTTCATCTCCATTAGAATGGCTAGATTTAATGTTGGCTCGCCACGCCTATCACAACCCTCCTCCTTTACCAGGGCTTGGGACCTGCTATGTTGAAACAACATAGGCGGAGTTGGGATGCCTCTCTACAAGCTTCTAAAAAAGACAAATGCTTTCACCTGGACTGAGGAAGCACAGCAGGCTTTGGAGAGCCTCAAAACATCACTAACGTCGGCCCCAATTCTCGTCACTCCCGAATGGGGAGAACCCCTCCTCTTCTACGTCGCGGCGAGCAACCACGTGGTGAGTGCCGCCCTAGTTGTCGAAAGGGAGGAGCCGGGACACCACCTTAAGGCCCAACGACCCGTATACTT
This sequence comes from Miscanthus lutarioriparius, assembly GCA_904845875.1. Lineage (NCBI taxonomy): Eukaryota > Viridiplantae > Streptophyta > Magnoliopsida > Poales > Poaceae > Miscanthus > Miscanthus lutarioriparius. The sequence goes on from CAJGYO010000017.1 coordinate 74,486,557, forward strand.
CATCAGGGAGGTACTCACCGACCCCAAGGTCCAGTACCCCTAGGTGCAAAAACTCATATATGCCATGCTGATGGCGACCCAAAAGCTCCTGCACTACTTCACCGACCAAGAAGTCTCGGTCGTCACTTCATACCCGCTCGGAGACATCATCCCCAACCGTGACGCCGCAGGATGAATCTCCAAATGGGCACTTGAGCTAATGGGCCGCGACATTAGGTATATCCCCTGTACCGCTATTAAGCATCAGACTCTCATGGACTTTGTCGCCGAATGGATGGAGGTCCAGCTCCTGACCCTAGACGTCACCTACAAGTACTAGATGATGTACTTCGATGGGTCCGTAATGGCGCACGGGTCAAGGGCTAGAGTGGTTTTGATCTCCCCAAACGGGAGTAGGCTCCGCTAGGCAATCCGCCTCCACTTTTTGGCCTCAAACAACGCCGCAGAATACAAGGCCCTCATCAATGAACTACGCATCTATATCGAGCTCGGTGCTACGCGGCGACTCAGAGCTGGTCATCGACCAAGTCATGAAGGAGTCCTCTTGCAAAAGCCCCCTCATAACAGCATAGTGCCAGGAGGTGCGCAAGCTCGAGGACATATTCTAGGGGGGTCAAGCTACACCATGTCCCCCCGAAAGGACAACGATGCCGCCAATTTTCTCGCAAAATTGGCTACCAGGTGGGTTCCATCTCCGGACGGGGTCTTCATCAACGACCATCATGAACCATTTGCCCCCATCCTAGAAGGTCTGATCCAGACACACCCCGATGCTGACCCGGCGCTCAGGGGCTCCGACCCTAGTGCCTCCGTGACGACTTCGCCCACCGACGTCGCTGTGGTGGCACTCGATCAAGCCGACTGGCAAGCGCCGCTACTCGCCTACCTCATCGAGGAGGTTCTCCCACCCGAAAGGACTAAAGCACGATGGATTGCTTGACGCGCCAAGACATTTGTCATGATCGGTAACGAACTCTACAAACGAAGTTCGTCGGGAGTACTCATGAAGTGTGTCTATACCGACCAAGGCAAGCAGCTTCTCCTCGAGGTCCATGCTAGAATCTACGGACATAACGCGGCCCCGAGGTCGCTGGTCAGAAAAGCCTTTCGCCAAGGTTTTTACTGGCCCACCGCGCTATGAGATGTAGAGGAGGTTGTCCACAGGTGTGAGGGATGCTAGTTCTATGCTCGGCAAACGCACTTGCCAGCACAGGAGCTTCAAACCATCCCCATCACCTGGCCGTTCGCGGTCTGGGGCCTCGACATGGTAGGACCCCTCAAAAAGGGCCCGAGCGGCTTCACTCACCTACTCGTAGCAGTCGACAAATTCACCAAATGGATAGAGGCCAAGCCCATCACCAACATCCGCTCAGAAGAGGCGGTCAAATTTTTCCTCGACATCATCTACCGGTTCAGCATCCCTAACTGTATCATCACTGACCACGGAACTAACTTCACCGGGAAGAAGTTCTTGTCCTTCAGTGATGGATACGGCATCAGGATCGACTAGGCTTCGGTCGGACACCCACGTACTAACGGTCAAGTCGAGCGGGCCAATCGCATGGTCCTCCAAGGACTTAAGCCACGCATCTACGACTGACTGAATAAATACACCAGACGATGGGTTGTAGAGGTCCCAGCGATCCTCTAGAGCCTGAGAACAACCCCGAACCAATCCATAGGGTTCACACCCTTCTTCCTAGCCTATGAAGCTAAGGCAGTGCTGCCCTCTGACCTCGACCACGGCGCCCCAAGAGTGAAGGCTTTCAACTGCGACCGAGCCATGAAGGCTCAACAAGACACAATCGGCCTACTCAACAAGGCCCACGAGATGACCGTCAACCGCTTCGCTCGGTACCAACAAACTCTCCGCAGGTACCATGAAAGAAAGATCAGAGGGAGGATCCTCGAGGTCGGAGACCTCGTGCTCCGGAGAACCCAATCAACCAAGGAGAAGCACAAACTCTCTCCACCTTGGGAAGGACCCTATCAGGTGACCGAAGTGATACGACCAGGCGCCTACCGACTGAAGGACAACAGCGGCGACGTTCTCATGAACACTTGGAACATCGAACAATTACATCGTTTCTTCCCCTAAAATTTGGCCTTACCGCTTTCTTTCATTCAACGTTCGCTCCTACAAAGCACCCCGGCCCGAACACTTTTGGCCCAAGTCGCTCGGGGGCTCCACGGGGGTACGATACCACCTCTCTTTTTTACTATCATATGGTAAATATTTTTTTTACTCGAACGAAAGGGTAGTCCGTTCCTTTAATTACCCTACGTAACTTTGCTTTAAACATTCCGACCGATCACACCCCGCCACGACCTACGGCTACGAGCAGCTGAGCCTCGCGGGTCACGCCCGTGTTCTTAAGGTTGCAGCCTATGGTTCAAACGGGCAAGTGCGAAAAAGAAAGAATAAGAAACAAAGCTATGCTAGGGTAAAAATAAGGAACGGATGGGACAAATTTTCCCCGAACGAAGTGATTCATCACAAAACGAAAATTGATGTATTCATCAATACAACTGTTCACACGAGGGCTTCCCCATGAACTTATCCTTTATATATGCTAAGTACTTCTACTCTAATTTGTACTGTGGCCACTTGGCGGCATCGGTTGACGGCGCGACCGGCAAAGATAAAGGCTGCTTGCCCTCTGATGGGGCGACGTTTGGTTCAGTCGGAGGTAGGACGACATTCGCTTCTGACCTGGGCTCCACTCCATCCGTCGGCTAGGCGACGTCCTCCTGGCTCGCGCCTTCAGCCACGCTCGCACGACGAGCCTCCATCACCCATTGCGTGGAGACTTGCTCTGCCACCAACTGTGCATGTGGTATCAAGCTCTCCCCGAGCGCATGTATGGCGTTCGGGCTCCAGCCGTCGGTGTACCCGCTGCAGATGGCGGCGAAGTCCAAGTCCGGGTGGTGCGTCGCCACCGAAGTCAGCACCCCCGACGTCCCGTAGAACATCCCGTCGGAGATGAGGGACCGAACCTCATTTGGGACATCCCGTTGTAGGGGCGGCTGATGTTTTAAGCCACCCCTACAAATCATCCTGGGTATATAAGCACGGGCGCTTGGGGGCCGAAATTTCATAAGTGTTGGGCGCTCTCTTCTTTCTCCCGACGCCGTAAGGCTGCCAATTTTTTCCCAGCACCCTGCCGCCGCCGCCTCCCGGACCTCTCCCGATGATGGCGCCGCCTCTCCGCACCCCCGGGCCATAGCTCGACATCCCTAGGCCGCCACGACACCGTGTGCCCCATCTCCACGGCGGCTAGGGTTTTAGAGCCCCCGGCCAGCCAGCCCGCCGCCTCCTCCCCATCTCCGACCTCGAGCTCCGCCAACCCGCTCCATCCCTCGGGCCACCAAGCAAGTTAGGGTTTGTGGCCGTGCCATCAACATCCATGACCCGATCCGCCGCTGCCTCGTTTCCGACCTTGAGGTGCCGCGGGCCTGCTCCCCGCCCTCCCGTGGCCTAGGTGCTCGTGCACTCCGGCGTCCGTGCTCCCTCCCCCGGCGAGCAGCCACGGTGCCCGAGCTCTCCGACATCCGCGCTCCTTCCCTAGCGTCCACGCTCCCTCCTCCAGCTAGCAGCCTCGATGCCCATTAGGGTCCAACATCCGCACACCTCCAACGGCGGGCGGCCCGGCTGCCCGTGCTCTCCGGTGTCCGCGCACCTCCACTGACGTCCGCACTCCTCCACAGCTTCCCCTACACCTGACAGTTTTGGATCCACCACTGCTGCTGCTCGCTGCTTGCTGCTCTATCACTTGTTCCTGTTGGTTTACCCAATGTGCATTGCCTTGGTTTGTCAATGCTTGTGTGCTTATTTGCGTAAATGCTCATTGCATGCTTGGCAAATTGGTAAGGTATAGCAACTGCAAATTGGGAAACAAATATGATGCCTAAGTCTGCCTTGTTATCAAGAATTGCTTGTGTAATAGACATCATTGCAGTTTTGTCCTCAGGGTTGGGAATGTGATTGGGAAACAAACCTAAATAAGTGGTGTATAAGAAATGGGAGAAAGGCCAAAAGTATTATAATTGCATGAAGAAAACAATAAGCTATTACCATCAGGCTCAAGGAATTGACTTCTAGTAGTAACAGCTCCTAATGGTTTGAGTACCTTATCCTGATACAAAAACCACAAACATAAAACCATTCTTTTATCAATAGCTAGTTGTTTCAGGAGTATCACTCCTATGTATTCAGTGGAGAGTTTGGCACTGTAAAAGGAAAATCAAGCAAAGAAAAATGTAGAACTCTGAATTGGAAAAATACTCTAGGATGGAGTTTTAGAAATGGATAGATACCGACTTGCTTTATATACATTTGAATGAAAATTGAATGCTAATGTTATCCACTATCCTACATGGTTGGAAATTGTGTGTTCTGAGGGGGGGAATGGTTGAAAATTCAAACTTAAACAATTTGATTTCTCTAGCTGTTACATTAAGGGTCTGTTTGCAAGCTGACATCCATGAGCTGCCATTTCAGGCAACTCAATCATCTATGAAAAGCATTGTTTAGCACAATTTGTCCTGGGACAGAAAGGTGATTGGATATCAGATTGTCAATTGGTAATATATGTTATGGATTTTTTTTCAACTTAAGTGTTCAGCAGATGGACGCTAACACAATAAAATTAGTCATAAGTTCATGTATTTTAATCCCACCGGACTGCTCAGGCCATTAACTTTTGTATGGTTCTAATAAACCTAAGTGCTAATCTTTAACTGTGTTTCTCCTACATACTAATTAGCTACATTAGTTTTCACTTATTTCTATGTGAAAAATGGACACAAATTAGCGGCCTACAGTTATATTCAGTGATCTGTGCTCACCATTCAGTGTTGTGCTTTATATATGTCGGCAAGTTCATGTACATTTTGGTACTATTGTTGTGTATCATTTACTGGAAGCCCAAAGCCATCTAATCTTCTGAAAATCAACATCCTGCCTACACCACTGTAGTGCACTGAAAAACACCTGCATGACGCTACTCTAGAACTTCTGAAGTCATGGACACTAGGCTACTAGTACAAGTACTATTACACGATACCCTGCATTCCACAAGCAAGCAGCGAACAGCTGGCGCCTAGAATTAGCAGCCCGGACGGGCAGGCAAGCTCTAAATGATCAGTGACATGTTTCCGAGGCCTCCACTATTGCTACTACTCGTTTTTTTTATATATTATTGTTTTATAGGACTACTTTGGTTTATGGGTCTTTTTTATTTCTTATACCTTTTTACGTACTTAAAGCACAATTTCTTACATCTATTAGAACAAAGCGTGAAATAATGTCGCGGACACCAGACAGTGCAACCCGATGCCCCGAGCATGATGAGCAGTCAACCTATGAGGAGCAAGCACCAGAGGACCAGCTTACTCAGGAGCAGTTCGATGACGAGTTAGAAAAGAATCTAGAAGTGATGCTTACTCAGGAGCAGTGTGACGAGGAGGAAGGATGAGCAGAAGGAAGAGCAGGAGAGGCTGCTGAAGGCGAAGAAAAAAAGGATGATGATGATGATGACTCAGAAAAGGGATATGTAAGTCCCGATGATCCTTTTCCACGTAAAGCCAGAAGGAGGCCAACGGAGGAAGATTTGGACATGGATTTTGACCCGAACAAGGAGGTGGGGATAAAGCCTTAGCTTGTAATTTTTGCTAAAGCTTTTAACTGTGTTACCTCTGCTAACACTTTGACCTATCGTATATACAGGTCCCTCCTGAAACTCAGAAAAGACGACGTCGACGTCCACGACATCTCGCGGACAAGACAGAGTAGAGGAAAGGAGAGTAGAGGCAACAACCATAGAGACGGACATTGAGGCCTCTGCTCCACAACCTCAAGACACAACCACGAACACGACTACCAAGTCAAAGAGGAAATGAGGGGATAGAAAAGCAAACCAATATCCAGATAAGGCATGCTATGTGATAACAGAGGTCGGGCCAGCAGGGGAGATCCTTGAGTTGAAGGAATTCAAAGGATGATTCCGTAATGCGATCGGTGCCCTAGTAAGAGATAAATTGAACCCAGCAATCTCTAACTGGAAAGAGATACCAGAGAAAAAAAAGGATGAACTATGTGATAAGCAGCTGAAGCTCAATTTTAGATTTTCGGAGGATAAGCAAGAACTAGTAAAAATACTTTCAAGATCATGGGAGAGTCATTCCGACGTTGGAGGTCGGAGCTCAACAAGAAGTATATCCAAAAGGGGTTAACTCCCTCCAATGAGTTCGGCAACATAACTCCTAGTCAATGAGAGGAGCTCATGGCTCAGAAGACTTCACCGGAGACATTGGAGCTCAGTGCCCGTAACACCAAGCTGGCGAAGAGGAACAAACACCACCATCATCTAGGCCCCGGTGGCTACTATGCCAAGGAAGAGCGGTTTAGGACGATGGACGAAGAGGTCGCGGCTTCTAGGAATATCGATGTGAAGAATTAGAAGGTACGCTCAAGGAATTGGATATATGCGAGGAGTACAGAATCATCCGGTGGTAATCTTAAGTTTGATAAGCTAGAGACCCAAGAGGCAGTATCAAGGATACTGAAATATGCTGAAGACAAGGAGAAGGGCTCATTCAATCCTTTTAGAGAGATGGACGAGCTTAGCCTTGGCTTGGGAAACAACGAGCACACAGGCCACACCAGGGGGTTAGGGAAAAGGATGACCTAGAAGCACGAATTCGAAGAGGACAGGCACATGTACAAGAAACATGGCAGAGACCGAGAGGCTAATCTTGAGCTCCAAGTAAAGGCTCTAGTTGTGAAGACGCTGGAGTAGCAAGGACTATCTATGGAGCCACGCACATTAATGGCGTCGTCGGGAGAACTGGCATTAGTTGGCAGCCCTCCAGAAGTTCCTAGTAGCCAAGGTTCTATTGCAGCCACAACCCCCGTCGATCGCATACGGGAACCAACTAGTTGCACCTTGGTGTTTCTCAGCGGCCGGCAAAACATTATGATGGAGGTGGCAACGGGTGTGGCACATCCTCCCGGTGGCTTACACCATAATAATAAGATACTACCGGACTACACTAGGGTCGAGGTGCATACCGTGAAGCCCGAGTTCATGTAGTGAAGGATAGACTACGCAACTCCCGAGGGGCTGGTGTTACTCGGAGACGTAATAGAGCAGTTCATCCTCTAGCACAAACGGGACATTATATTAACTGCTTCTTCGCCGCCTCCTCGTCTCTCAAATTTGGAGCGAGTTGTTGAGGACGGGGAGATATTTTCACCGTCTTGTGACCACCACATTCCTGAGATGTCACATTCTTCCCCGCCTCCTAGCGAGCATGTGCCTGATAAGCCACAACCTTCTCCAGCTCATACCGAGCAAGTGCATGATGAGATACCACTGTCTTCTCAACAAGCGCAGCCGATACATGAACAACGAGTGCCTCCTGAAGAAGGTGATGCACAAGAAGATGAGGACGTGCCTGAATGGGAACTTTGAAAGAAGCATCCAATCACCATAAGGCCAATTTATGTTTCGATGAAAGATGTCTCATTGGTGCACAAGTGGTATGCCCATGACCAGTTCAAGCCTGAGAACCAAGTTAAAAAAAGTCCCAACATGGGCTTCTGAGGAGACCATCACTAGCAAAGTCCACCAAACAGCAAAGAAGTATCCAAATGTTGATGCCATCAAATGGTCAAAGGATTGCCCGAAAACGTATGAAAGAGGCAAGCCCTTCCTATCAAACCGGGACATCCAGCACCTACCACTTGGAATGAGAAGGTTTCATGATTGGTACTTGCGTGTTCTCCTAACGAGCATAGACCTCGTACAAGCATGCTTCCCCGCCGGCACATTTACAAGCCCAGCCGGGAAAATTATCTTTGACTTCAATGACATGCAGACATGCTTTCACCTCGGAGCAATGGAAATGAATCTAATTCGCACGTGGTGCCTGTAAGTCCTTGCCCTCCCGATATGATATGAATGTAATCTTTGAATTTTGTTGTAACTAACCCACGCCGTGATTTGTAGAATGCAAGTGCACATTGTAAAACAAATGTCAAGTGTGAAAGCCGGGTATATATAGACCCTCAAGATATAGCACAAATAAATTTTAATTACCCTAGACAGTGGAAACTGGATGCCAAAGAGCTAGCTACTGGAAAGACCCTTCGGAAGAAAGAGGACATCCGTGCGAAGAAACTAAGGCAAAAGTCCCTTAAGGTTTCGGCATACATTGCCCTGGCTTTTAAAAATCTCCAACAACACTCTACTATATGTCTACCATACAACTTCGAGTAAGTTTAACTCTATACTTAAAGCTTTGTTCGATATATTTTATTCGATGCAAAAGAGCTTATCTAGTTCTATGATTAAATTCATGCAGCAACCACTGGATTTGTATAGGCGTCGATGTCGGGAGGAGCATGGCATGGGTCTTTGATTCAATAGATAGGGACCCGGTGACATACAAAGACTTCATATCGATTCTCAAAACGAATACATATTGACAATCCTCATTAGCTTATATGTTTGTATACATACTTGTAATGTTCACTTTTGGATACTAACAAGTTGCATTTGCTAAAATAATTCGAACAGGGCATCAGGTTCTATGTCAATGAACATTACAGAAGGCATGATCTAGTAAGGAAGAAAATGCTAGCTATAAAAACACTATGTGTGGTAAGTGTAACTTACTTTAGTACTCCATTACATACCTGTCAAAAGCATTACTTAACATTTTCATATGCAAAACACACAGTGCCCCAAGCAGAAGCCTGGGAGTGTACATTGTTGATACTATGTATGTTCTATGATGAGTAACACCGGTGCCTACAGGAGACACCCCTTAAGGGTAAGTTTGAACCTCTTCACCCGTAGTATAAAAACTTCGCACATGATATGAAATACTAAACCGAAACTTGTTCTCTCGTAGTGGAAAGAAGAGAAAGAAATAAAAAGAGACCCATATAAGGATGACCAACTCTTAGAGCTCGTTGGCGACCTTTGCAACTTTATATTAGACCAGATTGTACACGTCAAAGGCATCTACCATGACCGAGATTCTGACTTAGGTAGAAATCCTCAGTACCAACACCTTTGTGAGACTGAAAGGCTAGCTCTAGGCCGTTGATAACAATGTATATGGAATTTGACATTGGTCTTACCTCGTGGGACGGTTTGGACTTGTGAAACGAATTAGACTTGTGAATTATGTCTATTTAATGATGGATTGTATATATTCTTGTGAATTAGACTTGTAATGGTAGTTTATATAATGCTCTTGTGCTTGTGGTCAGATTTGAATTATATATGTTCTGGTCAGATTTGAATTATATATATATATATATATATATATAGGGAGAGTATATTCAGTAGCCAGCTACAAAACAAGTTATTCTGTAGCCACCTCCATTTACGATAATTTTATATACTAATTTACGATAATGTCAATACATATTTACGATACTTGGGTTACTATAACACATGGGGATATTTACCATAACGTTATAGTAAACCACTCAGTAAGGAGTTACTATAGTCTCGTAAATTAACATAGTAATTATCGTAACTCAAAGTGGCTACAGAATAAGTTATTTTGTAGCCAGCTACAGGGTAGTAGTTCTATATATGTTCTAGTCGAATTTGAATTGTAAATTTGAATTTTTTTTGGTGGAAAAATGTACTATAGGGGCAGTTCTAGACTGAACCGCCCCTACAAACAGGTATTATAGGAGCGGCCGGGAACCGTCCATATAAATACATGATTTGTAGAGACGGTATGGTAGGGGCGACTGGCCGAGCCACCTCTACAAACCATCGCCAGCCGCCCCTACAAATGCTTATTGTAGTAGTGTTCATGACGTGGACATTACAATTGCATGTGCAAGTTGATTTTTATTGTATGAGATAGTGCATTGCCTAGTTGGATAGCTTGCATTTGCTAGTGGATTTTAATTGTATGAGATAGTGCATTGCCTAGTTTGGCAGCTTGCATGTTGAGATGAATAGCTAGTGAGATTTTGCTTTATAAGAGTATTAGATAGGATAAGATTCATATGGATCATTATATTTGGAAAGACTAAAATTTTTCCCTAGATAACCCACAGTACCAATGGTGGATGTGGCTTTAGTAGGGAACATGACATTAGGCAGTCTCAACCCTGAAACTGGTATGATTTCCATACTACTCCCTCTATACCAAATTATAAGACGTTTTACAAATAACGTCTCACAAAATCCATTTTACGGGGCGGTCAGAACGCCTCCTAAAATTGATTTACGGAGGCAGTCGAAAAATGACCGCCTCCTAAAATCTATTTATAGAGGCGGGACTCTTAAGGAGTGCTCGCCTAAACGGACTAAATGGCTGCTATGGATGTTGGCTGTTAGAGTATTGCCATCTAGGTATGAACTTGTAATGAACCACTATGGATGTTGGCTGTATGATCTTGGCTGGAACATATATTGATGTTGGCTGGAATATATATTTATATCGATGCCTTTCTGGTTATATTTGTTGTATATAGTTCCTATAGACAGATGTATGCAAATAGAATTGTAATTACCATGCTGGTTATATATGCATATACTAAAAGAATTAACTTGGCGGCAATGGTAGCCAAAGAAAGCAATGATTACCTTGAGGGTTTTGTATAGCCAAGGAAATAACAATTTAATAGGTGGTTCTTGCAGCCAAGGATTCACAGCCAATACCCTCAAGAATAAGAATTAACTTGTCAGCTGGCAGCCTCCAAGGAAATGGTCTTTCCTTGAAGGTTTGTAACCACCAAGAAAATATATATTACCTTGATGGTTGCTGGCCCTCAGGAAAACTACTTTCCTTGGAGGTTGCTGGTGCTCAAGAAAATACTTTCCTTGGCGGTTGCAGTATTTTCTTGTCCCTTTGGCCAATTAAATATGGTCCTCAATTTCCTTGGTAGCCAGCCTCCAAGAAAATCATCCTTGAGTGCCAAAACTGCCAAGAAAATTAATTTCCCTTGTCTTCTATCCTTGAGTGAATTTGCTTGACGGTTTTTGGCCAAGGATCATTTCCTTGGCGGTTTTGGCACTCAAGGCAATTCGGGATTGTGGTAGTGAGCTTAGAGCTAGATTAATCAATTTTTTAATCACTAAATAGTGCAAAAATCAAGAGACTAACATAAAATCAAGAGATAAGCTCTGTTTGGGACCACAGTTTCCCACCACGCAGTGCGGCAGACGAGCGGTGGTGAGGGAGCTGTGATACGTAAAACCAGGTTCGCAGTTCATTCTCGTAGTCGTTGAGTCGGGGGCGGTGAGAAAAGTCGAGCGTAATGTGCTGCATTTGACGGGATTCTCAGCTTCCTTCAACTGCCACCATGAGAAAGCGATGCCAAACGGGGCCATCATCTTGCACATTTCACGATGTATCCTTCTCTCAATGCATGATATTCACGACTGCTTGGTACCGTCTCTCTTTTCTCCATATTTATTGGCCTAGAGCTAGTGCTAGCTTATATTGTTGATGATGCCCTTAAAAGAGAGGAATATAGCTCGGTTGAGAGAATTCCAATCAGCATACAGTTGAGAGTTCTCAAACACCTCAAGAAGTTGAGAACAAACAAAAGAGCTTACCAATTGAATCCCTATTCAACCTTGGTACCTATAAAAGTAAACAAGGGAACAGTGGGGAGAGAAAGACAGCAATTATCATGAAAATGTTATTTTGGAACATAAGGGGATTATGCTCTGCATGTAGGAGAAAATTGTTGGTAGAGTTAGTGTAGTATATGCTTACTACAAGAAACAATTAAAGCATCTTTCAAGTCGAGGGAGTTAGAAAGATTGCTAATGGTAGAAATTTTCACTGGAATTGGATATCTTTTAGAGGTCAATCATGAGGTCTTTTAACTATTGTCGATAGAGATTTGTTTGTGGTTATACATGAGAAAAATTGGGAGTTCTATCAGAGTGTTGGCATAACTTAGATGGAGGATAATTTCAAGCGGGGAATATTCAATGTGTATGGTCTAGCATAGGAGGACAAAAGTTTGAGTTCAAAATGGAACTACAGACTAAGATTCAAAATTCATAGGCAACAATTCTATTGGAAGGTGGTTTCAATCTAGTTAGAAGAGTGACGAGATCCTAACATAAGGGTATGTTAACTCATGAGGTAAGAGTTCCTGATTGAAGGAACCCCCCACGACCAATCCCTCCAGGATCGCTAGGGGGCTCGGGGCTACACCCCTCAGGTGTGTTCACACACACCTTCCGGCTAAGGATTGGGCCAAGCCCGAGCACGCCCTCTGCCTCTGTCTGAGGCTTGGGGGCTCGCCTGAGCCTCAGGCTCCCGATCGATGGGAATCTGAGCCCGATCCTTGGTCTCGACCTAAAGTGTCAAGCCTGAGCACCCAAGGCTCGAGGGCTCCCCAGTGTAGCAGAGTGAGCGTGGCGCTATCAAGCACTCCTCCTACAGGGTCACGCACTGGGCGTGAAACAAAGGGACAAAACCCCTCCACCGGCTTCAGGGGCTCGGGGGCTCCTGGGCCCGCTCGTCAGCCCCTCAAGCTGGACGCCTTCACCACCAAGGAAGCCTCCAGGAGGTGCACCTGGTGGAGGCCGGTCCAAGCTGACAGAGCGTGACACTCAGCGTGTCATGGCAGAGCAACTGGACAACACCGAGGGCTTCTTTGGCTCCACGATAAGACCAAGGTCCATCCACGCCGCCGCAAGACCCTCCTAGACTCTAGCGCATGTAGACCATAGACTAGACTCCCCAAACTGCCATGTACCCGACCTACCTCAGTATATAAGGGGAGGTTGGATCCTATAAATGGGAGAGGACAAAACAGAACAGATCATTAGAGTCCTCACGACCAAACGGTTTGAGCTCTGCACCGAGAACAGAGCCGCCCCTAGAGGAGTACTGAGAGCTCCTCCACCCTTTCCATTGTCTACCGCCTCTCCAACGAGGAGGAGACCTCACCGCAGATGAGTCTTGGATCAACACCGAGCGATCCCCTGCCAAATCTCTCTCTTACACTCTGTTGTAACCCCCCGATTTGTGTGCTCTTGAATACAAAGATCTTCAAACTGCTGGACGTAGGGCCCAATAGCCCGAACCAGGATAAACCTCTATATCTGCTCTGTGATCTTTAAGTTCTTCTGTGTTCTTGAGTCCACCCAAGCCACCGGAGACCTCACACTCAGTGACACCAAACAAACAACAATGCTTGCAGCGGTTTCAACCCGTGACAAAGTGTGTGAGAAATCTACTAGAAATGCTGAGATGAGGTATATGGATGCTTTTAGTGACATGGTAGAAACCACATAACTAAGGAAATGTCAAAGAATAGGAAGCGTGTATACATGGTCTAACGAACTTTCTTATGTTTAGCTAGGTTTATAGAAAATAGTACTAATAATTTAATATCTAAATAGGTTCTTTTAGGAAAGTAGATTATATGATTAATCTAATGATACTTATTACACATCATAAATATTAGTAATGTTTTATATATTTGGTCAAACTTGAGAGTGATTGAATCATGGAAAAGCCAATTCTAATGGTGTTATTATGGTCAAAAAGTATATTGTGTTTATTTACTACTTTGCTAGCATATGCTCTCGTTCTCTATTATAATTAGTCAACGTTGATGACTCAAATTACATAGAAGACCAAGTGACTTCGATGACACAACACAGTTGTAACTTGGTAATATTAGTGTCATTTGATTCTATCTATTATCATGTTAATGTAAATATCATGGACTAATTTAAGTCTAGCTACAGGAGAAAGAAGATCCAAGGATAGCATCTTGGCAACTAGAGACATGTAGCATTGAGAGGGAGTGTTGGAAATCACAATGCATACTTGGAAACTTCTAGAAGGATGTAGATATTCCAAGAGCAGACTTCCATGGAAGATTTTAGAGCTATATTCGTGGCAAACGATGAAGACATTACACATGCTTCATGGCGAAGGGTTGAAGGTTCTAGAGCTAAATGTTTTGTATATAATAGAAATATATCCAAAGTTTAGATGAAGATAAGGAATGTTCTAGAGTACAAATATCACATATATGCGATTCTTTGGATGGTTACCACTTGGCACAGATCCAATGGTACCAATCATTTAACAACTCTGACTATTGCATAAAACTAGCATATCGGTACAATAGTTCTTATGATGCCATATATATATGCTTATCTGAGAACCAAATTTGGAACATGGTTAGATAATTTTTGAATAACAAAGCTACCTTGGAGACGCCAAGCTCCATGTGAGATTACCGTGCGCTGCCCCTGTACAAAGGCTTTATTCAGTTGCCCCTTCCCTTATTTTGCTCCTTCCATTCTATGTGTGCCACAAACTCCCTCCCTTTGCCTCTCATATCTTAGCCATCCATATCTCACACCTCCCCTAGGTTCATGCAAATGACAAAACCAATCTTGACAAAGGCCATAATATAAAGACACACCCTCATCTCAAGAGCCAAATGTTGGGGGCCAAAGCTACGCTGGACAAATATTTCTTTAGGTAATGGTGGAAAGGGGAATAATCTGGTCCCTCGTTAATGTACACCCTCCTAGGGATGCACTATTAACTCAAAAGGAATTCATTGTCGAGGGCATAATCATTGTTGCATATTTTGATGCTAGAGTCTAGTTCGCAATAATAACTTAATAGATCCAAGTTGGTGATTTCCTATAGCTTAGGGATAGCAATCACTTTTACTTTAGAAATGAGATCCGGATGCACACACCAAAGCGGGCACTGGCGTGGGGTTGTATGGATGCCAGGACCATGCTACCATAGACGGCGAGAGGTAGGTGATGCATGGTGGAGGTGTTTTACAAATTCCAAGAATGCACCTTTGTGAAGAATCACGACAGTGGGCATGACCGGCGTGGCGACGGGCGACACCTCGAGTCTACCGTAAACCCTCTGGGACGGACACACAAAGCTTCTCCTATAGGTTCACACGACACCGGCGTAGGGATATGTGGAGCGTCGGGGCTGGAGCTACGGTAGAGTGGGTGATGCACGGGCTAGGGGAGGGGGTTTTCCATCTTCAAGAACCCACCTTTGTGAAGATGAATCACTACTAATGAGGGGAAGCACGAGGGTGGGGGTGGTGGCCGGCGTAGGGTTGTGTGGACGCCGGGCCAGAGCTACCACTGGTGATGGACGGCGAGGGGCTAGTGACGCATGGGGACGGGTTTTCAAGCATAAAGTTGTCCCCTTTCTTCACAAGGTGGAGAGGAGAGCGCGGGAGCTCCATCATCATTGGGCTCAACCGGCGCCGGCGGCGAGGGTGGCTCACCGCATGGGGGTTTTCGAAGAAGCAAGGCGGGGGGCTCTGTTGTGTGTGCGAGAGAACGCCAGAGAAAGCACTTAAATCAGTGAAGAGGGGGTTGACGCCGGGCGCGGCCATCGCTTGCTGATGCCGACGCCACGTATTCTTCTTATTTCACGAGGCAAAAAAGGCATTCTCAATTAGTATGGTCCAATGATCAATTTTATCTCTTAACTTTTAAAATGACCAGTTCAGCTCTTTAATTTGGCCTTTGGATTTGAACAGCTGCATGCATTGCATGGTCTTTCTTATTGTGGGTGCGCCTACTCGCCATACATGTGGAATGCTGACAAGTGGGCATGATGGCATCATGCACCCGGAAGGCCTCGGTACCCAGACGTGGCAGGCAGCAGCCACGGTGTTTGCGAGTTGGAGGAGGAGGAGGTTGGAACTGGCACTCTCTCTCTCTCTCTTCTCCACCGAGTAGTCACGCAACGGGTGGGTGAGAGGGAGGCCTTCATCGGAAGGGAGAAGGCACCTTGCAAAAGCATGCCCCACCCGCTGCAATAGTGTCCCTTTGCTCGATTGGATTGGTCATTCTCACTAGTACTCTTGATTCTAAACGCTTATTCTGAATCCAACCGAATTCAGAATCATCTGAATCCAATGGTGGATGTGGCTTCACTAGGGAAACATGACATTAGACTGAAATTGGTATGATTTCCATACTACTCCCTCCATTCCAAATTATAAGATGTTTTAGCTTAGATGCGTGTAACAAGAGCATGGAATGGATTCTTGTCAGAGTTAAACAAGAGCATTACATATTCCATGTACAAGCTTTTGAAATCTTTGTATAGTTTCATATATTTTAATGTGTTATTTATGTATAATGCTCGAACGGAAAATTATACGTATGGAAATATATTAGTAGCGTAGAATTCGTATACGAAAAGCTAATTGAGACAAAAAAAAATTAAAAAGAAACCATAAAGAAAAAGGGAAAAAGTACTTTTAATACCGGTTGGCAACATCAACCGGGACTAAATGTGTCAGACCTAGGGCAAGGTCTGGGGATACATTTAGTCCCCGTTGGTATTACCGATCGGGACTAAAGGTCGTCTTTCAGTCTTGGTTCCCTGACCCGAGACTAGGAGGATCTTTAGTCCTGGATTCGCATTCCCGGTTGAAAAACCGACACTGAAAGGGGTTTCCAATCGGCACTGTAACCCTATCTGCACCAGTGAGCTATCCCACGGCCACAAAATTTGTAGGTGAAAACATGTACGTACAATAACTAGCAACCAAACAAAAGTAATTAATCTAACAACTTTGTCATCATACATCTGGTAGTGAGTGTTAGGGAAGAGGCGTAGGCAGATCGCAAATGCACCTGGACAGTCGTAGTCGGATTGTACGTACGTGCGTGTAAACTAAAGGCGCAACAAACTGTTGGAGTCAGTACAAAACTGAAGCGGCCTTTCTGACTACTGTCAGCACAAGCAACAAGTCGAAACTGTTGATCATCCACGTCGATCTCTACTGCTGGTCGATCGAGTTTGTTAGCTAGATACAAATATGTTATCTCTAAAAAAAGCAGGTCACGCCTACGAGTTTACATGTCTAACTTGTCAGATTCCCAACCAACACAGCTCCTATCACAGCAAAGCAAGCACCAGCGCACACAAAGACAAGGCCAGAATTTGTTCAGAGGTGCAACACTTTTTTCTTGAATGTTTTAATTTCATTTCATTTTTGTTTATTTCATTCCTTTTCATTTTTTTGGAACACCAGCAGCACATTCTTTTTTCTATAAAAAAAAAAGACCCCGGACGGCCTCTGCTAGCACTGTACACACACGGCAACAGCACTCACTGTGTCGTTACTGAAGAGAGTGAGTGAGTGAGCAGAAGCAATGGCGGCGGCACTCCCCGGCCAGCTGCCGGTTCCCTCCTTGTGCCTGCTTCTCCTCCTGTGCTGCACCGGCGCCGGCGCAGCAGCCAGCAGCTCATCATGGGGGGCGTCCCGGGGAGGAGCCGCCAGGGAGTGCGGCTTCGACGGCAAGCTGGAGGCCCTGGAGCCGCGCCACAAGGTGCAGTCCGAGGCTGGCTCCGTCGAGTACTTCAGCCGGTTCACCGAAGCCGACCGAGAGCTCACCTGCGCCGGCGTCTTCGCCGTCCGTGTCGTCGTCGACGCCTTGGGCCTCCTTCTTCCTCGCTACTCCAACCTCCATTCTCTTGTCTACATCCTCCAAGGTAACATATATGCGTGTAGTGTTATATGTACCTCATCTAGATTCTAGAGATTGTGCTATATATGCAATTACAAGAACAACTGAACAATAGTTTCATTTCATCTTATCAATCATTCATTCACTATATGTGTAGGGAGAGGGATTATTGGGTTCTCGTTTCCGGGATGCCAAGAAGAGACCCAGCAGCAGTATGGATACGGATATGGATATGAACATCAACATCATCAGCGCCCTGACGAGCATCACAAGATCCACCGATTCGAACAGGGAGATGTGGTGGCCATGCCGGCCGGTGCGCAGCACTGGCTGTACAACGACGGCGATGCGCCGCTTGTGGCGATCTACGTCTTCGACACAAACAACAACATCAACCAGCTTGAGCCTTCCATGAGGGTACTAGTACTAGCTCCATCCTTCATTACAATATAAGTCGCCAATTTGTTCTTGCATCTTACATATATATATTTGTACAATTTGCAGAAGTTCTTGCTGGCTGGGGGATTCAGCAAGGGGCAGCCCCACTTCGCCGAGAACATCTTTAAAGGAATCGACGCCCGGTTCCTGAGCGAAGCCCTGGGTGTCAGCATGAATGTCACTAAGAAGCTTCAGAGCCGACATGACCAGCGAGGCGAAATAGTCCGTGTGGAGCTGGAGCATGGCCTTCACCTGCTGAACCCACCGTCGCCGTCGTTTCCATCACATGACCAGCATCTTCAGTACCAGCATCGCCAAACATGTCAACGTTTTGACGGCGATGGCAGTAACAACATCTGCACCATGGAGGTGAGGCACAGCGTCGAACGCCTGGACCAGGCTGACGTCTACAGCCCTGGTGCTGGAAGGATCACACGCCTGACCAGCCGCAAGTTCCCAATTCTCGACCTGATTCAGATGAGCGCGGTGCGAGTAGACCTATATCAGGTAAACACAATCGATGACGTACAATGTGAATTACGAATTTGCGATAAATAATCTGCAGATAGATAGATGTTTTCTTTCATTGCTAACTGGAATTGTTTGTGTTTGCAGGATGCCATTTTGTCGCCGTACTGGAACTTCAACGCCCACAGCGCCATGTACACCATCAGAGGTTGTGCCAGGGTTCAGGTCGCCAGCGACAACGGGACGACGGTGTTCGACGGCGTGCTTCGTCCGGGGCAGCTGCTCATCATACCCCAAGGTTACCTTGTTGCCACCAAGGCACAAGGAGAAGGGTTCCAGTACATCTCCTTCGAGACGAACCCTAACTCCATTGTCAGCCACATTGCCGGTAAGAATTCCGTCTTCAGCAATTTGCCGGTGGCCGTCATCGCCAGCTCCTATGGCGTCTCCATGGAGGAAGCTGCAGAGCTGAAGAACAGTAGAAAACATGAGCTCGCTGTGTTTACTCCTCCTGGTGGCAGCTATGATCAAGTTCATGTTGGCAGCGCCCAACAGTAGGCACCTGAGAGTGATCTGCTTGAATAAGTTCTCGTGGACTGTAATAAACAAAGCTTGTTCATGGTTAAACTGCATGTCTGCATGGATGAATCTTTCAACTACATAGCTCGTCAAATAAAACAACTAAACTGGAGAGTTATGTTTCAAATCAGAACTTGTGTCATGGAAACCGATTCCAACTTATCTACATAGATGTGGCAATTAGTCCCTCTGTCACATGGGGAACCAAATATTCAAGAGCAGATAACAGAGTACAATATATTGATGCACACCATCCGAACCAACTACTACCTACGGTTAAAGCTTGAAATTACCCACTGCTGCATTGATTTATAGTTTGCAGAAACTAAAAAGTAGCAGACCACCACATCTATCTACATGCCCAACTCCAATCTAAAGGTCAATCTTCATCCAGCATTTCCTCATCATCAGCGTTGTTGCCATATCTCCAGCCATCTTCAATGTTGCCCCCATCTTCTTCGGTCGCTTCACTGTCATCTTCATACTTTGTTTTACCTGGCCACTGGTTCCTGAAACCACTGAGCACTGATGTCAGAAGGCATCGGTCTCGAAATCTTGCCATTGTAGACTTTGGATGAGTGGACCTTGTGCACAAGGTTCATCTTGCTTCTTTTGGGGTTTGCTGCAATTTCACCAACATCAGCATAGTTATACTGATAGGTCGGTTCAGTCACAACATGCTGACTAGCAGAAGCACCGAGCTTACCATTTTCCTCTTGATCGTGTTCAGGAGCTGAGTTTTTAGATGGTCCATTTGTAACTTTGAATGTATGCTTTGTTGCAGCCTTCATAGGGGCAGGCCGCAGGCATATCGATAATCAGCAAAGCTTGTAGTTGTTGCTGGAGTTGAAGGCTTCAGGGCCCTTTGTTGTTTCTCTGCTGATGGTGTATGTTGCACTGCAACAGGTGTTCCAGTCTGCATCAAGACCACCAATGGACGCAATCAATTAGCATGGGAAGAGTATGCAAAGGTCGTATTAAAAAATTTAAAATTTACAAAAACATGCTATGCAACTTTTAAAGAATGATTATTCGAACTTTTAAAGAATGGTTGTTTAGTTGAGTAAGTTATATTAAATCAATATGACATGAATCTGAGTAGTTAGGGGTGCTGTAATTTATTGCAACCTGAGATTTTTCTTTTACTTGTGCAACTGTAATACACAATCAGTTAAACTTGCAGAAAAGCCACAAAATCTTTCGAAAGACCACGGATATATGCAAACTTTGCATTGACACATGGAAAGAGTAAACAAAATTCATATTAGCAAACATGAATTTACAAAGTAACACCATGGAACTTAAAAGATTATTTAGTCAGTTTTAACTATATTGTCAATTGATATGAGATTAATCTGACAAACTAGATGTACTGCAACTCATTGCAACCAGAGTTTTCCTCTGTGTATAACTAGCTGCTATATGCAGTTAGCCAGTTAATCAGTTACGCTTGCTGAATAGTCCAAAAAATATCTCGGACGAACCTGGATGTCAGGGACAAAGCTGTTTCTATAGTCATATGTTCACCCACAGATAACATAATAACTAGAGTTTGAGATACCCTTCACCTGATATAAACAATAGAGTTAAATGCACGAGCGGCCCTCAAACTTATAAGCGTGTCACATAGGCCCCTGAATTTTGAAAATGCATTTCTGGACCCCTAAAATTGTTAAGTGGGCCCTTGCCAGCCATGTGGACATTTTTCGCTGATGTGGCATGCTAGCGTGGCATGTATTTTGCCTTTAACCCCCTCACATTTACTTTTCTCATAAAAATAGACCTTTCCTTCTCTCTAATGTTCCATGGCCACCATGTGCATCAACTCCCGGCGGTGAGCAGTGGCAGGAGAGCAGGCCCAGGCCTCGGCGCACCCGGGAGAGCCCGCGGCTTGCCTCGCGGTGGCAGCAGGAAGTGGGGAAGGTGGTGGTAGACTTGGGCGGGTCAGAGGAGGAGGGGAAGAGGGAGCTCGACGCTCGCCTCCACTCAGCAGTCAACGGCGAGCAGGGAGACAGCGGTGATTGGGGCAGATGCGGCGCGGTCGAGCGTGCTCAGGCGTGGAGCGACCGCCTAGGCAGGAGCATGGGCACGCGCACAGGTACCAGCAGTAGCACCCCCTCCCCGCCGTCCACGCACACCCTCCGCCTTTGACCTCCTCAAATCTCGGATCCCCGGCCGTGTCGCCGCCATCTGCACCTGGGGCCGAGCTCGCCCAGCCATGCAACCACTAGGGGCCCCGAGCTCTCCATGCATACAGGTGGCGTGGTGCGGGTGCAAACGCGGCTAGTGAGGGCGTGGCCGCAGGCTCTCCTGGGTGCGCTGAGGCCTGGACCTGCTCTCCTGCCACTGCAAGCCGCCGGGAGCTGATGCACATGGTGGCCATGGCAGATGAGAGAGGAGGAAAGGTCTATTTTTTATGAGAAAAGTAAATGTGAGGGGGTTAAAGGCAAAATACATGCCATGCTAGCATGCCACATCAGCGAAAAATATCCACATGGCTGGCAAGGGCCTGCGGTGCACCACTAAACAAGTTTAGGGGGTCCAGAAATGCATTTTCAAAGTTCAGGGGTCTATGTGACACATGCTTACAAGTTCAAGGGCCGCTCGTGCATTTAACTCTAAAAAATAAATGCATAGGAAGGACTCGTTTATCGATGTGACCTCATCCTTAGGTATCTTTATAATTTCATAAGTAACATAGAATGAAATAAATGCATATGAAGGCATCTATACGGAGGCTCATAGGCTGATAACATAGAATTATAGCATAAGCACAACACACAATAGAAGGACAAAAATCGAGCAGCAGCACTTAGCAATACTGCAATATAGCCTATTAGTCTGGCATGCTAGCACTAGTGGAAAAATAGTTGGTTAAAAGAATCTTTTACTGATTATTTTTACTTACTTAGGATGTAACTTAGTTAGGTATTAAAAAAAAGGGTAAACACTGCAACAATCAACCACAAGGCCCAGTGCACCTTGAATGATGACTACATAAGTTTAAGCATAATAGCAGTACCTTTTCATATGACTTGGCATGGGCTCTTAGTTTGGAGCCACATGTAAATCTTTTACCACAAAATCCAATGAGGGCCTGAAATTCAAAGCATTTGTTTGTTAGAAGATGTAAATGCACTATAGCCAGCCAAAGCACGAACAACGGAAAGGCATCCATTCACAATAAACGAAAGGAACTGGTTAGATTGTTTGGGTCAGGCCACCATCCTGGTGGCCCCCAAATGGCCAAATGGTTTTCAACAAGCCTGGGGCTAGTTACAGGCTCTACTTTTAAGAGAGAAAAAAATAATTTGAATCTCAACTCAGGCTGAACCACTTCTAGCAAGGAAAAAAAGGAAGAAAACAAAACCAACCAACCATGCAACAACAACAACAACAACAAAGCCTTTAAGTCCCAAACAAGTTGGGGTAGGCTAGAGTTGAAACCCAGCAGAAGCAATCAAGGTTCAGGCACGTGAATAGCTGTTTTCCAAGCACTCCTATCTAAGGCTAAGTCTTTAGGTATATTCCATCCTTTCAAGTCTACTTTTATTGCCTCAACCAAAGTCAACTTCGGTCTTCCTCTACCTCTCTTCACGTTACTATCCTGGCTTAGATTCCACTACGCACCGGTGCCTCTGGAGGTCTCCGTTAGACATGTCCAAACCATCTCAACCGGTGTTGGACAAGCTTTTCTTCAATTGGTGCTACCCCTAATCTATCACGTATATCATCGTTCCGAACTCGATCCCTTCTTGTATGACCGCAAATCCAACGCAACATACGCATTTCCGCGACACTTCTCTGTTGAACATGTCGTCTTTTCGTAGGCCAACATTTTGCACCATACAACATAGCAGGTCTAATCGCCGTTCTATAAAACTTGCCTTTTAACTTCTGTGGTACCCTTTTGTCACATAGGACACCAGATGCCTGGCGCCACTTCATCCACCCTGCTTTAATTCTATGGCTAACATCTTCATCAATATCCCCGTCTCCCTGTAGCATTGATCCTAAATATCGAAAGGTATCCTTCCTAGGAACTACTTGACCTTCCAAACTAATATCTTCCTCCTCCCGAGTAGTAGTGCCGAAGTCACATCTCATATACTCAGTTTTAGTTCTACTGAGTCTAAAACCTTTGGACTCCAAAGTCTCCCGCCATAACCCCAGTTTCTCATTCACTCCTGTCCAGCTTTCATCAACTAGCACTACATCGTCCGCGAAAAGCATACACCAAGAGATGTCCCCTTGTATGTCCCTTGTGACATCATCCATCACTAAGGCAAACAGATAAGGGCTCAAAGCTGACCCTTGATGTAGTCCTATCCTAATCGGGAAGTCATCCATGTCTCCATCACTTGTTCGAACACAAGTCACAACATGAGTTAGCATACATATATATGGTAGATGACATGAGTTTTGAGCTTCAGTAGCCGAGTACAGGATCAATAGATGTTTGCCCCATACTAGAGTTTAACACTTGATGTTGGTCATCAAGTGAAATGGTGGTTGTATGACATAATCGGATTGTATATTTGTTTTTCCCATAGCAACACAAGGACCTTCAGCTAGTCTATTACACATTATTTGCTTGACAAATGTGGCCCCTTAACAAGAAAAAAATATGAAATGCATAGTAAGAAAAGAATGAAACTGTCATTTTGTCTGCATAATCAGTTAAAGCATGCTGGTTTAACTTAAAACAAAAAAGGTACCCTAGTTCACTTATTGCACAGCCCTTACATTTGACAAGTTAAAAGTAGAGTTCAGAACAGGTAAACTGCAACCCCAGAACTTCAAAATTAAACAGACTTATTACCTTGAGGGCTACTCACATGCTTCAATTGGAATGGACACACACTACCAGGAAACTGAATTACCTTGAGGGCTGTAGGCAGCCAAGTAAATAGCTCAAGGCGGGAAACCATAAAGGAAATAGCTCATGGTGGGAAACCATCAGCAAAGTCCACCAAAAATACAGGGCAAGGGAAATACATTTCCTTGGCCGTTTGGCTACCAAGGAAAATAGGGCCACATCTAATGTGTCATACGGAAAAGGAAATGTCTTAATGCCAAGTAAATAGCTTTTGTTTGGAGACTCGTACCCCGCAGGCCAAGGAAATGTTCCAACCAACCTAGGTAGCTTTAAAAAAAACGCCAAGGTAATGGCTATTTTCTTAATCCTAGAGCTGACTGGTAGTCAAGTACTCAAGTGTATGAGTCGAGTATGTAGAATCCAAACATGCTGAAACACAGCTATGACTATGAGGCAGCATATCTACTGCAGTTTAGACCTGACTATTTCCACTAGCTATTGACTAGGAATACTTTTCAGATTGGTGCTAAATGAAAGACCAAATAGAAAAGTTCACACATAGCAGCAAACAAAAGAGGACTAAAATATGGCCAATTGGATGTGTTTTGGACCAAAAACTGAACGATGCCGAGCATCGATTTGACTAACCTGCTTATTTTCCTAGATTCACTAAGAAAAATCTCATGTTCCTAAATATTGCATTAACATTTGGAAACACATAAAACAAGCACGTGTGTCATAAACAAGATTGCTGGTGTCAGTTTGCGACTCTAAAACAATATGAGCATAAACAAAAGGAATACTAGGAATCACTCACATAATGAGAGAAATAACAAATCACATAAACCTTAACATATTTTCTGTCCTCATAACTCAGATAGATATGTAAGAACAAGCACTAAAACCTACTGGTGAGTAACAAGTAATTTCCTAAAGACCAAGCATTTTTTTTTCTTTGATCTAATATACAAGCATCTATCAGAAAGTCAAGAACTTTCAGATTGACATGAACTCCTGAAAACTCCATGGGACTGGGAGACAGTGCTAGCTTAAAGCAGAGCAGCATCTTGGAGTCAATAAATAAAACCATAATATAGACAAAATCCACCTAGTAGATAGAATACACACATTTGTACACATAGACACATCATATACCACGCCCAGATCAATCGATTATGTTAAATAAAAGGACTGCTAACAAGATCCACGAAATTTGCACAAAACCAACGTAGAACAGAACAGTAGGATGAACGAGGAACAAAAACCAAGCCACCTCTAACACCACCAGACTATTTCAGGTACCTACAGAAGTGGATTTTGGTCCCATACCTTATTACCTTCCCGGAGTCACCTTCGTCCCGCTCCTGTTCTCCATCCCATTCCCGGAGCCCCAGCCGCCGTCCTCGATCTACTCCCCGAGAAGCGGAAGCCAACCTTGCCGCACGAGAATACCGTTCGTTGACCGACAGAGGAGGGAGGGAGAGAGCGGCGGCGGCGGCGGCGGCGGCGGGGGGAGAGGAAGCGCTTCCTGACCTGGTTGGTGAGTCGTGGTTTCCTGGGCCGGAGAGCCTGCAAAGTGGGCTTTTCTTGCAGACCAAAAGGGTGGCCGCCATTTGCAAACATGACCATTTTGCTGCTACTGCTACCTAGAAGCAGTTCATTTTTCGGGGAGAAACTTTATTATTATTCGTAAGTGACTGTTTATATCTATTACTATTACGACTAGTATAGTGCCCGTGCTAACGCCACGGCTTAATTTCAGTGATACACATAAAAACAACTAAACGACAAAATAATATCGTTATTATTAATTTATATAATCTTTTGAAACAATACAAAGTTAAATACCAAAATAAATAATTTACATGTATACATACTAATATCTATTATTTATATTCAAATTTCATTTCGTTGGTTTCAAACCAACCCAAACCAACAAATAACAGTATTTTTCTCTCACAAAAACCAAAGACCTGACCAAATTTAAACCAAAGACCAAAGACCAACCAAATGAATGGGCCCATTGTAGAACTTTCACATGTATAAAGCCATCTCAGAGGGGAATTTCATCTCAGATTGGAATTTTTTTCCAAAATTTCAAAACTCTAACATCAGCGGGGATTAGAAAACTCATGGCCGCCATCATTACCACCGTCGTTGCCTTGTGTCAAACATACAAACTAAAACAACTAAATTATGAGCCAACAAAACTTAAATTTTTTCAAAGACAAAAAAAATACCCATGCCTTGTTACATGAAAAATATTTCACAAACCGATAACCTCAAACTTTTTAGCCAACTTTTTCATTCCAATTCTTTCCTTTTTCAACAATTACATTGCAACTCCACTAAAACTTTGTAGCCAATTACTACCTCCGTTTTCGTTTACTTGTCACCGAATTTTTACTGCAGCAATTTTGACCATACGTTTTTTTCTGCAAAAGATTTTTATATACATCAAGTTTTCACATATATGATTCTTTATTGAACATACTTCATTAGTGTTATATACATTGAAGTATCTAAGATTTTTTTAGAAGAAAACACACATGGTCAAATATGCTACAGTAAAAAGTTGCTGACAAGTAAACACACACGGAGGAAAGTATGTTGCCAAGCCCCTGACGATCTGCGGCGCCGCATCTTTGTAACACCCTAAAATTTGTATTTTTTTTAAAATAGTAAATTTGATTTAAATATGCAATTATATGTGCATTTCAAATATAGGAAATAATATTTCTTTTATGAAATTAAAAGAAAATACAAGAATAGAAACATGTTGATGCATTCATGCTATTGCGTATTTATTTCTGTGACGGGTGGTTTTGTTCAAATGCTAGAAGATCTTAAAAACCTTTTGAAATTGAGTTTGAAAATTTTATTTATAAAAAGAAAAAGGAAAATTTCCTTCCATTTCCTCCCTTCCTCAGATTCGGCCCGCTGGTTTTTCTTCTTCATTGGCCAGCAGTTCCTTCCATGACCTGCCCAAAGACTGACAGCCAAAGAAATTCGCCTCGCTTTCCTCCCCTTTCGGCCCTCTGCGCCAAGCCAAATTTCAAAGCGCCTCGGCGTCGCCGCGCGCAGAACAGTAATCGCGCCCGGCCACTGGCGACGCCGGGCCCCCTGTCGGCGCCGCGCCCCAACCTCCGCGTCGGCGCCCGCTCCTCAAGGCCAGAAGAACCGCCGCCACGACGCGGCGTCGGTGCGCGTCCTCCCGCTGCCCTCGGCCTGCGTTAAAAAGGCAGCCGAGCCCCCCTCGCGCGCCCTGCGCCCCGCTCCGTTTCGCCTCGTCCAAGAATCGCCAGACGGAGGAGCCCGCCGACCACCGATCTCGCCGTCTGCGTCGCTGTTGCCTCCGAGCCACACCGCCGCCGATTTTTCGCCCGTGGTGAGCTCGCCGTGGTCCCCTCTCCTCCCCATGCGTTCGTTTAGCGTTTACGTGGCTTTTAGCGCCCCTTTCCGCAGAGACGTCTGCGAGCTCCCATGTCACGGCCATGGTGTCCGCCGCCCGCCTTCCCTCCGGCCGATTTCTTGGCATGGACGTGTTCGCCGCTCCCCTCATTCGCCCGGTGCTTTTGGTTCTTAGAACCGTGGGCCGTAGGCCCCTTACCGCGCGCGCCAGTGAGCTTCACGCCGCCGGCCATGGCTAGCCTCGCCGGAGTCCCTGTTCCGGCCGGCCAACCCCCCCACGTCTAATCCTAGCCGCCCATCGCGTGATCTACGGCCTGAAATAGAAGATACCCCTTCGGGGGTAAATTTGCTAAAGAGCCCCTGGATTTTTCTAAGTCCTAACCCGCCGTCCTTAGCGTATTTCCCCGAATGCGCAATCCCGTTTAGAAAACGTAAACTTCACTGTTTAAGTCAAAAGTACGCTTTCAGTATTTACAGAAATGCCATTCGAACTGTTTCGCTTATATAATTGTCGTTTTAACTCCGAATTGATCCATTCAAATCGCGTTAGCTTCGTAATTTCATAAACTACATGATGACGCTACTGATAGTCAAGTTTGGAACTTTTTAATTTCATGATTAGAAATAATTAAATATGGGGCTACAGGAAAACCCGTTTTAATCATAACTTTCGCATTTTAGCTCCGTTTCTCGTGAACTTCGCGTTGACGTGATCGTAGAGAAACGTAGATTAGTTTTACAAACATTTTATTTTGATTTCAATACTGTTGGTGTACTGTTCTAATGATAGGAATGTTTGCTTTGCATGAATGCTTTTGGAATGTTGTATGTTGCCATGTTGGTCGCGTTCAGACGGTGAGGAAAACGTTGGAGACCAAGAACTCTTCGACGACCAGCAGGAACAGCACGAGTTTGTGAACCAAGGCAAGTATAACATGGGCCTTCCTTGATGTCCTATTTCACTTTAATCAATTACTCATGTGCATGTGTCTAATTTTGATACCCGTAAGGACATCCTAGTGATTGTTTATCCTGTTCCTTGTATCCTATGGGTTAAATGCATATGGGTAGATTGCTAGTGCTCTAACCGAACTTGATATACCTGTTGATGAATGATACTATGGAACAAAGTGAGTAACATGATTTATAACAACTGTTCCATAGGGCTAAAGGGCAAATGACCTTTGTTCATGTTGTTTCCGGCCCTCCATAAGGACTTATCTGTCGGCAAAAGCTGGGGGTGATAAATTAAACCGTGAGGGTCATATGGCTCGACTTTAGCTCGATAATAGGACCTTTTCTAGCTTGTTAGAGGTTACCTTTATGGCGCAAATGGGGCTTGCCACGTTGGGTATAGGACTGCCTCTGTTCCTATGTGTATAGTCATGATGGATATGTGCCATAGGAAAGGGGGGTTCCTACATCACGCTCGCCAAGGAAACCTAGCGGCCCTAACTTGTTAGGGAAACCTATGAAATGGCTTCATAGTGTACCTGCCTGGCTCACCTTGGAAGTGACATGGGAGTAATTAACCCGGGCATATGGGGATCATGACTCATGGTGAATGTGCACCACCTCTGCAGAGGGTAACAAATCATTATAACAAATGCGTGCTCACTGATTACTGAGCGGCCCGGAAAACTCACAGAATAGATGGCTACTTATAATGTTGTTTATCTGAGATGATTATGATGATGTCACATGACTCTATTGGATCGGATATATGATCACGTGGGTTTAAAAGGGAGCTTAAGCATAACTTAATAATAGATGAGGATAAAATCTTGAATCTACTAAAAGTGCTAACTGCGATAAACCAAAGTGTCATCCTTTTTGAGCCTCATGAACCCCATGTTATCTTGTTGAGTACGGGACGCATTTTACGCTTGTTTAATTTTCAATATTTGGATAAAAATCCCGGATGGGTAATGATGATGACATGGATATAAGGAGTTTCACGAGGATTATTAGGCTTGTGGTCAACCAATCGACCGTCCCTCGTGATGGAGTTCCACGGAGAGTTATCTTTTATCTTCCATTTGTGTTATGTAAGTCAATGTGATGCTATTATTCGTTATGTAAGATACACCGTGATGATACTTTTTATAATTTGTCAACTTATGTGTGTGACTGATCCCTGGGCACACATGAGTTTAGTGCATTCAATTTTATCCTTAAAATTGGGTGTGACAATCTTCCTCGCTCCGGGTGGCATCTAGAAAAAATAAATCATAAAACTAAGCAATAAATCAACGGATGAAAGAAACATAAATTCACAAACTAATGAAATAAGACCATGCAGTATTGTGCTACCTCTCGTGAAGACAAGCAATGAGTAAAACGAATCATCATTGGGAATCCATTCCTTCCAATCCTCGTTTTTGTCTATCCTGGGCTGTTTGACCTCATAAGCAGTATACATGACTTAAGTATGTTTGGGTCCTTCCATGGTCCCTTTCAGCCTTAAGACAACCTCCGTATTTAGGACATGTACAAGTGCCACCAAGAAATACTGGCAATTCCCTGAGATTTTTTTACAAATAAAACAATAATTATAAGCATCCATTATTTTAGGATTTGTTTTCTTAATTACGTAGCATCATAAACATTTGGTATTCAGATTAACACAATATTCCAAGCAAGCAAGAAAAAACAGCAACATATCAAATTCGCGTGCAGTTATCATTGTCAATTTTCTGTAGTCGGTGAATTAATTCGCGTGCAGTTTTGCTGAAATTTTTCAACGCCTATAAGGCATACATATCAAATTAGCTCTCATCAACTAAAAGTTTCATGAAGAGAAGCATCATGAAAGACTAAATCTTCAGTGACATACCACGCCCTGGACATCCAGAATTGTCGTATTGGAATCAATGTGCCTTTTTGCAGCAAGAGAGCAAGCTGGAAATTTAATCAAGAAGCTCCTACTCCCTCCTCTACTGAAGCATATTAATATACAACCTCCAGCTCCTCTGAAGCTTATCATGCTACAGCATGTCAATCTACAACCTCCAGCTCCTCTGAAGCTTATCATGCTAGCTAGTGAAGTGACAACACGACAACCTCCCAACAAAGTTCCCAACAAAGTGATTATTTGCAGCAATGAATCCAAGCATCCAGCTAAGGTTCCCGACTACATGGTTGTGTGTTTACAACCTTACTGCTAGCAGAAACACTCAGGCCTCCAACTCTTCCAACTTGTATAATAGTTTCATTCTTTTTTCCCATTTTCTGCAAACTATATCAAAGTTCAGTAGTGGCAATATATCAAAGTTCAGTAGTGGGGGTAAGTGTCCCAGGTACTGTGAGAAGACAGTGTGCAGACTCTGATTGAATAGCAAAAACAAACTCAACTGGATTGGCCTTCCATCCTGCACAATACATAACAATACATACAATAGAAACTACGAATGTTTCATCAGTTAATTTCTCCTGCCAAAGCAACAAAAATTCGGTCCACATCTTTAATTTTCAGTATCATGTTTAAGTAGTAATACAACCTGATTTTAGTCAAGAGAAGCTGAACTAACCTATTAGAAACACCGCACAGATGAAATCGCAGTATATATTATATTTTTAAATCCTATTTCTGATAGGGGAAGGGAGAGTACGAACCACGGAACCAGTGCAATGCCCGCGGCAGTGGCTCCCAACCGCGAGCCGCTGCCAATGCGCGGCGGTGGCGGCGACCATCTCCACGGCCACATGCACTTGACCAACTGCATCCACCTGCGCCACCACCACGCGCACGGCTCGTCCGAGTGGAGGCGCAGCCCGACGAGGTTCTCTGGCTTGGTGTCGGCCGCGCTGATGCAGGAAACCTCCACCCGCCGCCTCTCCGCCCACGGTGACCGCATCGAGTCGAGCATTGCCCTGTCGAAGGTGTGGACGAACTTGACGGCTGCCGCAGCACGGTGAGGAAGTGGGTGGGGTTGAGGCCGGAGAGGTGGAGGTCGTCTAGGGCCGCCATGGTGCGTCCCAGGTGGATGCGCTCCTCCAGGCCCCGCGCGGCGCAGGGCTCGTCGGCCAGCGTCAATCGCGGCGGTAGCAATGGAAGGGCGATGGTGGGGCGGCTTGCGTCGGGCGCATGCGAGCAGGGAGCGGTGAAGTGGGGAGATATGGGTGGGAGATCCAAAGAATATCGGCCGTCGGATGCGGTTGAGCAAGGAGAGAGAATGAGTTTGAGTTAATTTGGTGCGTACGTTTTTAATGTTATCTTTTTCTATGTGTGTTTTGTGGGGTGGACGTAGTTTAGGTCGTGACTGTAGATGTGGGATTTGTTTGGTGGCTGTAGGATAATTTGAAGTGGTGTATTATAGGGGTAGAGATGTGCTTGCCTCATAAAAAAAACCTCCCTCCCCCTATGAGGCATCACGCGGGGTATTTGAATCAAGGGCTCAAGTTTAGGGGTGTCATACCGGATGTCACATCAAGTGTTCGGATAGTAATAATAAAACAAATTACAGAAGTCCTCGGTAATCCGCGAGACGAATTTATTAAGACTAATTAATCTGTCGTTAGCATATGTATACTGTAACACCATATTGTCAAATCATGGACTAATTAGACTTAAAAAATCCGTCTCATAAATTAGTTTCAATCTATACATTTAGTTTCGTAATTAGTCCATATTTAATACTTCATGATCCGACGTGGCAGGGACAGTTTAGGAGGGGGCTCAAACTCAAACCTGGGCATAATCTGTTCGCCTCGACTTCCCCTCGACGTCTCCGTCCTACGCCGCCCATCCCCACTGCCTGCCTCTTTGCGTCCTAGCGTGACTCCACCGGCCCCTTCCAGTCCTCTCTGCCTTCTCCAATCTTGGCCTGCACAACCGCGCCGCCCAGGCCACAACCGACCCAAGTCGTCTGCGCGGTGATCCACACTCCGCGCTGCCCAGAAATTCCGGATGTCCATGGACGATGTCGTCGTCGGCGAAGAAACACTGTCACTTGCTGCACACCGTGATGGCCTAATCGAGCTAGGCTAGGCGAGCGTCGCCGCCACCTGCTCCGACACCAGCCAACGCCTCTGGGCAGGCGAGCGCCACAGCCATCTGCTCCGGCACCAGCGAACGCCTCGCTCGTCGACTTACTGCGAGATGATGAGCGACTCGCAGACCAGCCTCCCACCATGGACGAGCACGAGGTGGATGCAACTGGCCGCGGCGTGCATCCTCAACGTTTACTAATGAAGAAGGGAGCAAGGTTACATTGGCTTATTAATTTGTTTCCATTTGCGGCGTCTTTCCATTACTGTTCACGTTTACGTTTAAGGGATGCAACCAAACACCTCTGTCCTGTCCTTTATACATAGCAGTATCTTATTACGAGGGAAGCGAATACGGCCAGCACCGAAACAAACAAAATTTAATGGAATCTTGTTGTATAGCATTTCTGATCAGCTATTAACGGTGTTATCCGTTTGCATTATAGATAACCGAACCACACACTTCGTTAACTAGCACAAAACACATATAAGATCGAGTTCCTTCTAGACTAGTAACAGGGATGGCTCTAGGGTGTGGGCACGAGGTGCGACCGCTGGGGGCCCAAGCCGCTAGGGGGCCATGATTATATATATACACAGTAGATATATATAACCATCATAATAAAGTGTTTAAGGCCTATACATTTAGCACATCAACGTATGCGAGGCCAGCGTTTTTTCCTATTCTCGATGGACATAGTTTGTCTTTTTCGATATAGTTCTCGAAGATTTTGCATCTGCTCGAAGATGATTTTTTTACAAAGCATTGGAGCATTATTGTTTTATTTAAGGTAATCATAATAGCTATTTTAGTGTTATTTTTGTTTTTTGTTCATTACTATCGTTTTTACAAACTACACATATGCTGTAAGTTATTTTTTCATACTATATACTTCAGTTGTCATATTAAAAATTAGTTTAATGGGCCCTTGCGATCGTGTTTGCTTGAGAGCCCTTAAAATTATAGAGACGACCCTGACTAGTAATTTACTAAGTACCTCTCGAACAAACACCTCTTAAAGATACCTCTCCAATTAGACCTCTCTTAGAGTGATCTTTTAAGATTAGAGTCGTCATTAGCAACTATCTCAGAAACGTGTCCCGACCTTCCTGCAAAATGATCAACACAAGAAAAAGTACAGATTAGTAAAATGGTATACTATTTGTCAACCAAAGTATCAAGGAGGTTTAGGTATACAGAACATAGAAATACAAAATAAATGCTTGCTAAGTAAATGGTTGTTTAAGTTGTGCAATGAACAAGGGGTTTGGCAGGATCTGTTGAGAAACAAATATTTAGGGAGCAAGTCACTTTGAGAAATCTCTAAGAAAGCAAGCGACTCACGTTTCTGGAAAGGGCTTTTGAGTGTAAAGGACCAGTTTCTTAGTCTTGGTTACTTCAGGCAAAAAGATGGTTCTCAAATCAGATTTTGGGAAGATAAATGGCTTGGCAACAAACCTTTGAAGTTAAAGTATCCAGCCTTGTTTAATATTGTTCGTAGAAAATATGACACTGTCGCGAATATTCTTCAGACCACATCATTAAATGTCTCTTTTAGAAGAGCGTTAGTGGACAATAACTTGGAGAATTGGAACAGGATTGTCTCTTCGTTAGCAATATTGAACTTGCAGGAAGGTCAGGACACGTTTATTTGGTCCTTACAGTCATCAGGTCTTTTCTCAGTTAGATCAATGTACGCTGCCTTAATTAGTAATGGGGTCAGAGTGTCTCAATAAATTTGGGGTGCTAAATTACCAACAAAGATTAGAATCTTCATGTGGTATTTGAAAAAAGTGTTATCTTAACTAAAGACAATCTCATCAGAAGAAATTGGAATGGGGATAAGAATTGCCGCTTCTGTCACAAACCAGAGTCCATTCAACAACTTTTTTCGATTGTGCTTACGCTAATTTTTTGTGGTGAGCTGTGCACTTAGGCCCCGTTCGCTTCGCTGAAAAAACAAGCCGAAACACTGTTCTGGCTGATTTGTTGTGAGAGAAAAACACTGTTCCGGCTAAAAAACACGAGCTGAAAAGTACGGATTATAAGAGAAGCGAACAGGGCCTTAGTGTTTGGGATACCGAGACCAATAAGCATGTACGATATTTTTCATGGCTGGTGTAATTTGGGAAGGACCAAACCAAAATTATTATTACTAACTGCAACAACGTCATTGTTTTGGGCAATATGGCTTACAAGAAACGAAGTAGTTTTTGACAAATACAGATCAAAATCTTTCTTACAGGTATTGTTCAGGGGAACGCACTGGCCCCTCGAAGAGTCCGCCTTGCAGTTCTTCACGTCAAATGGGTGGTTATCTACAAGTCGGATTGGTCTTTATTAGTCTAAACTTCCGTGTGTCGTTTTGAGCTTCATGTTTGCCGGTAAGAACTCAGTCGGTGTGTTTGGTGCTACAACTTTATAATAATGCCCTGATTCTACATTATATAGATGAAGCCGAATATTAACTATTTTTTATCTAAAAAAATCTCTGAAAGTTAACACGGCTATCAAATTACTCTTTTTTTATTGCTGGTGTGGTATCTGAACCCACACACCACACGCACACACAGGGCAACTGAAATTATTATTTGGGCCTACCCCGGTGAGGCAAGCAAGTTCATTCCACCAGGAATCTAACCCGCGAGCGGTCTCTTCACACCTGGAAGCCAATCAGCCTGTTCGGGATGCCGTATCGTATCGTGAATTATTTACTGCTGGCTGGTTTGGTGTGAGAGAAAAACACTATTCCCAGCTGAAAATTTACGATCGTTTACGAACAAGCGAACAGGCTGCAGACCAACCGAGCTATCGCTCGGTCCTATGTCTTTTGGCACAGATAGTGAGAAAGATTGCTTTTTATCCTTCCAGTGACGAGACACTTCACCATATATAAATTCAATTCAATCATCAAATGAATACAAACCATAAGTTCTTTCATTCCATTATTTCATTTCCATTCATATGAACACAAGCATCGGCACAGTACACGGCCGACTCTAGCGAAGGGTAATAGATTCCAACTTGCTAGTGTGACAACGTAATTTTGTTTTTAAATTGACGGGATTGTGCAAAAAAACAAAACAAAAATAGAAATGCAAGTAGTGTGGCCCGGCCGCCATGTCCACGTGGACAAGCCGGGCTCGATCATCGAACAAATCAAATACGGCGCAGCCGTCGACATGCAAAGCTCGTCGGCAAATGAGCTGCTGAACTCCAAACAGACACAAGAATAAAAATGATCCTGCATATTTACATTCCTGTTGTTCTCAAAGGGGAAACAAAAATAAAGGACTACCGCAATGTGCATACTCTCTATCTAGAAATTGCTTACGCCAACAAATTAAATGAGCACATCAAAACTAAAGCTTTGGATAGTTGGATGGATCGACAAACTTGCAAGTGGTGAGATTTCAACGAAATCACGAGCATTAACATAACCGCCAACGCCGGGTCCATATCTTTTCTTGTATCAACAAGTGCTGAGGATCCAAGGATGATGAATGCTCAAGGGTTCTCTCCATCTCGATGCATGGCCTCTCTGCAGGTTTCAATCAAGAATCAAAAGCCTAGTAAGAGCACCGTCCACACAACACAAATGCAGTCTGCAAGAGCTGCGGCGGTTCAGATGTCAATGCCCCCAATGTGTTCGCAAAAAAGAAAAAGCACCCAGGCATGGATGACGATTGACGACTCGCATTCGGGTGGGTCACCACTGAAATTATATATGCAGCGACAGATTGCGCTAATACCTTAACGTGTTCTCGATCTCATCGTTCCCGGGGTCAAGTTTCAGCGCTTCCGCGAACGCATCAGCCGCATCTTTGTACTTCTGCAAATCAAGATTATATATAGCCAACATGCACGGTGGTGACATCATTACAGATGGAGATCAGATTATGTTGATTGCAAGGCTTACTGCTATTATGTATCGTGACGGCCACTTCTGCTATTATGATAGTTAGCTTAGGATCTTAGTCATTAGAGCTAGCTTAGTAGTTTGGTGTGCGTATTGTTAATTTAAGAGTTGTTGTTGCCTAAATGCTAAATGGTTACATCATCATCGCATGCATATAGAGAACGAGTTGGTGGAGATAGTGATCACAGACGATCGCGAGTTCGAGGAGATCGTCAAGGAATACGAGGAGGAGGTCCTAGTGAGGGAGGTCCCGGAGCCACCACCGATTGACTCGGCTGACACCGCGCTTGCCCAAGGCAAGCCCCGGTGCATAACTCTTATTTTTATAATCAAAATATATATATATATATATATATATATATGTGCATTTACGTTATAGGAATTTTATGGAACCACATGCATAGATATATCTGTCCTATGAGTCTTACTAGTGCAGGTTCGAGTAGCTGCTATGCTTAAGTTTTCGCTAGCGTAAATAACCTGTCGTTACTCATAATAGATGATTATTATAATTACTCTCATGACATAAATGATAAAAGAAAAATAGAGACCGGGCAGGGATATGGTATGGGTATTGGTCGGTGTAACGAGTTGTGTCCCGCGGCCACAGGGATTAGCTTGGTTACACTATTTTCCCTGTCCGTGTCGATTGAGGACCATCCGTTGTTGTCGATGGTAATCAGGTCACAGACTGGTTATCCTGAGCACATACTTGCTTATGGGAGCGGGAAGGCTCGTTGCGTTCTTGTCGTGGGTTCCGGCTCTTTCCGGACCGACTGATTCGAGGCGGGGAAAGGTGGAGGTCTAAGCACCACACTGAGATCGGGTCTTAAGTGTGAGCGGCTTGGAGTCCAAGTTTGGACGGGAACCTGGACCCCTCAACAGGAGTAAAATGGGTTGGTCTTGTTTGTGCCTGAGGTACAAGCGAGGCGTGTGTTTCGGGGTACCCAGCTGAGATATATTGGTTCGCAAATCGTCGTTTTCGTGAGACGGTATGACTTGGCTACGGTCTAGCACCGTAGTAAGAACTGAAATATGAAATATGGTAAAATGGTTCTGATTGCTCAACCCTTGCTTGAAGGTAGAACATGTCCTTACCTAGAATAGTTAGCTAATGAAGTAATCATAACTGCTAATTAAATTTTAATCTTAAGGACGTACTTCTACTCATGCTTTTCGCAAATAAAAAGAAAACAACAAACCCATATTGCCTATCATACCCTTGGAGTCTGGAAACTATTCTCACTGGTCGGTTAAGTCATGTGAGTACATTGTGTACTCAGGGTTTTATTTTACCCTGTTGCAGGTGCAACTTGAGGAGTAGCTCTTGTGTGGAGGATTCTTCTAGTGGACATAGATGGATCCTTGTATTATTTTCGCTAGATGTTTTATTTTTATTTCGTTGTTTAATTATCGCACTCTGAACCCTAGTATTGTAATAAATAATTTTCAATAACTCTTGTTGTATGAAATGGACTAAGTATTGTAAGCTCGTACTCATTATTGGATTTTGGAGGTAAAACGTGGATTGATTCGAGTTCTCCCGTAGAGTGTGCTCGATGGAACTGTCCGATGTAGCTAATTTTTCGGGGTGCTTAGTGTCTAGTGGAAGACAAAAGCCTCCGAAATCGTGTTATTTCGGACAGTTCTGCCATAGGTGGCACAGTGGGCGGCGGCGATTGCGGGCGCTTCGGCGCTGAGGTGGGCTACAGTTGCGGGTCCTACAGCGTGGACGTGTGACGGTGGTGGCTCCTTCGGCTCCTCCACGTCGTCCTCCTTGTCGTCCGTTGTGCTAGCCGAGGCGGATGCGGACAGGCTCTCGGTCGCGGACGCAGCTGAGGGTGTGGTGCTGATGCTTGGGCAGCAGTAGCCCAGCCTATTGGTGGAGGTGGCGCAGCTCTGCAAGGGGCTGCTCCCCAGGGGTTTCCTTGTTCCATGTTGGAGCTTCCCATGGTGGCCGGCATTCGTCAGGTTGACAACGGTTCCAACAACCGACGCTACATCAAGTTGTGCTGGTTTGGACGAGCATCTTGGATGTGGCAGCGGCAGCTGACCTATGGCGTCTCTCCTCGGCCGTGGCTACGGCGGCTGGCCTCGCTTTAGCGATGGTCAGTTTCGAGGGGGTCATGGTGGCTCGTTTGTATGGCGAGGTGCTTTGGTTACGATGGTGGCAACAATGCATACCTACTGCTATCTGGGGTGTTCGGTGGAAGGGTTCGGTTGCGGCGCTCGGTGCAAATGGTTA
Source organism: Miscanthus lutarioriparius (assembly GCA_904845875.1). Classification (NCBI taxonomy): domain Eukaryota; kingdom Viridiplantae; phylum Streptophyta; class Magnoliopsida; order Poales; family Poaceae; genus Miscanthus; species Miscanthus lutarioriparius. Next base: position 74,524,924 of record CAJGYO010000017.1, read on the forward strand.
GTGGAGTGGCGTGCTTCCTCCAGGAGCGATCTGCAGCGGGTTGGTATCTTTTGGTTGGCTGTGGTCTATGACGACCAGCGTGGTTGTGACTGGACACACATGCCTGTGGCCGGCTCACCGCCGCTGCGACAACCAACGGATGGTGGCTCGTTGAAGACGGCGGCTTGTGCGGGGATGCTTGTGGTTACTCTAGGCGCTTTGTGGGGCGTCGATGTGCAACGGTGTTGGCGGGGCTCTTTACGTGCAGGAACAAGATGTGGCTTCCCACGGTGGCCGGTGCCATGTAGGATGGAGGCGGCCCTTGTGGGCTGGCGTGGCGGCGGCAGGTATCGCATGCCTGTGATCTTATCGGTGCCGTAGCGATCTCCTACTAGTGGCGGTGGCGGTTGGTTGTGGTCGCCCTCGATGTGACTGGTTTGGGCTTGGGTGTCGGGGGTTATCGGGCGAAAGCCCTTCTAGGCCCTTGGGTTTGGCCGACAATGGTGACACCTTTGGTTGTATGTCCCTCATTGGAGGCATTGTCGTGAGGTCCCCCCTTACCCTCTACGAGTTTGGTTGAAAAATCTTGGCTCTCCATTTGGCGTTGATGGCATCTATGGATGTCGTTCTCCTCCTTGGAGGCTTCGCTGCGGAAAACTTACTCCCCCTACTAGTTTACATTGCTTGTGCTCTCTAGCGTGAAGAGTGTTGTTTGATAGTTGTTGTTTCCGAGGTTTGTGGGCTTTGTGTGTCTTGCGGTAGTGGTTTTGTTGTTGCCTCCTGGGTGAGGTTGTTGTCATTTTTGTTTTTTTATTGTAATTGCTTCTTCTCTATTAATACATGCCCGGCATACTCGTGTGGGTGGCTCTTAAAAAAACTTTGTATATATATTTGATATAAAGTTGATATAGACCGACTTGGTATACATATATAATTGCATCATTTTAGGGTGAGGTAGGGAGCACATGATGTTAGAACGACGTATAGGAATATGAAGTAAAGAATCAAGCCACAGAGGAGACACACGATTTAACGTGGAAAACCCTTCCAATGTGAAGGGGAAAAACCACGGGCACCAGCCAGCAACAATCTCACTATCTCAAGAGTTTTGGGTTACACGCCTATGGCGGCTTACAAGAAAATCAAGTCTCCACGAAACCCTAGCCTATATCCTAGAGTGAATTTGGAACAACTCCAATAAACTCCACCTTGAGACAAATTCATCTTGTATCATAAATCAACCCTTCATCCTGAACATAACAAAGATAGAAAACCACTGGTGCCAACAATAGTCTCTTAGACTATCCAATTAAACCAACTAAGCTTGAGCACAGCTCAAACTTAGCAACAGGAACAGGCTTTGTCATCATATCAGCAGGATTATCATGAGTACTAATTTTGCATACCTTTAGCTTACCTTCTTCAATCACATCACGCACAAAATGATACTTGATATCTATGTGCTTAGTTCTCTCATGGAACATCTCGATCTTTAGTGAGGTAAATTGCACTTTGACCTATCACAAAGGCAAACTTATGCAAGATTCAACTCCACAAAGCTCAAATTGCATACAAACCTTTCACCAAATTAATTCTTTGCATGCTTCACAAATAGCCATATATTCTCGCTCAAAGTAGTAGACAAAGCAACAAATCGATCGTAAAGTAGCCTCCAACTCACAAAGACAATCGCCAACAGTAAACACATAACTCTGTAAGTGATCTTCGCTTTGTCAGATCAAGCAAAGATAATCAGAATCCACATAGCCAATAAGACCCTTATCGCTTTTTCCAAACTTTAAACAGAATCTGCTTTGTGCCTCCGAGGTACTGAAAATCCACCGAATCGCCCTCCAATATTCTTTGCCAGGATTAGATATATATCTACTAACAAGACTCATAGCATATGACAAACTGGATGAGAGCAAACCATGGCATATATCAAAGACCCAATGACACTAGAATAAGGAACCCTTGACATGTATTCAATCGTGATCTATACTAGGACACCGAGCAAATTGATAACTTAAAGTGAGGTGCAATAGGGGTACTAAACAGCCTTAGCATTTTGCATGTTGAAAGCGTCAAGAACTTTCTTGATATAATTTTGTTGACTAAGAAATAGCAAACCAGATTTTCTTCTCTACTAATTTCCATACCAAGAATTTTCTTAGCACTACCAAGATCTTTCATATCAAAACCACTACTCAATAGCTTCTTTAACTTAGTGATTTCAATCTTACTCTTGGCAACAATCACATATCATCAACATATAACAAAGCAAATATATAGGTGATCCATTAACATGCTTGATGTAAAAACACAGCTATCATACTTAGATCTAGATCTTTTAAAACTATGTGCTAACATAAATGAATCAAACCTCTTGTTCCATTGACGAGGGACTGTTTCAAACCATACAAGGATCTCTTCAACTTGCACACATATTTTTCCTTGCAGTGCACTATGAACCCTTCCGTTGGTCCATGTATATGTCCTCCTCAAGCTCTCCATGCAAAAAAACGCAGTCTTCACATCTAACCGCTCAAGCTCAAGATCATGTGAAGCAACAATACTAAGAAAAGTACGAATTGAACTGTGTTTTACCACTGGAGAGAACACATCATTGTAGTCAACTCTCGGAATTTGACTGTAGCCTTTAGCAACTAACCTTGCCTTATACTTTGGAGGCTCGCTTGGAGATAAACCCTCCTTTCTCTTGAAGATCCATTTGCATTTGATGGTCTTCTTATTCTTAGGTAAAGGTACAATCTCCCATGTATCGTTCTTCTCAAGAGACTCAGATCTCCTCATGCATAGCAGAAATCCAATTCTCAAAGATCACCACAACGGATAGCTTCTTTATAGGTTGCTGGCTCATGAACATTCTCCACCTGTTCAGCACAACTCAAAGCATAGTAAGACAAATTACACTCTTCAATAAGACGCTTAGGAGGTGCAATTGTCCTTTTTGACTTGCGTTGAGCAATAGGTAAATCCTCCTCTAACTGTAAAATAGGAGGAGTTTCTTTGAACATCATCATGAGCATCATCCTCAAGAACATCATTATCATGGTCACCATGCTCATCAATAGGCTCCACCGCACACTGTATCATCATCAACATGCTCCACTGCATGCGCATACACGCTGCAGCCTCTTTTCTGGAACATGATCCGAGGGCAAACCGTCAAGATAAACATCACAGATTCATTGAAAACAACACTCCTGCTCATAAAAGTCTTTTTACATTTCAGGATTACACAATTTATAGCCTTTGACTCCCGAACTATAACCAAGGAAAAGACACTTAACACTCTAGGCTCTAATTTTCTATTATCAACATGAGCATAAGCAAAGTGCATCCAAAAACTTTCAACTGTGAATAATCAAGCAGCGCGTGCGGACCATACCTCAATGGGAGTTCTTTTATTTAGTGGAATAGAAGGCGACTGTTTATTAAGTATGAAAAGTATTAGCGGCTTTCAAGCCCAAAAATGCTTGCTCATCCCGGCATTAGACAAAGATGCAACGGGCCTTGGACATGATGGTTCTGTTTCATGCGTTCGCCACACCATTCTGTTGTGGAGTATGGGGTATGGTGTGATGCCTAACAATGCCTTCGATCCGCAATAATCATTAAATTCACGCGAACAAAATTCTCCACCATTATCAGTACGAAGCAATTTTACCTTCCTTTTAGTTTGCCTTTCTATCATTACTTTCCAGTCCTTAAAAGCAGCAAAAGTATCATCTTTCTATTTCAGAAAATAAGGCCAAACCCTTCTAGAGTAATCATCAATAATTGTAAGTATGTAACGAGCACCACCAAGTGAGGACTTACGGGAAGGGCCCCATAAATCAGCATGAACATAATCAAAAGTACCTTTAGTGGTGTGAATGTAGTGTTGAAATGTACCCTTTTATGCTTCCCCGAAAATACAATGCTCACAAAACTTTATTTTACTCAAGTGCGACCATCCAAAGCAGGTTTCTCTTCATCAATTCTGCCATACCATGATGACTCATATGTCCCAAACGCATATGCCAAAGATTAGTTTTACTAGGTTCATCATTAGTAACAGCAGCAACAGCGGAATCAAAACCAGGTAAAGTACACCCTCTAAGGACATATAACTTTGCAGAATTAAGATCACCTTTCAAGCAAACAAGAGAACCTTTTGATACCTTCAGAACGCCATCTGAACCGGAATATTTGTAACCTTCTGCATCAAGCGTGCTCAATGAGATAAGATTTCTGGACATCCCTGGTATATACCTGACGTTTTTCAGCGTGCGTGTCATGCCATCATCAGTCTTGATCTGAACTGATCCAATCTCCACAATGTCACACGGGTTATCATCTCCCATCCGCACAACATCCCCTTTCTGCACAGGCTTATACGAGCTAAACCAATTTATGTTAGTGCAAATATGAAATGAACATGCGGAATCGAGAATCCATTCATCATGACCAGCAACACAACCAGCAAATACTACCAGACAATCTCCAGAATCATCATCAGACGTAGCAGCAGCAACAGAGACCTTACCAGCCGACTTGTTTTTCCTCTTCTCCTTATTCTGTACTTTTCTGCAATCCTCAACATTATGATTTGTCAGCTTGCAATAAACATAGAACTTTTTATTACCATGCGGCTTGGACTTTGAACGGCCTCTCCTTTCGTAGTTCTTTCTTCCATCATTGTCATCATTGGAGGATCTTTTCGATTCGCCTCTCACATGCAAAGCATCGCCCTTAGAGGACGACGCCTCGTCATTACGCACCATGCCTCTCATCTTCTCCCTAGATCGGAGAGCCTCATAAACTTCCTTTAGGTTAGTTCATCACGGCTCAAAAGTATGGTGTCACAAAAATTTGCATACAAATTTGGCAAAGAACATAGCAAAGAAAAGACCTAAGTCCTCATCATCATACTTCACCTCCATCGACACTAGGTCGGCGACGATCTTCTTGAATCAAAGCAATGTGGCTCATCATGAATCCTCCTCCTTCATCTTCGTGGTGAACAAACTTCATCTTCATCTGCATCTTCTTGGTTAGATCCTTGGACATACAGATCGATTCCGCTTTTAGCCATAGTTCTGCAGTTATTTTCTCTTTCGAGACACTCCGCAAAATATCATTATGAAGATGCAACTGAATTAGGGCGAGCACCTTCTGATCCTTGCGGATCTCTTCTGGAGTCCACTCGGCCTTCCTCTTTCCGAAACTATCCAGCGCCTCATCATAGTCATGAGTCTACGCCAGAATCCCCCGCATCTTGACTTGCCATAGCGAGAACCGCGTGTCGTAGTTCGAAGAATGAAGATCGAACTTCATCGACGTCGTCATGAACCCTAACAAACAACCAAAGCTCGATACCACTTGTTACTTGATAAATGTGTCGCCTTCTATTCCACTAAATAAAAGAACTCCCATTGAGGTATGGTCTGCACGCTCACGATTATTCACAGTTGAAAGTTTTTGGATGCAATCGCTTATGCTCATGTTGATAATGGAAAATTAGAGCCTAGAGTGTTAAGTGTCTTTTTCCTTGGTTATAGTTCGGGAGTCAAAGGCTATAAATTGTGGAATCTGAAACAGGAAAGACTTTTATGAGCAGGAGTGTTGTTTTCAATGAATCTGTGATGTTTATCGGACGCTTGCCCTCGGATCATGTTCGAGAAAAAGAGAGCTGCAGCAGTATGCGCATGTAGGTGGAGCATGTTGATGATGATAAAGTGTGTGTGGAGCTCTGTTGATGAGCATGGTGACCATGATAATGATGTTCTTTGAGGATGATGCTCATGATGATGTTCAAACAAACTCCTCCTATTTTGCGCTTAGAGGAGGATTTACCTATTGCTCAATGCAAGTCAAAAAGGACAATTGCACCTCCTAAGCGTCTTATTGAAGAGTGTAATTTGTCTTACTATGCTTTGAGTTGTGCTGAACAGGTGGAGAATATTCATGAGCCAGCAACCTATAAAGAAGCTATCCGTTGTGGTGATACTGAGAATTAAGTCTCCATGAAATCCTAGCAAGGGTGTATATACCGTACCGTACCAAGCTTCCGGCCCAAGCCTCCGGCGATGGGCCTCCGCTCCGCTCCGTCAGAAACCCAGCCTATATCCTAAAGTGAATTTGGAACAACTCCAACACATGACATGTCTTTATTTAAATTTCATTTCTCCGGTCGGTGACATACATGTCATATTTATAGACTACTAGGTACACTACAGCGCCGCCTGGCCGGTAGCCATCTCTTGTATCTACACATAATATTTCTTTTTGACCTAATTGTCTCGAGACAGAGATACGTGCAAGTAGTGGAAGAAATTACGTAAGTTCGTTCAGAGAGATGCCTATATATATGTCGTATACGTATGTACGTATAAATACTCCGAGACCGACATGTGAACCAACCAGAAAGCGAAATTAAAAGCGACGGATCGATCCTCTAGACCCGCGTCACGCGCGCCGTGGTCGAGATGTGGCTCCTTCAACATCTACGGTACCTTCGACTTATATGTGCAGCGATGTGTTGCTCGTGTCTAGGACTCCGATTTCAAAACGCACTACCTCGTCACATTATTCCATTTCCACCATAAATGGACATGATAAACAGCAGACAAACACGTCCTCGCCATATAGCCCATCATAGCTTGGTAGCCAAGACTCAAAGTGGTGACATCATCTCGGCCGGGATAAACTCGAGTCGAGATGCTTGTTAAATGGCTCTTTGCTTCTTGTGGTAAATCGACTGTCTAGATATTGTTAGAAAATCTTGAATCATTTAGGCGTAGTTCAGTGGGTGGTTTCGCTTCTATTCAGGATAAAACAAGTAGTTTGACCTAGAACATGAACTAGAGAGAGAGGATAGAAGTGGTTGACCATCGGCTTGGAGGAGCTGCTAGCCAAGGCGTCGGTGGCGAGGTCGGTGATGGGGTAACGGTCGCCAGAGAGAATGCCGAGGTGGTGAAGGCGGCAGTGGCTCGATGCAGATGGTGGTGAGGACGCGGGCGTCAGCTCGCAGCGGTGAAGATGGTGGCGGCTCTTCCCATCGTTGTCAGGACCCCTCTAGATCGGTTTAGAGTTTATAGGTGGAGATTGTGGCGGCATCAAGTGAACCTCGTACCACGAGCCTCGGCCCCCACCTCCTTTATATGCCGCTGCGCGACAGGAGCCCACCAACCATGATTTGGTTGGGCGCCCCCGATCAGAGCACGAATCAGAGCCCGACTCAACCATTGGGCCGAGTCGGAGGAGATCAACACTGACAATCTCCCCCTTGATCTCACCTTATGACTTAGATCACTTTATCTTTTTACATTTCATCGCAGATTAGTGCATAGAGCATGCATCATCATAACAGTTAGTACCATTAGATTAACAGCTACAAATACACCTCTATGTTTTGAAACAGATTCTCAACTAGGCCTTTATTGTCCCGGGATCATAGGCTTTCCCGTAGACCCATGCCGACTAAGTGTTCTCTGAACACATTGGGCCATAAGCCTTTTGTAAGCGGATCCGCAAGCATTTTTTTATACTTACATGCTCGAGACTAATAGAATGATCCCAGACTTTATCTTTTACAACATAAAACTTTATGTCAATGTGTTTGACAGCACTACTTGACTTATTATTGTGAACACAACACACTACTGGCGCATTATCGCAGTACAACTTGAGTGGCCTATGAATGTCGTCGACCACTTTTAACCCGGGCATAAATTTCTTTAGCCAGTTCACCTGCCCCGTGGCCTCATAACATGCTACAAACTCGGCATACATCGTGGACGATGCAGCACTACTAGGAATATCTACTTCTATGACGATATGTTTTCGTCACTGAAGGAGCCAAATTCGTCATAATTTCAGTTTTATGACGAATTTATGACGAAAACCGATTTATCATAGAAGTCGCATTATACTTGAAATTTTATGATGATTTTCGCAAAGCGTTATAGAAGTGGCGTGATCTGTGACGAAAACAGAACGTCATATAACTATTTTGGCATGCGTGGCAGGAAGGCTGCCACGCTAGTGGGTGCTTCCGTTGGAGATGCTTTTCACGTGTACATGCTATAGCCGGTTGCATTGGAGATGATTCGGGTACGTGTCATTTTCTTATTGCACAACATGGCCATCTCTAGTTCTTGCACATTTCAGGTTCTTACTGGACCACGTGTCGTATTCCTGTTGTTCCACATGTCAGTTTTCTATGGGCACACGTGTCGTGTTGCTGTTGGATCACGTGTCATTTCTTCATTGGATCATGTGGCGTATTTTTATTAGTCCACGTGGCTGTTTCTTATTCGACCATGTGTCACGGCACTGTCCATCCACATGTCGTATTTTTATTCGGCCACGTGGCTTGACGATTTCCATCAACGTGTTAGATTTTTAATAGCCCACGTGTCGTGCCCTGGCCAATTCACGTGTCATGAACTGGTTGGTCCACGTGTCATCTTTTTATTTTATCACATGGCATGTCCTGGTTCTATCACGTGTAGTACAATCAATTTGTCATATAAGTAATTCGAGATCGTCATTACTGCACAGATTGACTACATAACAGTTCAGCCTGACAATCAAATAACCAGAATTAACATTTCATACGTCAGTAGCGAACCATTGACAGAGTATCACAACATCAAACCATCACATGCGTCCACACAACAGACCATAAATGTTCACCGTATCAAGCCGCAGGAGTTGAAGACTGAGAGTTAATTACTAGGAGAGCTTAAGCGCATGACTGGCGCACAGAGCCTATTATACTCCTCCTGTTGATGTTGCTTGAATTCCTCAATCTCTCCTTCAGCCTTTTCTGTCCTCACATTCAGTTCATCCACTAGTTCGACGAGCTTAGATGTACTTTCCTGTTCACCAGCAAGCTGCTCCCGAAGTGTCATCTCCGCCGATGTCTCTACTCTGTTGGAGCTTCTCAGGATACCAGCATTCTTCAAAAAAAGGTTTTTGCTGCTTGCCTAGAAGGGGCGCTTGCCCTGGTTGAGGCAGAGGACCTTTGAAACAACATCAACACTACTCATTGGTTGCTGCCCATCAGCAATAGGTTTTGCTTGTATAGCTTTCATAGCTTCCTGCGAAATTCAATCAGTAAAACATTAGGTTATAGATAGTGGAAGAGAACTTCAACTAAAAACCCAAGACATTAATTCACAACAAGTAATGCATAGGACTTCCTAAGATGACTACTGATAGATATTACATAAGCACAATGCATAGGTCTTTTGTAGCTTACTGCCGATAGAGATTACATAAGCATAATGTATATGTATCATATTGATTGGTTTAAAATTGTAACTACAAAATTAAATGATGTTGCCACATTAGGCACCTGCTGTGTTTTCTTCTTTTATGGCAATGGGTTCAGTAGATTTCAAGGAAAGTAAATAAACGTACTTACAATTGTTGCTCTTGCAGCATCGCTCAGGTCCTTTTTCGTACTGGTATGGAAGTCCTAGAAGACTTCCACAACATTAACATCTTCATCAGGTCAACCATGTTGTTCAAGTCCTAGATTATCATGTTGTTCATCAAGTCCTTGATCGTGTTCTGCGGCCTTCCTCTTATTCTCCTTCTATTCACATTACACATGAGTTTTTGTTTATATTTATACAAAGGCAAGAGTAACAATAAAACATAACCATCACTTACAAATGTTTGCAGCTGGACAACATAGGAGCAAGATCCTGTAGACTAGTGGTACTTCACTTTTGCACGGTTTCGCTTGTTCGTCTCATAAGTTTCCTATAGCTTCAATTGTGTTAGACTACAACACAAGTAGACCATAGCAAGACTAGACAGAAAATCGATGGGTTCACACACACCATGTTCTTAGCACTAGACTAAGTCTCGACAAGTTTACACCACTGTGCATCGCTCATGCACGGGACAGGAGAGGCTGTACGGATTAGATTAGCAAGGACGCCATTGAAGTAGGTTTGCTTCAACCTATAGCGTGTCTGCCGTACACCACACTGCAATACATTCTAGCAAGCTTCTTGTGTTGGTGGGTGAGCCTTGTCAATGTCCAGCCTTGACTGCACGCAGTAGTGTGAATGAAAAGTAAATCTGTTAAAGTTGGTCAAAACAGAGTTGAATGTCAAGAGAAGATACCCATACATACAGTTAGCCTCTTCACAAAATTCCTATAATGGACGACACCGGAGGGCTTCTTGTAATGTTTCCAATGTGTCAAAATTGGTATTTGATGCCTGACTACTACACCTACCTCTAAGGCAAGCTTGGCAACTTGCGTTGGATCATGTGGCCTTTCTGTTCCCCTTAGCAATAGAGATGAGCACCCTCAATCCTCTCATTGATTTGCTCATTTTGTCAAGCAAAATTCCACGAGTTCGAGGCCTTGGCTTCCTCGCACTTCTCGGCAATGGTACTACAAAGGTTTTATATATTCAGATTGTTAGAAAAGTAACATGGATATCAAATAGCTATTGCGAATTGATTGGTAAATATCTATAAGGTAATATCAACCTAGGCAACTTTTATTGTTCTGCGGGTGGGTGGAGACGGGAGTTTGCTTAGAGGGCTCCTCTTCGGCATGGTTATCATCATCTGGCCATGGGCAGTCTCTCACAGGGCTAGGTAGCTTAGAGGGCTCCTCTTTAGCATGACTATCATCATCTAGCTGTGGGCAGTCGCTCACAGGGCTAGGTAGCTCAGAGGGCTCCTCTTTGGCATGGCTATCATCATCTGGCCGTGGGCAGTCTCTCACAGGGCTAGGTAGGCTACCATCCCAACAAATGTCTCTAGTCAATTCATAAAGTTTGAATTGATCCCTGGGTACAGGTGTCCATGGTGATGGAGAATTATGTTCACCAACCATTGATACCTCCACCCTTTTGCCAGCAGTAGCTCTCTGAGTACGAACTCCAAGAGCAAACTCTCCTGGTCGTGTTGAATTCAACCGCTTGGAGTGCCTTCGCCCAGGACTCATGGTAGCGCTGCCTTTTGTTCTGCTGGCAAAGCCTCCTCTATGGCTCCTTCGATCTGGACACTGAAATTGGAGATACAAACTTAAGCAGCAAATATGTACAAATTGCATTGATATCCAAATAGTAAAGCATTGCAATGCTACCTACACCCCCTCTGAACTAAATATAAGATAGAACAAGCACCTCAATTGCCAGGGGTACTGGCTCATCTTCTAAATCTAAATTTGTTTCATCTATAACATCAAATCCCTGAACTACCTCCCCTGATTCAGGGATATATTCCAAATCTTCACCATGTCTACCCTTTGTGCTTGACTTTTTTGCCTTTGGAGACAAGTTTTGGGCCCACGTGTATTCCAAGTTCTTCCATCTTTCTAGATTACAAAGGCATTTACTCGTATTAACTAAAGCTTCTACGGAATGTCAACACAACAGAGCAAGAGTATGCAAATAAGCGCCTAACTAGTAACTATAGCTTATACGGAAGTCATTAATCCAATAAATCACATGCCAGCAACACTCAACTATAGGAAATATGTAACCCCATCGCTATCTACATAGCCTTGGTTCAGCCTCTATAGTAGAGCACACATCATAAAGGGAATTTGGGTACCTCTTCCTCCATGTCCGTGTTTAGATCCGGTCTTATCATCGTGGTCGTAGAGCTGGTGCGGTCGGCGTTGACGAAGTGGTAATAGATCTGGCTCTGGCTAGGGTTTAGATCTGGTCGGTCGTGGCAGGTGCTGAGGTAGGGGATCTGGATCTGGCTTGTACCGTCATCGAGGCTAGGGTTTGGAAATATATGAGAGACGGTGCGACTGGATAGTAGAGAGGGAGTCGAGCTACTGTGCCGATGGCGCCTAGGGTCCAGAGCGGGATGGCAGAGGGGGTGACTAGAGAGTGGAGAGGGAGGCCATGCGACTAGGATTTAGAGCTGGAGGAGAGATGATGCGGCTGGAGAATGGAGATGGAGGTGGAGACGGTGACTCTTTGCGCTTTTATGTGGCCATCACATTACCACAAATGTCCTTGTCTGAAATCGATGGCGTGGCAAACCTATTTTCCGTACGAAGGGCGAAAGAGAGACATCTAATTTTTGGTGCGAGTTGGCGGGACTGCTCGGTGCGGTGCGAAATCAAATTTTCCTGGCATGTTGGTAGGACTGCTCGACGCGGTGCTCAGCAGAGATCGGAATTTATTCCGTGTTTTAATAGAAAATGATTACGATAAAATATTACTTACCTAATATCCGTCTTTTCATTTTTTCTCCTGTGCACCTGTTTATATATCCGATGAGTTAGTTGTTGCCTTTTTGGTTTTTCATAATAATATAAATAAACATAAAACTAAAATAGGATGATAATAAATAATTAAAAGATGCGTGGATTTGATACCTAAAAATTACTAAAAAATAAAAAAAAATAAACCTACCCGTTGTAGCTTGTTGCGCTGTATCTACCAATTATTTTTTTATTTATGTGACTGCATCTGCAGCTGTTTGAACTAAGGCCTATAATTTAGAAGCAAGGGAAAGGCAGGCCCAGGGATGGAAAACCCTCCATAAATAACTGAATGGGTTATTGATATTCCCATGGACTTCCCAATTTGGAAAAAGTCATGGATTCTAAGGGGATTTGAGTTTTCATAGAAAGAGAGAAAAACATCCTCCTACTCGCTAGTGTTCTGGCGATTCGCTGGACGAGTCGCAGTACTCGGGATAGTCCTCCTCCTCACTGGAGTCACAGTCGGTGTTGTACTTTGCCATCGCTCGAGTATGTTCACATTGCTCGTCGCCGTTACTACTCGAATCGCCAGTGTAGTAGTCGAGGGGTTGGCGCGTTTTCCTGCTCTAATAACGAGAAAAGTCCACAGATCTGTGTATTTAACACGCCAGACTTTCTCGTAATCAGAACAGGAAAACGCGCCCACCCCTCAACTACTACTCTGACTGCTCGTATTCCAAATCTATTTTATTAGTAATTAGTAACGCCACGGGGACTCACATCTTCTAACGTTTGTTATCGTCTGCGTTGAGTATAAATATCCTTCCTAGTCTCTTTTATTTTTCACTTGCAAGTTGCTAGCCAAGGAAATAGGGCAGTGTTACAACTTCATTAGCAACTGTTGCCCATAGAACTACAGTGATCGTCTTTGTTGAGGTGAGTTTTAGTTTCTTTGTTATTTTATTCTAGTCAGGATCAAGATCTCAATCGAGGCTAAGATATGGCCTAGGCAATATTCTATTGCTTTGTACTGGTTCTTGCTTGTTCAAGGTGTAGTGTTTTTTCATGTGTTTTTTTCTAATGATTTTTTCCTTGTGTTTTTTGGGTCTATATATAAAGAGATGTCATCGTACCACAACACCCATGTATCGTAGAAGAGGTGCTTGTTGCTTGGGGACGTTATGTTCATCAACAACCCTGATTGATCATTGTTGAAGCTACAATTCGTTATATGCTTGATAAAGATTGCTTTGTTATAGTTGTCGAACACAATGATAGTGGCGAGATTTTCATCCATGTTAGGAATTTCAAGCAAATGAAAAGACTTATTAGTGTTACTATGTTTGTGGCAGGAGACTCTGTCATATTCACTCATGTTCATCGACTGAATGCAATTTGTCAACTGTCTGACATGAGTCCCCTTGGAAAGATGAGATGTTTTAGACATTAGAGATTAGAGAAATACTACGTAATGTACTTTTATATATAAATGAATGAAGTTATTATGTTGGCCCAACTATATTTATCTTCCTTTATTTCTTTTATACTTCATATACTTCAGTTGATTCTTATTACATTGAGTTTTTTTATTTGGTCACATCTGACAATTCTGACTCCTCGATTTAGGACGGAGGGAGTACTTGAATTCAGATTTGGGTTGATCGCAAATGTTAAAGGATGGATGCACAGCCGTTGAAATGTATGTGCACCCTATAGACAGAACGATCATCTAAAATTTTCACTAGCTGGACACTAGTGGAGCGATAAGGTTTATCACAGAAGGTCCAGCGGTTTGAAATCGTGACTACCCGGATTATATTGATGAACAACGTGCGGTGTCCGTTTTTTGTCTTGTTGGCTCCTGGATTCCCGCGCAGACGAGCGCGCGTGGGTGGCGTCAGCAGGCAGTTCCAGCAGGGACGTCGCCTCGATGCCCGTCGCATTGATGTGATGGGGCAAAGCCGAACCGCCCACCCACGCAAACGTGTCAGTGGTCGTGGGTCGTGGGGTGCTTCCACGGGTTATCTGCTGCGTTCTGCAATCATATACCTTCCCACCCCAGATCTCCTCCTTCCATCCCAAAGCTTTTGCCCTCCACCTACTGCGCCCTTTGTGCCACCATGCCTCCAGCGAGGACCATGACCACACAGTGGATGAAGTCATCTGTCGACCACAAGGCGTTCGATGAGCTGCGACTGAACGCGGTGATCCCGAAGGCCGTCAACGCGATCGGGTGGAGAGACCCGCCGAGAACCAAAGTGGAGTCGAGGCCGGAGGAGAATGAGGTCGTCTCTTTCGCCCATTTCCACTCTCGCCATATGTTATAGTTGCTTCCATTGAGAGACAGAATGGACGAGATAAATATCATTGGGTTGTATCCTGAAAACAACATCAGATAAAGTGAGAAACAATTGACATAATAATTGCATGCCTTAATTTAACGTTGGCCAAAAATAAAACATACAATATGCTTCTACATTAACTCTACATCACTGTTGGACAGAAATAGAACTAATGCATAAAACTCATAAATAAACTTATAATATTGTTATCATCAACGTTAGTCAGAAAAATAACAATATCATAATTTGACTTAAACAAATCTGACTACTCCTCCAATTTAAATTTTCTCGTTGGTTTCAATTTAATTAGAGGATAAACATATTCATAGCAGCGGAAACATGAAAATACTTGAAAAATAATAATTCTTGATCAGAAGCATTTCTATGTACTTATCTACTCTCTAGACAATTTATCCCGTTGGTTCAAATTGAATGGAGATGAAATCTAAGCCAAATTCATCAAAAAATTGCTTCTAAAAATAATAAAACAAATTCAAAACCCTACTGTTCATTAGGCCCGAGGCCCACTCGCGCGCTGCGTGCTCCCGCGTCCCAGGTCGCAACCTGGGCCTGGGCCGGGATTCTCCTTTCCCGCCTGGGCCAAAAACCGGCCCGGGCGCTCGGAGCCGTCCATCTCATCCGACGGCTGTCCGTCGATCTCAGCAGGACAAAACCAGGGCGCCGCCCTCCTCCCCGGAACCCTAGATCATTCTCTCCCTCCCCTTCTCTCTCATCATCGCAACCATGAGGAGCGGCGGAGGCGGCCGGCCGTGGCGGCCGGAGGAAGGTGGTGGTGCCGCCGTAGGGCCCCTCATCGACGCGCGCGTTCGCCTGTGGGTGAGCGCGTCCCCATCGAGTGCCCTTGCATCAGTGCTATGAGGCCGAGCCCGCGCGCCGGCGATGCGGCGTCGTGCGGCGGCTGAGCTCGTTCTCCCGCGCCGTGGCGGGATCTTCTTCCCGCACGACGGCAGGGAGAACCTAGGTAGTTCCCTTCCTTCTCTGTCCTTTCTTCTAGGGTCAGGGATATGGTTTAATCCGAATCAAATCGAATCATCTCCTTCTAAAGTTCTTCCCCGAACTAGATCTACATGCTAACTTAGCTCTGATACCATTGTTAGAAAATCTTGAATCATCTAGGCGTAGATCAGTAGGTAGTTTCTCTTCTATTCAGGATAAAACAAGTAGTTCGGCCTAGAACATGAGCTAGAGAGAGAGGATAGAAGTGGCTGACCATCGGGCTTGGAGGAGCTGCTAGCCATGGCGTCGGTGGCGAGGTCGGCGACGGGGTAACGGTCGCTGGAGAGGATGCTGAGGCGGTGAAGGTGGCATCGGCTCGATGCAGATGGTGGCGAGGACGTGGGCGTCAGCTCGCCGCGTTGAAGATGGTGGCGGCGCTTCCCGTCGCTGTCAGCGCCCCCTCTAGATCGTTTTAGGGTTTGTAGTGGGGATTGTGGCAGCGTCAAGTGAACCTCGCACCACGAGCCCTGGCCCCCCACCTCCTTTATATGACGCTGCGTGACGGGGGCCCACATTTGGTTGTGCGCCCCCGATCAAGACGTGGATCAAAGCCCGACTCAACCGTGGCGACACACTGACACTGACACTCACGACGAATCACGAAGCCGGTAAAAATCATCCCATCTTAATCCGTATAAATCACCTCTAAAACAGTATATTTTTTTTCCAACAAATCAACCGTACATATAAGCCGAAACCGATTTAATACCGACCTAGCAGAGCCTTCCCCGGCAAGCAACCATCCCTTATCCGGTTTCTGCTGCACTCGTGCGTTCACCTCTCCAGTGGGCAGTGGCCGCCAGTCCACGCCATGGCTTCCCGCGCCAATCTCCTGCCGCTCTTCCTCTTCCTCCTTGTGGTGCCTGCGCTCGCGACCTCCGGCACTATCGTCTTCACCACGCTCGGCCGGAGCCGCTACGCCTTCGACATCTTCGCGCTCCCGCTCGCCCCACTCTCCCCCTCCGCCGCGGCCGCGGAGATCCGCCTCACGGACGGCGCCTCCGTCAACTACAACGGCAACTTCGCGCCCTCCTCCTCCTCGGAGTCGCCCTCCCTCCTGTTCGTCTCCGAGCGCAACGGCTCGCTCAACCTCTACCTCACCCCCGTCCCCTCCACCGCCGCCGCCGGCCGCCGCGAGGCGCTGGAGGAGGCGGACGACTCGCCGACGCTCACGCAGCTGCTCCCGTGGGACCCCATCGCGCTCAAGGACCGGCCCTCGCTGACCCCCGACGGCGCCCACCTGGTGTACGTCTCCACGGCGGAGGCCGCGGGGGCCCCGCGCCGGAGCTGGGCGGCCGTGTACTCCACGAGCCTAGCGTCCGGGGCCACGCGCCGCCTCAGCCCGCGCGGCGTCGCCGACTTCAGCCCCGCCGTGTAGCCGTCCGGGGACTGGACCGCCGTCGCGTCGCCCGGCCCGGGCGGCTGGGCCGGCGAGGTGGAGGACCTCCGCACCGACATCTACGTCTTCCGGACGTCCGACGGGTCGCGGCGGGCGCTGGCCGTCCCGGACGGCGGGTGGCCGACCTGGGCCGACGAGAGCACCGTCTTCTTCCACCGACGGGACGGCGACGGCTGGTACGGCGTGTACCGCGCCAGGCTCTCCTTCACGGACGACGAAGCCGCCGGGGTGTCCGTCGCGTCCGTCGTCGACCGGATCTCCCGCCTGGGTTCCACGCGTTCACCCCCGCAGCGTCGCCCGGCGCGCCGGGGCTCGTGGCCGTGGCCACCCGGCGCCCGGGCTCCGACTACCGCCACATCGAGGTCATCGACGTGTCCGGCGGCGGCGGCGGCGCCAACGCCGCCTACTTCGAGGTGACCCGGCCCGAGGCACCGCGCGCGCACCACTTCAACCCGTTCATCCTCGCCCGACGGCGAGCGCGTCGGGTACCACCGGTGCCGGGGCAGCGGGAACGGGGACTGGCCACTGCTGCTGGAGAGCATCAAGAGCCCTGCGCCGGACACGTTCTCGCTCTTCAGGATTGACGGGTCGTTCCCCTCGTTCTCGCACGAAGGCAAGAGGATCGCCTTCGTCGGGCTGCCGGGGCTGTTCGTGGTCAACTCCGACGGCTCCGGCGGCCGCCGGCGGGTCTTCTCGGGCAACGCGTTCCCCACGACATGGGACTGGAAGAGGAAAGGGGTCATCTACACCAGCGTCGGGCCGGACTTCGCGAGCGAGAGCACCGAGGTGGACGTTGTCGCCGTGTCCCTTGGCGACGACGACGACCCCAATGTCTCGATCAAGAAGCTCACCGTGGGAGGCGAGAACAACGCGTTCCCGTCCCCCTCGCCGGATGGCAAGTGGGTGGTGTTCCGGTCCGGGAGGTCCGGGCACAAGAACCTCTACATCATGGACGCGGAGGACGGCGAGGCCGGTGGCATCCGGCGCCTCACCGAGGGGCCCTGGTCCGACACCATGTGCAATTGGTCCCCTGACGGCGAGTGGATCGCGTTCGCCTCCGACCGGGACAACCCGGGCGGTGGCAGCTTCGCCATCTACATGGTGCACCCGAACGGCACCGGCCTGCGGAGGGTGGTGCACAGCGCCGACGGCGGCCGGACCAACCACCCCTGGTTCAGCCCGGACTCCAAGACGCTAGTGTTCACGTCGGACTACTCCGTTGTGTCCGCTGAGCCCATCTCCAACCCGCACCACTACCAGCCCTACGGCGAGATCTTCACCGTCAACATCGACGGGTCGGGCATCCGCCGGCTTACGCACAACTCCTTCGAGGACGGGACGCCGTCGTGGACGCGGTACTACCTGAAGCCGGAGGACGTCGGCGAGACGCTGCAGGCCTCCGGGACGTGCGCGTTTGAGGATTGCCACTGGCTCAACATCGATGCCCAGCCAGATAGCCTCATGTGTGGCAAGCACGGCTAAGCTGTATAGTGTCTGTGATGGAACTCATGTATGTATATATAGCAGCGATCATCAGAGACTCAGAGTGCAGTGATGCCATCTTGTTTGCTTGCATACTACTGATATGAATAAGGTCATGTACAATGATGCCAAGTTTAAGGCAAAAATTAACGAAACTCCACATATTTATGACGATGTCTATGGCTCGTAGTGTATTCTGTATTGGTTTACGTTTGTAAGGTGCAAGTAACATCTAGGGCACAGAACGGGAAGAACCAGCTGAATTTTATTAAGAAAAAACAAAATTGAATCTATTAGATATTGCACAGCTCTAATTTTACAATGATGCACGCAGCACATATATATGATATACCTCACAGTGAAGTAAAAACACTCACCGACGCACCTCTACAGATGATCTAACAAATGACCTCCTCCACCATACCTGGAAAGCTCTGCTGAGATTAGGGCATTCTGTGCCTCTAGATGCAAAGCACTGGAACCATTCTACGAATAAGCTCTGCTGCTGGTGAAGTGGAAGGGTGAGCAGGGCTTGCCCCAGGTTCTCCTCCAGGATTCTCACATCTAGCCCCTTGGAGCACCTCTGGAGCCAGCCGAAGTCCGTAAGCATTGGCCTGAACCATCCATGGAACAATTGGCACCTCGTATTGCTGGGACATTGGATTCTTCCTTTCCCCAGAGCGATGAACACGCTCGCTGATATCCGGCTAAGCTCGTATCTGAACATCGGCGATGCTTGCTCATGCATTCTGATGAGTTCAACTTGCCTAGCCCACAACTCAACATATTCTTCTGCCATATCATTGTTTAAAAGGATGTCAAAGAGCCAATTGAGATTCTCAGTTTGCTTACTGATCTTTTCAATCATAGGCCTGCTATCTGAAGTTGTCATAGCTTGGTCCACATCCTCGACTGGCTCTGAGTCTTCCATGAAAAGTTCCACTAGTGAACTCAAACAGGAACAACAGATTTGATAGAGGCCCCCTTTGTTTAGCCCCGACAAGTCCTTATGATAGACTGAGCTTTTGCTTAGGAGACCACTGACCAAAGATTGCATCTCTTTTCTTGCAACATTGTTGGTTCCACTGGTGATAGATTCAACGAGCTGCACTGTCAAGTCCTTTGAGCCGCTCGTGCATTGTTGCTGTAATCTTGCCAGCACATCTTTACATACTGATTCGTCAAAAGTGCATCTAGCAAAAACATGCTTCAGCTTCTCCTCCTCATTCTCATTCCATGGAACTGCTTCGATGTACTTCAAACATGATTCAATTCCTCTGTCAAACATAATAGAGGAGGAAACCTGTAATTCAAACATCAAAGATACAGTTCAGACTGTGTCAGGAAGCAGAAGACAGACAACGAGGAAGTACAAATAGAGCAACTGAATACGTGTATAGCAATAAAAAAATATCAGGTTGTCTGTAATTGACATCTCAGTATCTACTTTCACAATTGAAACTGAACAAGTCATAATGAGAGATTGTGTATATACAGTGTTCACCAAGCAGATGGCATCAATTAATGGATCAAACATGCGGCACCAAACAAATGTATTTGTCTGAACTAGAACTAAATAGGAACTGTGCAGTGCACATAAATTAACAGTCAATTGTCAACCATAAAATTCAGAAGAACCTATGCCACGAACGTGAAAACCTGCTAAGCTGCTACTGCTGCTATGTTATTTTCTTCGAGCTTCAATGGCACTTGTTGACATATATAATGTTACCGGATCTTCATACCGTTAACTATCCTAACTATCCAAGCCCTACATACATAATAAATTTACTGATCCACAATCACACTTGACACAAAGGACCATAACTCCCTAACAAGAGCTGCTTAGAGTAAAAATTGCACCAAGGAATGATTCATTTTAAAAAAATATATATATATATCAAGTCTATATGCTTAAAAGCAGTACTGAAGTAACTGAACAATGAAAGTATTTTCCTGGTTGGATTTCTTTCCTAACTATTTTTAGCCTAACTATCCAACAGGAACAACTTGTGAACTCTTAAACCAGAATCTTCTTTTGGCATTTTATTGTAAACAATTACGTCTAAGAAGTATGAGGTTGACGATAAGGCCAAAGTAGATCAGTGCCATGTCGCAGTAATGCAAAGGTTTCTATTCCCGAAATCTGTGTATGTGTGCCCTAAGCCCTGCTGAACTATTTTGCCAGCAATAATATTATCTGAGGCGTTATAGTGCTCAAATGGAACCATAAGTACCTTCCCTCTAAAATGTTAGTTCAAATTCAGCGATTAAAAATAAAAGGTACCTATTAAAAGGTGAGTAACTCATGAACCGGTACCATAAGCTGTGGACCAAGTACTGATCAGAGAATTATACTGAAGTGTAGAAAAGTAATTTCATTCTCTCATGGCCCAATCCAACACTGACATAATTGACATTGTGTTGACAAACCAAGTGAGATTCCATTGCAAGATTACCATGTTCCAATTGGGGATCAGATCCTGCAGCATGACAAGGTCAGGCTCGCTTGGCCATGAAGACAAAGGTGGCCGCGAGGGCGCAGAGCATGGCCAGCCGAGTATCCTGACTGGTTGACGAGTAAATCACAAGTCGCAGAAATCTCGTCCGCATCACTACTGGCGCATGGTAGAGGGTGCATGGACAGAAAGGGGCTGCGGCGAACATGATGGAGACAGGGTGATGGAGGAGGTGAAGATAGGGAAGGGCAGAGGCCTCTGCAATGAGGAGGGCTCACCATCGACGCCATGCCTTCCTTGAAACCAGAATCTTCTTGATTCAGCATTCCTGTGGCCTTTATGCAGACAGGGAACTTGAGATTTAAGAGCTGCCGGGACAGATAAGCAGCAAGGAAGGAAACCAACGGCGTCAGGAAGAGAACTGCCGAAGGAAGGTGGCAAAAGAGGAAACCATTGGCTAGTGTTTGAGATGGATCACTGGAGCAGTTTGCCAGATGGAAACAAGTGGTAGTGGCCAATCTGTGATGTCGATGCAATAACCGACACTGACAAAGTCATTTACTCGAGAACAATACGTAATTGCTTTTTCCCCTCCTAGCAACGCCGGTTACCAGAACCTAAATGGAGTGAGGCCTACCATAAACGACAGCTTCTTTTCTAGCAACTGGATAACATACATCATCAACTGAACAACGATTTTGACACGTCGCATCGACAAATTAATTACTTGCTGACTAAAACACCACCTATTGTAGCAGCTGCATAACATATATCATCAGCACCAACTCAACAATGATATTGACATGTCAAAGCAACAAATTCATTAGTTGCTGACCAAAACACCACCTGCAGAATGTACACTTGGATTTGGTTGCTGTGTTAGTCTAAAATCAAGTGCACCTACACCTAACGATGGTGCACAGGCTAACTGAATAGGTGAACATGAACATCTAAGCGACAATTATACCTTGAATTCATCGCAACATGATCAGTTGATCAGTCAAATTAAGCTGTGTAATCATGCAATGTGACTGGTACAACCATTAGTACTACCTCCCTAGTCACTCACATCACAAATTTGGACCGTATTGTCGGCAGAAACAAACAGAAGGGAAAGGAAATGAAAGGGATGCATCTGTCTGACCTCGAGCACAGCAATTGCCCGTGACACGCCGGCCCTGGCGAGCCACCGCATGGCGTCGGGCTCGAACATGAGCTCCACCGCCTCCTTGAACGCCTCCAAGTTGTCCACCCCATCCACCTCGACCCTCCTGTCCCCGCCGCCGCCCCCGCTCGCAGAGGCGTTGGGAACCATGCCGGCGAAGAACGCGCTGCTCCCGCACAGCACGGCGGAGTCGAGGTCCATGGCGACGCACCGGCCGTCCCTGCCCCTGAGGCACAACCTCAGATCCAGCGCGTTCCTTTCCCCTCCCCGTTCCCCGTCCTCGTCCTCCCGCACCGCCACGAAAGGCGCGGCCTGCTCCCTCGGCGGCCCCTCCGCGTCCGCGACAGCCGGCGACCCCTCGGAGTCGATCGGGGACACGCGGCCCGGCGAGAGGATCCTGCGCGGGTCGATGAGACCCGCCAGCTTCGACGACGGCGAGCTGTGGTGCGACGACGGCGCCAGAGGGGACTTGGGCAGCAGCGGCGGAGGCGGAGGCAGCTTCGGGACGGCGGCGCCTACCGCGGACGACGCCGGGAGCGCGCGGCGGTGCTCGGGGCTGTCCGGGACGCCCGCGAACGAGCAGCACCAGCCGCGCGGGCGCGCCGCGGCGCGGCGGATGGTGTGGTGCGTCGAGTCCGCCATGTGAGTGGTGGGGCGGGGCACCGGAGGGCGCGCCGGCTGCGCCGAGGCCCGAGGTAGGCGAGGATCTCTCGCGCTCCTCCTGTGCTGGGCTGGCACTAGCAGGGGTTTGGCTCAGCATGGGGCGGAGGCGGCCGCGGCCATTGATGGGAGGGAGCAGGGAGAGGGAGGCTTCCACGAGCAGCTGAGCGAGAGTGCGAGCAGCGTAGCGAGGTACACGGCGGGGCGGCGGGAAAAATAATTGCCGCGGCGTGAAGAGAGGCGGGCCCACGAGGCCCGCGGGGTGGGAGGGCAGGGCCCCACGCGTAAGGGAGGGCGTTGCTGCTGCAGAAGTGCAGGCGCATCGGATGCCCGTTCAGCTAGACAGCCGTGGGGGGGATCCTGATCCTCTGCGGCCACCGATTGGACCAGTGTGCGTGCCTGCGTTGTCTCATCTTGATCTTGTTTCGATGTGCAGTATAAACCTGGGTTAGTTAGAAATTTATTTGGAATCCGAATTTGGCATACATTCAAATCTTCGGAACAGGTGCGAAATGGATTGTAAGTACGCTGTTCGTTCGAACTTATCAGCCTAGATTATCAGGTATGTTACAATGTTTTTTTCTCCCAACAAATCAGCGAACAGTACTTTTTAGCCTGACTTTATATACCCTGTGATACCAAGTCTCGATCCATGATCACGCGTCCGTGTCCGATACGAATCGTCTTCCACTCGGAGTTCATGTGTCCGCTTTCTATTCGGTTCATATACGAAGACCGCATCCACATGTTCACGCCCGATACAAAATCCTTAAAGCCCATGTGTTCACGTCCCATTTTACGGAGGTTCGGTAAAAAAAAATCGTGACCTTGATACAACGCACAGGCATAAAAGACTTTAAAAGCAAATAAGAATAGTTTATCCTAGAGTCTGCGGAAAACAAAGGAGTAGGAGTAGTTTACTTCACCCAGCGAATTGAATGGGCCGCGTTTGTCGGCGGGCCTCAAATGCACTACGCATACGTGCGTGCAGGTCACACGGGAGACGAGACAAGAGCAGATCGCAGTACACTCTCTGGTCCCTGGTCCTGCACTCCTGCTGGCTGCTGATCCACGCACGCTGCCGGCAGCCGGGGCCGGCTGGTTGTGACGAGTAACGACGCCTCGTAGATAAGACAGCCAACCAATAAGTTGCCACCAGCAACGGCATGCTGTACAGTGCTGCTAGGGGACAATGACAAAGCGATTTCCAAACTACTTGACCCTTGCATCAAAGGCCTGTTTGGATGTCTGGTATTTAGACTAAAACCCTTGTAAATTTTATGTCCTAAATTTTTTTCAACCCAAACTAAAGTTAGTTGTTTGGATGGTCGGTGAGGCTAATAATATTACATCCGGTTTGGACCCAAACCAGCGGATAAAAATAATCGTCTCTTGAGCTCCGGAAAAAAAGACGACAACTACGGGGCCTTCTCCCATCCGCTCGCTTGGAAGACTGCCGCGGGGGCACCGAGCTCTCCATTCGCGCCTCTGATCTCTCTCTCTTTCTCATATGGAGACGCAGTGGCAAACCTCTCTGACTTTCTTCAGCGGGCTCCGGGTCTGGGAGCTCGGCGGCGCCAACGGCTCCTCCCGAGGAACGGCGAGGCTCGTGCCTCGCCGAGCTCTCCTCCGACCTAGGCGGCCGTAGTGGCATGGTCATAGCTGTTGAGCACTCCGGCGACCCTGCCATCTCCTTTGCCCAGGTTCGTAGCCTAGGATCCATTCTTCGTCTCACGTGCTTTGCAAAGTCAAATTTTCTTGCTAGTTGTGATTTGCGAATACCAATCGTTTGATGAAATGCGTCATCCGTCCAGATGCACAGACCACGGTCGCCGACGAAGACAGATACGCTGGCCTTCGATCCACCGTCTAGCTGAAGCTGAGCTCTATGTGGTGAGGTGTCCGACAGCCCCAAGCTGCTACTGCTCGAGCTTTGCCGCGGACAATTCTTTTCATCGCCGATAGCCTGCGTGAGGAGAGGAGGCGAGGGCAATGGCTTCATCATCACTCGCCGCAAGGTGGGCGGCGGCTCAGGTGGCCCTCGCGGCAAGGCGAGCGACAGGTCCGACGGTGTGCTGTGAGTCGGGCAGCCCGAGGCCCTCACGGCAAGGTGAGCAGCAGCTCCGACATCCTGAGCGGCGCAGAGAGCAGCACCTCTTGTCGAAGACCGCACGCACAGACCTGTCATGGCGGCTCCATGATGATTACCCAAACAAATATTTAACATACCGAAGATATTACAGCTATATTCTAGTGCACAAGATATTACACCTGAAAATGAATTACTGGTGAATAAAATTACAAAGCTGCCAAACAGGGCCTTACAGTTACAGTGGAGTATTAGAGCCTCTTGTTCACTGTTCAGATACATAGGCTGAATGAAGCATGGAGTATTTAGAGACTCGGAGACTATCTCCAGCAACATCATCTAAAATACAACATCTATTTCAAGTTTAAGTAACACTACAGGCAAATGATTCGATACCTATGTTTAGTCTTCTCTAACAATAGGATCCAAAAAAAAATCATTTCTACAAATGAGTCTTTAGGAGAGAGGATACTTACATTTGAGTTGTACCTCTGTTGCAACTCAAAATAGGTCTCACGTATAGGTACTCTGTTGGAGACTCGTACAGCATTATGCAAAATTCATTTTGGGTTTGTGTGCCCCGTATGGATCACCTGTTGGAGGTACAGGTGACAGCGCTGACCCTCCGATGCTTAGCGCTGCATCACATCACATGATTTCTTTATCCTAATCTAATCAGATAGTAGTACTATGCAACAGGAAAAGTACCCAAAAAATTAACACCTGCGAGATTGAACAGGAATCATATAGTAGTACTATGTAAGCGGAAAAGTAGCCAAAAATTTAACACCTGCGAGAGTAAACAGGAACAACAAAATTGGCTTCGCCCGGGTTCGAACCGGAGACCTTCAGTGTGTTAGACTGACGTGATAACCAACTACACCACGAAACCTTACGTTATAGCTGGCTTTCGTATGTTATTTAAAGCATTTATCAATATTTTTATCATTATTTGTATAAAAAAATCATGCACGCATTAGCCGGCAAAACGCCGTTCCCGCGCCCCCGCCCTCCTCCTGTTCCTCCACATCCGAGACCCCGTCACGCGACGCGAGGACGCCCAGAAACAGCGCCGTTCGTCGGTCCGCACGGCTGCCCGTCGGCGTGGTTCGCACGCGGCACGGCAGGCGTCGCCAGCCCTGGGCCGGGCTCTGCCCCGCTCGAAACGGCCCTTGCCTCGCTTCCGGTTACAGCTTCTCGAAATCGAATCTTGGTGCACGCTTTCTCTCTGCAGCTCCATCTTTCCAGCTCGACCGCGAGCCTGCGTCTTGGACCCACTCGCGTCGCACTGCCATCGAGCCGCGCCGTTCCGCCGGGGCAAGCATACAGCCGCTGCCGCTGCATCCTCACTCACGAGGTACTGTAGCACCGTACCCGGGGGCGCGGCTCCGTCCTTGTGCCTCCAGTTTCAGTCTCTCGTCCCCCTAAGCGCAGCGCAGTTGAGTTTTTCTTCTCTACTCGAGGCGGCAGCCGCCTGCAGGCTGCAGCCACCCAGCGGCCAAGCAGGGGCCGCTGCTGTACCTCCACACCAACCGGCAGCCAGGGACGGCGGCTGCGTGCCTCCAGTCAGTTCGCAGCGCCTCTTGCCCCGACCTCAGGTATCCTATCTCTGGATCCCCTTCAGTTTCCGATCTCCTCTTCAGTTTCTGGTCTCAGTAAATCTCCTCTTTAGAGAAAAATGATCCGTGTTTAGTTGGGAGAGATGGCAGAGCATGCCGTGGTGAGTCCCTGAATGGATGCTTGCTTGCACTAACATGTTCATGTTGGGCACAATATTGGTTTGACACCTGGAGTTGGTTCGGTTCATTCTTCAGGTCTCTGGTGCTATATTGGTTTGTTATCTTGTTAGATAATTGAGCGATAGATTAACCTATAACCTATTCAAACTCTGGTGCCATACAGAATGTCCTTGATGAAAATCATATTTCAATTTTTGAGCAAAATCATATATAAAAAAAATGACATTTCTGATTGATTTTAAAAAGACAGGTTTTCATCAAAATTGTTTTTCTGCTGATAGGATATTTTGTACATAGGCAGTAATTACCTTACTAAGTCATGTTTTGCAGCAACATACATCTGCACTCGATAGAATTATCCTATTTTAATATTTGTCGTATGTCATGAGATTTTACATAGGACGAATTTTGACATTAATATTTTTAAGGAGATGCTCACATGTCACTTCCAATTTGTTCTACTGAATTTTGCGTCTGTAATGTGTTCAGCAAGGTAAATTGGTAGGATCGATGACCCTACGGCGATTGCTGCGAAGGTTGTAGGGAAATGAGACCAGTGGCTGCGGTTTGAGCCTCCGGCGGCGAGTCGGCGCTGTGAGGGCACGGCGAGGAGGACGAACGGGAGAGAGAGAGAGAGAGAGCACGGTGAGAAGCCTAGCAACAAATCTGTTGCTCTGCTTAATTTCCTCTATTACTGTTTGGAGCTATTTATCTCTTTCTAAACAATCAATCTTGAGATCCTAATTTCATGGAACTAAAAATAGGAAATAGCAAATCAAGGAGATGACTGAGCCCTTTGCCCCCCTACTGATCGGCGCCCTCCTAGCCACTGGCGTGCCTGCGCCTGGTGTACTGGACGCCGGTCATAACATAAATAGTTTGGTTTCATGTCAAGTTGTTATTCTATTATCTTTCTGGGACTCCGCACTTCTATTCCATTTTGAATTACATTGAGTTGGAGCGTTTTGGGTAAGTTAGATCATTATTGGTCATTTCTAATATCTTTTTTCCTTTTTTTATGTTCCAGAGCCATGGCTAGCATTGCGGCAGTTGGGTGGAGCATATCCATAGCTAGTTGGATCATGTCACCCATCGGCACCAAGATCCTTAATGAGGGATTTGAGTTTCTTGGTTTCGATGAGTCCGAGAAGTTACAGGACTTGGAGTCTCGAATGCTGCCGCGCCTAGCACTCATGCTGGAGCGGGCGGAGAGGATTCCTGTTGAGCAGAGAGCTCGCGTGGAGCAGTGGGCGGCGAGGCTCCGCTCCACCATCTACGACGCGGAGGACGTGGTGGACATCGCTGATTACAATCGCCTGCAATGCAAGGTTTAACACCCTCACTTCCTCCCACACCGTCTAATGAATTTTTAATTCCTACAAATATTGTTTTCATGCTTAATTGTGCTGTAAGCTTATGCATGACTGAATAGTTTTGAAAGCTGTTGACTGAATGTTCCATGTAAAGGTAAAACTGCGTGTGTAGGTTAGTTCCATAGCGCATTAGTGGCAGTACCTCATATCATAAGCACTTGGGTTTGAGTGAGGGGACATCCGTAGCTTGTTTGAGTCTAAGTCGGTTGGATTTTACTATCTCTGCTTCCTTAGATATTAATCTACTTGGTTCTATCACTTGATAGTACAGTTTTCACAGCTTGAGGTATTACATCTAATGTGGGTATAATTGGAGTTCTTTTATAATGGCTTAATTCATCGAGCTGGTTATTGGACTGTTATGGATGCTTTTTATACTGGCTTTAACTGTTTTTGTCACTTCGTTTGTATCCCTGTATGTTCATGTGCTTAGTTCAATTGTATTGAGTAGTTGCTTTATACATAACTGAGTAGTTCGACTAGGTACCACAACTAAAGTGCTCCACCCTGAGAGATAGTTTATGCTAGTCTAATCAGTAGTACAAACCTGGTATCTGTTAGAATGCAGACTGTTGTTTTCTCTGCTTGATTTATTTAACTATCCACATCGCATTACTCTTATGACTTCTTTTAGGAACATAAGTTGAAATGTATCAAGTGTTGTTGGTTTATGCATGACTGATGTATAGGTGTGAATTGAGCATTCTACCTAAGAGATAAAATGTTTACATAGGTTGATGCTATTTTGTCACCACTGATGATGCATCCCTTGGCTTGTTTTGCTTAACTACCCTTGCTGCATTACTTGTTTGATCTCTTTTGATGGCAGCATTACTTGTATGACTTCTTTTGAGGGGAGCATTGCTTGTATAACTGAAATAGTTCTATACATGATGCATGCGCCATTGCAGTAGGTCGTAGGTACGAACCTAGAAGGTCTAGGGAAGTTGTTTCTTGCAATATTCTTTGCTAGCGAAGATTGGTGAGATAGCAAGCAATTTTTATACTTTGCATTATAACTGGTGTGATTACGATGAGATCTCACAGAATTGGTGCTTGAAGTGATTTTGTTTACTATAAATGCTACTTTGTATCTGCAACTATTCTAGCTATATGCATAGGGCTGCTTCCACTGAAGATTTTTAGTGTTTGACTCTACTTGTACCTGCAACGGGCATCAATATTCAAAATCACAGTGCAATTTATTAAGTCATATGTTTATAAATACAAGTTGATGTTTTTTGTAGCACTGTTATATATCATATAATATAGGTGCTAAAATGTAGCACTGTTGTATTGAAATGCAGGTTATTCCACAGACAACTATTAAGATTATGCTTCGTGCTATCAAAGAAAAAGGGTTGAGGAGGATCTTGGAAAAGCTAGAGAAACTCATTGTAGAAGGTTCCCAGTTTTTGCCTGAGTTGACATGTGCAAATGATAATCATAGTGACACATCAATCCCCAGAGACCAAGTGATGAAGTTTGGTACAACCTCAGCTCTTCCAGAAGTTGTATTTGGCAGAAACAATGACTGCGAAAACATAGTATGAATGCTCCATGAAGCACCCGATGATAGTGACGCAAGTGCTAGTGTCAGTCAGACAGTCAGTGTTATTCAGTGATAGGGATCTATGGAGTGGCAGGATCAGGGAAGACAAACCTGGCACAATATGTCTGCACAGTTGAAAGAGAAGAAAAATACTTCTCCCTGATCATTTGGATTAATGTTTCACAGACATTTAATATCGGTGAGATCTACCAAGAGATGCTTGAGGCAGCTACAGGAGAGCCATCTTCCAAATTTAGGAATTTTGATACTCTTGAAAGGAAGCTAGAGGCTGAATTGACAAACAAAAAGGTTTTACTAGTCCTTGATGATATATGGCCTGACAAGAATGTGGCTGAACATAACTTGAAGAGGCTACTCTCTCCACTGAAGAATGTGAAAAGAGGAAGTAAGATCCTGACTACATCTCGATTCAGAGATGCTGCCAAAGCGCTTGGTGCTCAAGTTTTCATTCCAATACCTGACATGGATGAGAACGACTTGGTTGATCTCTTCTTCCATTGTGCACTTGATGGTGCCGAGCTTGACAGAGAACGTGAGGAGTTTGTGATGATTGGGAGGGAGATAGTGAAAAATTTGAAGGGGTCACCATTAGCAGCAACGGTAGTGGCAGCCCGACTGCGGAAACAGTTAAATGCAGCTTTTTGGAGAAGAGTTCCAGGTGAAAATCTGTTTACTGGTACAATGAGTTATCTTTGGTGGAGTTTTCAGAATCTGGATGATAAGGTTCAACGCTTCTTTGTTTACTGCAGCATTTTCCCTAAAGCCACGAGATTTAAGCGCGATGAACTACTGAATATGTGGATAGCAGAAGGGCTTGTCAATGTAAACACAGATGAAGATTTAGAAGATGTAGGGGGGCAATACTTGGATGAACTAGTTTCTTGCTCGTTTCTCAAGAAAGAAGACAATGGAATGTTCCATACGCATGACTTGATCCATGAATTAGCTGGGAGGGCAAGTGGCAGCGACTGCTTTAGGTTTGAGGAGGGTGATCCAAAAAGAAAAACACCACCTGGCAACACCCGGTATCTGTATGTAGATCTATATGATCCAATGGAGGTCCTTGAGGGTATCTGCAAAATGAAGAAGCTGCGAACACTAATCATCAGTCCTAAAGGAAATGGTTTAACTGAAGAATCTCTTGATGCCATAATTAAGAAATTAAGGAATCTGCGTGTTCTAAAAGTAAAGGTTCAAGGAGATGGAATGGTTCTGGCCTCAGTTTGTAAATTGCGACACCTGCGATACTTGAGCATTCATAAGAGCAGCCCAATTCATATAGATTTGCCAAGAAAATTTTATCAGCTATATCACTTATAGATCATAGAATTCACTGGACCATTTGACGTGAGTTGTTCCAATGTGAAAAGCATGAACAATCTTATTAGTTTAAGGCATGTTGCTAGCTCTTTGGGCCCTCCATACATTCCTATGAAACATTGTTTGCATTCCCAGGAATTGGAAAGTTAGCCTTGCTTCGGACATTGGGTCACTTTAATGTGAAGAAGGAGAAAGGGTATGAGTTGCAACAGTTAGGGAGCTTGAATCATCTTCATGCTAGCTTGGAAATTAGTGGACTAGAAAATGTTAAAAGCAAGGCAGCAGCATTACAAGCTAAATTGGTTGACAAGAAGTATCTTACAGAAGTGTCGCTTGTATGGGCTGAGCATCACAGTTGTCCCCTGGGTCTCCAAGACGAGGTACTTGAGGGTCTCCAGCCTCCTTGTTCGCTTACACGGCTGAAAATCTCTTGCTATGGTGGTTCCCAGTACCCAAGCTAGCTGTCAGAGGACCAACAAAGGCTAAGGAACTTGCAGCGCCTTAAGCTTGAGCTTTGTCTTAAACTGGAAGCGCTTCCAGAAATCAGAGAACTTGTCCATCTTCATGAGCTTATACTCAGAAGTCTTCCCAAACTAAAGAGTCTGCCGATACTTCCTCAAAATCTGAAAACCCTACAAATATCTGATTGCGAGGCCTTGTTGTTGACATGTGCTGAAGATGTGGAGTTCTTGAAGCTAATGTTTGATCAAATCTGTCAGACTGTTCCATCGCTGAACATTACTGATTCTGGAGAAATGTATAGGATTGCTGATGAGGAACCTATAAGGTTTCGGGAGCTCATGCGTGATATTTCTGATAGTTTTGGTGGGCGTAGGCACCAATATGTTCATCCAGGTATGGTTTCAAGCGCAGTCCCTTTCATATGCGGGCAGACAAATGACGATGATTATTGCAAGGTATTACTGCCTTTCTCACTTGAGGATTTAAGCATTTCGGGCTGTATTGTCACCGATACTGTTGTTAATAATTGGATTAAAGGCTCTTCAGGCTTAGTCAGATTAGAGCTTGGTTGCATTCCTTTTTTCACAAAAATTTCATGTGATGCAATCAGTGTTCTATCTAAGCTCAGGATGCTCAGTATTGGTAATTGTTTCCATTTCACTAGTATAGAAGGCATAAGTGAGTTTACACGGGAAACTCTTGATTTTACAATTGTTGGATGTCCTAATATCAGTTCCCTTGGAGATGATGAGAAGATTCGAGTTGTCGGTTCCATATGTATTGATGACCTGTCAGTTGTGAAGAAGCTTTTCTCAAGGGAGGCTTGTGCCCGTCATTATTTTCTTCAGATATTGTGTTCTGAAAAACTGGGAGATGAGGAAGTGTTGTTGCAGTTCGATTCTCTCTTGACTCTTTGGTTTGAGGACTGCAGCATTGACATGTTACCCAGCAATTTAGAGTGCCTCACATCCATGTGCTGCCTGGTTTTGAATGGATGCAAAAATATACATTCTCTCCCAACTCTACCTGCAAAGTTACAATATTTTGTTGCCTGTGATTGCCATGAGAGGTTTGTGGAGACCTGTAAAAAGAAAGATCATCCAAATTGGTGAAACATTGAGCATGTCCCTGATGTCATTCTGAGGACGGATGCATTACCACTGAACACTATCACCAGTTTGGTATTGCAAGATCTGTGAGCTTGTAAGTTAATGCTTGTTTGCTTTTACATTAGAATGTATCATGTCTTCTAGGATCTCACTGCCGTTTGTTTGCTCTATCTGTCAGAAGCTTGTGGAGAAGAGGAAGGAGAAGGCCAAAGTTGAGGAAGCAACTGGCTAAGTGATCGGAAGGCTGTCTAGTAGAAACTGGGATGGGATCTCACAGCTAGGACTGCGTTACCTTGCATGTCTGATTAATTTTCTGAACCTCATATGCTTTTATTTTATTCATGTGTACACTAGATAAGCTCATTAGCTGGCTTATCATCGTTACATGAAAGTAAGACATGTTGGCAGGTATCATGCCCTGCTTGCCTGCGATCAGGTTTTGTTTTCCCTTGCATAAAATATTATGGAAGTCCAATGGTGGAGAGAGCCTTTATCAGCTTGCCGTTTCATGCGAGCCTGAG
The DNA here is from genome assembly GCA_904845875.1 of Miscanthus lutarioriparius. Lineage (NCBI taxonomy): Eukaryota > Viridiplantae > Streptophyta > Magnoliopsida > Poales > Poaceae > Miscanthus > Miscanthus lutarioriparius. The sequence goes on from CAJGYO010000017.1 coordinate 74,557,824, forward strand.
CACGGAGCAAGTGCTGCTTGACAACAGTATGCATGAGTTCTCGATCAGCCATCCACTTGTGAAGTTCAGGTACTGGAGCCACCTCATCCAAGTTCACCGACAACAGTCGTGGAGGAAAACCATACAAGACCTCAAAGGGGGAACGTCCCAGTGCTGAATGTGTAGATGTATTATACCAGAATTCAGCGAGTGGTAACCAACGACTCCACTGAGCTGGGCAAGTGTGCACAAAGCAGCGAAGAAATGTCTCGAGGCACTGGTTGACACGCTCTGTCTGACCGTCCGTCTGTGGATGGTAGGTGGAGCTGAACTAAAGCTCGGAGCCGGCTGCCTTGAACAGAGATTTCCAAAAGTTGCTGGTAAATATGCGGTCGCGGTTGGAGACAATAGCTCAAGGAAGACCGTGAAGGCGATACACTTGGTCCATGAAAATCTTGGCAACAGAGGCTGCTGTAAAAGGATGGCGCAGTGGAATGAAGTGTGAAAACTTGGATAACTTATCCACCACTACTAAGATTGCATTGAACGAGCCAGACTGGGGCAACCCTTCGATGAAATCCATCGAGACAACTTCCCAAGAAGCAGACGGTACGGGAAGTGGCTGCAAGAGGTCTAGATAACGGGATCGGTCCGGCTTGGCTTGCAAACACACAGCACATGACTGAACACAAGCCCAAATGTCAGATTTCATACCAGGCTAGAAGAACAAGGCTTTGATCTTACTGTATGTCGCTGGGGCACCTGAGTGGCCACCCAATGGACTGCTATGTAGTGCTGTCGTAATTTTAAGCTGCATGGACTTATTAGAACCCAGCCACAGACGGTTCTTATATCTGATGACTCCTTGGATTAAGGAAAATGGAGGACGGCTATCGGGGCTGGCAGCCAGCTGAGACAACAGATCCATAGTAGCTTGGTCAGAATAGTATCCTTGGACAACTTCATCAAGCCAATTGTGGGAGACTGAAGATATAGCAAAGCTCATAATTGGGTGTACTCGGCGAGAAAGGGCGTCTGCAGCGCCATTTTCAGAGCCTTTCTTGTAGAGAATCTTATACTCTAACCCAAGCAATTTGGAGAATACTTTCTGTCGCCATGCAGTATGTAGCCGCTGTTCATTCAAATGGACTAAGCTGCGATGATCAGTGTGAATAAAGAACTCGCCTTGAAGCAAGTAGTGACGCCACTGTTGGACAGCCATCAATATAGCAAGATATTCCTTCTCATAGACTGACAACCCTTGATTCCTGGGACTTAAGGCTTTGCTAATGAATGCTATGGGGTGCCCATTCTGCTGTAAAACTGCTCCAATTCCAGACCCGGAAGCATCAGTTTCAATGTGGAAGGGCAAGCTGAAATCCGGCAACGCCAAGACGGGGGCAGTACAGAGAGCTTGTTTCAGGACAGAGAAGGCAGACTCATGGGTTGAGGTCCATATGAACAACTGATCTTTCTTCAGGAGATCTGTTAGAGGCTTGGCAATGAGGCTAAAATGACGGACAAATTTATTGTAATAGCCGGCAAGGCCCAGGAACCCTCGGAGCTCCCGTACTGAAGATGGAACGGGCCAATCGAGCACTGCTTGCACCTTGGCTGGGTCCGTGGAAAGGCCTTGGCTGCTGATGATATGACCCAAGTAGGAGATGGACTCCCTAGCGAAGGTACATTTCGAGAGCTTGAGCTTCCACTGATCAGCATGTAACCACTGAAAAACTTGCCGCAGATGGTCGACATGGGCTTCAAAGGTGGGGCTGTAGACGAAAATATCATCGAAGAAAACCAACACGAAGCGGCGTAAACCTGGAGCCAAAGTACCATTCTTGGCACCCTGAAATGTGCTGGGCGTGCCAGTAAGGCCAAACGCCATCACTCTGAACTCATACTGACCCAGGTGAGTCTGGAAAGCGGTCTTGAATTCTTCACCTTGCTGCAACAGTATCTGGTGAAAACCCGCTCGAAGATCCAATGTTGAGAACCACTTAGCGTTTGCTAGCTCATCCATCAACTGGTCAAACACCGGCAAAGGAAACTTGGACTTCCTTGTCAGGGCATTGAGGTGTCTGAAGTCCACACAGAACCGGTAGGAGCCATCTTTCTTTTTGACAAGCAGTACTGGCGATGAGAAAGAGCTAGAGCTCGGCTGAATGAGGCCTTGTGACAACATCTCCTGAACCTGGGCTTCAATTTCATCTTTCAGTTTGGGTGGGTATCTATAGGGCCGAATGAAGACAGGTTGGGCACCTGGCAACAGAGAAATCTCATGGTTACAAGCACGAGAAGGTGGAAGAGATGTTGGTGGCTGGAACAAGTCACAAAACTCCTCAATTAGCTGACTGATTGGAGCTGGAACACTGACGGTATCCTGATCTGAAGAAGGAGCAGGCACTGTATTTTCAATCTGCAACAGCAACTGTTCCGGTTCATCAGGCAGTAACCCTTGCAACACCTGAGTCTTGCCAGCATATGGAATTGCCAGCCACTTCAAGGCCCAATGAACTTGCATAGGACTGTAGGCCTCTAACCAATCCATGCCCAAAATGGCGTCGAAGTTACCCAAAGGCAGCACGTGAAAATCAGTGCGAAAGGAACATGAGCCAATTGTCCACGGAACTTGGCGAAGCAGCAAGGAGCTCTGCAACACACCACCACCAGCAACTTGCACACAGCTAGACATAGCAACTGAATCTGAGTGATGTAACTGAGCAGTTGTAGTGTTACTGATAAATGAAGAACTCCCTGAATCCACCAAAATATGCATCGGAATACCTGACATCGATCCCAACAACCGGATAGTACGAGCAGCAGGTACTCCCGACACAGTAGACTTGGATATGGCCAAAAACACTTGTTCAGTTGGGTGATCATCAGAGTGTTCTGCAGCCGGCCCAACATCAGGGTCCAGCGATTCCCAAAGAGCATCGACAGCATGCAGGACTTCCAGCGCGCACCGGTGATCCTTACTCCACTTGGCGTTGCACTTGTAGCATAACCCCAATGCTTGACGGTACGTTTTGACAGCAGCCAGAGCACCAGTTGCTGAAGATGTTGCCGCGGGCTCGGTGGCTGCAGGCTTCACCACGGGCTTGTCGACACGAGGCGGAGGTGGGGGTAGCGGCAGCGCGGTCCGTGATGTGGGCTTAGAAGACCACTCAACGGGTGCCGTCGAACAAAACGAAGATTGGGCGCCCGCTTGGCCAGCCACCTCCTCCTGCACAAGAGCCATGCAGATAGCAGCATCGAGTGTTTGTGGTCGAGAAACCAGTAGTATCATAGCTTTGAGGTCGGGCCGAAGGCCATCGATAAAGCGCATTGTATAAAACAGGGGATCAGTAGAAGAAGAATAAGATTTGAGGCGATCAATTAAAACAGAGAAACGCTCGACATATTCCGGCACCGTAGAAGTTTGTTTGATGTGGAATAATTGACGAATCAATGCTTCCTTCTGATCTCGATCAAATCGATCGTGCAAGGCTTGACAGAAGGCTGTCCAATTTGCAGTGGCTGGGGTGTTTTCGATGGATTCATACCAGCTAGCAGCGGCGCCTTCCACATACATGGTTGCGACGCTAACCCAAAGTGAGGAATCGATGGCGTACATGGTGAAGTAGCGCTCGCAGCGAGAACGCCATAGGCGTGGGTTTTCGCCATCGAATTTAGAGAATGGAAGCTTAGGAAGACGTCCAGTTGGATGTGGGAGGTCATGGGTGTCGTGAGGAGTTGGGTGGCAAGGAGTGGAAAGCGGTGGACGAGGAGGTATGTAGAGCGGAGGGGGGCGCGGTGGATGCAGAGAAGGGTGCGGATGCGGAGGAAGGTGTGGAGAATGATACGGTGGAGCAGGTGGCCGGTGCGGAAGCTGTGGTGTCGAGCGCGGATGAAGGGAAGGAGGAGGAGGAGGAGGGTCGGATTGCTTACCCATGACCGGGACATGAGTCCAGACCGCCCCGGTCCCAAACCCACCATCCCGGTGAGACGAGGCATCGTCGTGCCCACTGGGCGCAGAGGAAGAAGAGGCGACGACGGTAGGCCATTGAGGCAAAACGTCGAACACCTTAGAGTCGCGACATTGGGATAGCTTCTGCATCTCGAGTCGCAGGTCGTCGACGAGCGCCTCCATCTCTGGGCGCCAAGTACCGAGGTCCGTGGCGGCCACCTCGAGGGCGGTGACGCGGTCGTCGCGCTCATCTTGGAGGGGATCGACGCGGACGGCCTCCAAATCGGCAACGCGCCGGCCGATGGTGTACGTCGTGTCGGCGCCAGCGAGCTCGATGGAGTCGAGGCGTTTGTCGACAATGGCGTCGCGGGCGGAGCGGCTAAGCTCGAGATCGGCAAATCGCCGCTCCCACTACTCATTGTGCTCGTCGAAACGACGCCCGAACTCCTCCTTCGACTTCTAGATTTCCTCCAGGATCAACTTGAGATTCGGCTCCATGACTCCCAGAGAGCGTTGCAGACGAGTAAAGTAGGTATGAGGGGGATTGGAGGCCAGGACTCGAACAGAAATCTGATACCAATTGTAAGGGAAATTACTGGAAGGAGAAATTACTGGAAGGAAGAACAGGAAGAACAAGTAGTGAACGGCGCGATGGCCGGATTAACAAGTAGTGAACGGCGCGATGGCCGGATTTCTCAGAAGTAAAGTTTTGTTTTCCGTCTATCATCCATACCCTCTCTTCTCTCATTGCTGCTACTTAATACATAGACTAGCCTTGCCACATTGGGCCAACAATTTTTGTACTGGGCCGACGCAGTCTCTTGGGCCGGACAGCCAGAGCGGCCTCCTCTTCAGCTCCAGGCGCGACGTCTTCACCTGTGTCGGGCACGGGCAGGGGCAGGCTGCTAACAGACTGACTACCCGATTGTGTGGCAGTCCAATGTGTATTCTCAGTTGGTTTTGGTTTGGGAGGAGGACCTGTTCTCAGATCTTGGTTCTTGGAATTTGTTGCTGTTCCAACTAAAGGAACTTGGATGGTCGTATGTTCTGCATTTTTCCCTGAATATTTTGAAACTGAGAACACTGCTCATATTTTATAATAGCGCCCAGCATAAAAATCAGCAGTAAACATTACACATGATAAATCATAACTTGATGCAACTGGTTCGCAATTTCTCATTGTATATTCCAGTTTAGTCAGAACACAGCCTGGTTCGATCAGTACTACTTATTTTGCTTGCACCCTGGTTTCAATATCAGTGCTGAAGGGATGCCGAGTTACTCACAAATGTGTTTCTACAGGACTTTGCTGCTCTGCATTGGCCGGCACAGAATTCCTAATGTGAACACAACAGGCATCCCAAAACAAGTTTCTTCTGGTTTCTTTGCTGCTCAAGGCTGTCACAGACAGAATTACTGAACCTCAGCAACGATTTGAAATAGTAACCTTATTCTGAAAGCCACACTATTAAGGGTCCTTCTGTAGCTTCTTTTCTTCATAGAGCATTTTAGGCTATGCATGCGTTGCCAAGAAATTTCTCTTTGGTGTCAATGCAATCTGTAACTATTTAGCTGTGACGACACTGCTGAGAAATACACAAGTGTTCATTATGTTATATATATATATTGAGGTCTGCTGGCTAGGTACTCTCACAGAATAAAGCGATGGAAGGATACATAACAATGTCCATGCCCTTGCTAAAAGAAGTGACTCTGTACCACTTCAAATATTTGTAGGTTGTCAATGCTTGACCATCAAACTCAACTATTGACCACCTTTAATTGATATAGACTCCACTGCCCATACAAGTGTATATGGGATCAAGTCCATCCCGCCTCATTTTCATAAGTATGTTTATTGCTTTACTCTGTTATATACTTCTATAAAACTATTTGCTTGCTTTAGTTGTATTTTCTATATGCATATTCAACTATACCGAACCTCTACCTGAGAAAACTCTATGGATTTGCAGTGTTCACCATATGTATGGTCTATGGATTTGCAGTGTTCACCATATGTATGGTCTATGGATTTGTTTGGCTAGTACTAATCTATCCATTACCAGGTTTCTTATGTTGGTATTAGCTATTAAGTTATATTTAAAAAAAACTTGAATATCATGGTAGGACGCTGTTATGTAGCACATAATTACAGGCACATGAATGTAAGTTTGATTTAGTCATTTTCAGATTGAACATGTGGTACCTTTGCTCTATATTTATACTAATACAATCTTCCATTTTCTCTGTACCTTAGGCTTTGAAACTCTGGAAGTCTGAATATTGCTCTCAGGCTATGAAACTCTGAAGTCTGAACATGTTGTCTAAGGCTCTGAAACTCTGAAGATTTGTAAGAATGAAAAAAAAAATGTATTCTGTGCTGAAAAAAAAACTCTGTTTCCAAGTTAACTTCACATTATGTTATTACACCTCCTAAAAAATACATCCATGTTGTTCAATTCAAAGCTTCTTTGTTCTCTAGGTTCATCCAGTACTTTAGAAATTTTTACCTTCACTCTTAATGTTTGATCATATATTTTCTCCCTTATTTTCAGAAACAATGTCTTTGATGTTTTCAGGTATGACCTTTCAGGTTGCTATAATTGTTGATGAACTGATGATTTACAATACTATGTAAATTGTATGTTCCAGTTAGATTATATCCACAACAATCAAAGATGACTTACAGATTGTTGCCTTCATTATACCAAAATTAGTGAATTGTTTATATTATAATACTTCAGATGGCAGTGGCATCTACTTTTATGCTTAATTATACTAGCTTGCACTGATTAGTGCATTGTTGTACTAATATTCACTGTGTAACTAAAACACTACTGAAGCAATGTGATTCTAGCCCTATAGTGATTTGCATTGTTATAATTGTACCTTTTTTTTTAGACGTTATAATTGTACCTGTGTGAACCGCAGTTGCCAAGTTAATATTGCCTGTATTGTTTGTCCTTCATTTCGGGTTCCACAGCCTAAAATGACATGTCATGCTTTTGTACAGTGTAATTGTGCTTTCAATATGCTATAATTAGACCTGTGAAATGTCCGCTTCATCCCACGCCAAAGGATTTCGAGCCTCTACAACCATCCACTATTACACAAACTTTACTGGAGGCGGGCGTTTTCGGTTTCCCGCGGCGGACGGCTTTCGTGGCTTAACCGCGGCGGGCGGATTTGAGGGAGGAGAAATTGATGATTTTTACGTCCAAAATCATGAAAAAGAGAGGAAATGACGATGTGAAAGATGAAGCATGCATCTATGATGAATCTAAAGTTAAAGAAATACATAACATCATTTTTTTCCATTAAAATTGATCTAGATCTAGATATAGATCTAGAGAGAACTCTAGGTGATGGAAATAGAGAGAGGATGGAAGGAGAGAGGGAGAGCCTTTATGAACCTCTTATGATGTCATCCTCCCTCAAATCCAAGCCCTTCAACTCAAATCAAAAGTTTCCTCAAATTTTAGGGCAAAGCCTCCCCCATGAGTTTGAGAGAGAAAGACCCGTGGAGAAGACGAAGGGGTGGTGCTATGTATTTGTACAGGCTTTACCGCGGTGGGCAAGATAAAGCACCCGCCTCGGTAAATCAACTTTTTACCGCGGCGGGCAGTTTAAATAGCCTGCCACGGTAAATCGTATTAACCGCGGCGGGCGATTCATACCGCCTGCCGCGGTAAATAACGATTTCCTACGGCGGGCAAGTAAGGTGGCCCGCCGCGGTAAACCCTTTTCCCGCAGCGGGCGCCTTGGTGACCGGCCTCGCTGGCCGGCCACCGGTTAACCGTGGCGGGCAAAAGAGGTGCCCGCCACGGAGCCCATTTTGACCACGCTGCGCAAATTGATTCATGTAGTAGTGATCATCAAACTGTGCGCAAACAGACTGAACAAGTTCCGTGGCGAACCAGTCTCCCATCACGTCTGCGCGCGCAGCGGAGCGCGCGTGACCTACTAGGACGGCACGCGCGCTTCGCCGCGCGCCCACTATATAGGTCTGTTCTTTTGTTTTTTACCTATGGACGCCATGTATGCATGCTGCTGGCGCATGCGTTAGATTATTTGCCAGCCTATTCTGGCATGCTATGATCTTCTCATGTTGGCCGTAGCGACATGTGCTTGTTGGTTTTAGCCAGCTATACGTTTTCCAATTTTTCTCATAAAATTTACTCACAGTTTTGAGTACTGTGTAGTTAGAATACAAAGTGACTATAGACAATAAATGTTCGACTATAATAGTAATCGACCTTTCTCATATAGGCAAAACAAAAAAAAACTTCAGTACAATTTTATTGGTTATACCTAAAAAAATTGAACATGGTGTCATTATCAAGGAAAGATTAAGTGGGAGGTGCATAATAAACATGTACAAATGGACCGGCAAGAAATACAGTCAAGAATACAACATTCTTTCCAATAAAGCCTTGTTCGGTTGATTAGGAATAGGGCCCTAGAATAATTCCTAACTCAAATGATTCAATAATTTGTATTAATTTTAAGGAGCTGAAATTGTTCCCGGTGTATTCCAAGAAAACCGAACGGACCCTAAAGCAAATATTGCCTATCCTTGACGTAGGCATGTCATCTTCAAATGCTGAATTTACGTTTAAGCATCTCATCTCGAAATGCTGAATTCTGAATCTTCCTGGGCTCCTGGCCTCGTAGTGACCCAAATCCCAAAAGATGATGCCATGGAATCCTACAATTTCTGTCTACCAAGATTAACAAAAACGCTTCAGCTAGAATTGAGAATCTGCATATATCATGTATCATCTTATTGTAGGAGGATAACGCTATAATGACTATCAGGGCATTCTGCGTAACATACAGATATGTCAGGGACGTTGAGACAAACAGGGGAAGCCTCTTTGGTTGTTGTGAATTTACAAAGTGCTATATGGCTTTCATGTAAATTATTCTAAAATTGTAATTTGTTCAATAAATGAAAAGAAAAAGTAAACATAAGAAACCGTTGGAACCATGACAGGAAAATACGACATTACATACATGATGACTAAGGACGGTTTTTCAAGTAGGCCTTCCCTGAGCACATGTGGCCTTGCCGAGGTAGGCATAGAGGCATCTTTTTTCATATGATCACGTTTTTAATAGAAGGCGAAAGGGAAACAACAGCTGAGAAATTCATACCTAAGATAAACATGAAAGGTAAAATAAACATCGTTCATTGGCGCCCATACGTCAATGGAAGACTGTGCGTAAGGTGAGAGATGGCTTCCGTCGCTCCCGCTCCCCCTCCCGGCGCCTCCCTGTCCCCTAGCTCCACCAGCCGCTCGCCGCTGCCTACTCCGGGCGCGCCGACCACCCAACCCCCTCCCTCTCCGGCGCCTGAGGGCCCCTTCTCCTCCACCCCCGGTGCCACGGCTGGGCGCTCCAAAGGCCAGCGATGGTGCGACGACTCCCCGTCTTCTGGTGGCTTCCCTGTGGAGCTGGAACCCCCTACGTTCAAGGATGTCCTGCTGGGCGGCGGCGATGCATCTCCTCTTGCTGCCCCGGTGCCAGCTGCTGCCTCGTCGGCCCTTCTTCAGGCGGATGTCTCGTCTGCGGCCACGGCACCTCCTCGTGCGCCGGTGCGGATTATCCTCCGGCCGTGCGATAGGCGCACTCGTCCGGCCGCGGCGGCTCCTCCTGACCGCGATGGTTGGGTTACCTCGGAAAGTCGTCGCCGCCGCCGCGAGCGTCATCGGAGAGCGCTTCCCCCTCGGCGGCCAGTCCCGAAGGATCTACGTGGGCGCTGCTTCAACTGCTTGTCTACTGCTCACTTGGCCGCGTCCTGCCGTTCCCGTCCGAGGTGCTTTGCTTGTCGGCGTCTTGGGCATCGCTCTGATGTCTGCCCATCCCGCCGTCGTCCCCGCCCCGCTTCTGGCCGTAGGCTGCTGGTCTGGCGTCCCAAGGTCTCGGCGTTGTCGCGACCGACGGACACGCAGTCTCTAGTTGTTGCTGGTGGTGGAACGGGCGTGCAATCTTCGGCCTCGGGCGATGGCACGACGCACAGGCGTAAGCGACGCCGTCGCCCGCGGAGGGCGCGTCCCGCAGCGGATGCGGCTTTCCAGGGTGGCGATACCGGCGATGAAGACGACGCCCCCGCCCACCCTCTGCCGGAGCCTACCGTCGAAGCTACGCAGGGCGTTGATGCTCCAGCGGTTCCCAGACGCATTCTCGACTGGTCAGACCGGCTCTCCCGCTGCGAGGATGCCTTGAGCTGCGCTCTGATTATCACCTGGCTTGGAGGTTCGGGCGACGGCGGGATCGGGTTCGTACGTGCCACAATTGCCCTTAGGTTCGAGATCGAAGAAACTCGGCTGTCCCTTCGTCCCTGGGGTCCGTCCAGTTTCCTCTTGATCTTGCCTAATGAGGAACTCGCTGGCACTATCTATAATGGAGGGCGACCTATCGTCACCAGCTCTGCCCGTTTGCACGTCAGGCGGTGGACGAGGTTTGTCCAGGCCACGGCGGCGAGCCTCCCAGTGGCTGTAGAGGTTGATCTCGTGGGCATCCCTACCCATGCCTGGAGTTTGGAGACTGCTGAAGTTCTCTTGGACGAGCTTTGCTGGATTGATGGACTGCACCCGGGCAATGCTGATCGTCGTGATGTATTCATGGTAAAGGCATGGTGCTCCGATCCCGCTCTCTTCCCCCCGGAGATGATGCTGGAGATCGTGGAGCCCGCTCTGAACGCGCGATTCCGGCGTACGGACGTTAGCCTACCCCATCAAGGTCAACGTTCGTCCTCTCGCCGAGCCGGGTGCATATCAAGATCCTCCCCACCCCCCTCCAGAAGATGCAGAAGATGAGGATGAGGATCGTGATCGTCGCCGGAGCCGTAGGCCTCGTTCTTCTCCGTCGTCTCCTATGGCTCGGCGGCAGTGGCGCGCCGGGTGAAGCTTCTGAACGCCGGTCATGCGGCGGGCTCCTGTTCACCAACGCTTGGGTCCTCGCGCCGAGCGGCGGTGGATCTTGGCATTGATGATCAGTACGACGAGACTACTGGGGCCTTGCGACGCGCGCATAGTCTCGAGGCGGCTCGCTCAAAGTCCAAGGCGGCCGGGCCTGCGGGTGATGCCGTTAACGCGGGATCGCTGCCCGAGGGCTCATGCTATCGTGCTACGACGTTTATGAAGAGCGCGGGCAATCTGGACGTGGATACAGCGGTGGATACGGCTGTGGCTGCGAATGAAGATTTAGATGTCGGGCAGGTTAATGACATCGTGAGGCGACGGATCGAGATCCCTCGGAGCTCTCCGATGGGCCTCGGTGTGCCACGAAGGGCATCATTTGGTGGTTTCGGGCTGCTTTCCACATCCCGCTGGATGGGCTGTTCGAGGCCCAAGCTCCGGTGGCCCATCTTCGCTTTTGCTAGCACATCTATTCCGTCTGAGACTCCCGTCAGCCTCGTGTCGCCGGCCACGTCTCCGTCATCCCCAATCCCGCAACCGTGTTCTTCCCCCCGCCGCCCTCCCCGCCGCCCGTCAGCGCCTCTGCTGCTATCCCGCCACTGAACTCACCACCCCCTGCTACCGCTGCTCCCACCGCCTCTAACTCTACCTCCTCGCCACGGCCATCCCCTGCGCCCCGGCCGAGGTCTGTGACTTCACAGCGGACCCAACGTGTCTCCTCGAGTCGCCAACACTAGCACGTTGTGCCCCGGCCGAAATACGCCCGACCCATCCAGTCTACACCCCCGCCGCACAGGAGGAGATCACTTGGAGCTCGCTCGTGGTCGCTGGCGCCATCCAACCGGTCGATCCTGCATCAAAGTTCATTACCAAGCTCTCTATCTTTGCCGGGCGGATCCCCGCCAATCCGTGCATCAACAAGCGGAGGAGAAAAAGGATTCCGCCACCCAATGACGCACCAAGACGAAATCGCCGCCCGCGAGGCTGGGCGTACCGAGCGTGTCGACCACTTAAAGAAACAAGTTGTGCGGGCCTGGATTTGATGTTGAAGAAGAAAAGGAGCAACTCAGCCACACATTACGGAGGAATATGTACGACGATTTCAACAACCTCTATCACCCCTGCACATCAAGGCATTGGTTGCTCTATTTGGATGGCTCTCTCCTGATGAGATCCCCTGTTGAGGAGCCAGTTGAGTACTGGTATGATGGAGGCTTCCTCTTAATTGGTCGTTTTTACTCTCAATATTTATGGACCCATCTCATATATTGATATGGAATGTAAGGGGCTTAATTGGTAAATAGACAAGATGCCGTCGGAACAGTTGTAAACTCTTACAAAATTGATGTTGTCATTTACAAGAAACAAAAATGACTACAATTTCACGGCAGCTTGTGCTCTCTATGCTCGGTATTGATTTTGATAACAACTACACATTTCTACCATCAACCGGAGCCGATTGGAGGGATTACGATTACTGGAGAAGTTGCTGGGTTCGATGAAGTGCAAGTAGAGTGGATACTTTTTCCACATCTGTTCAATTCAACTCGATAGTAGAGGCTCATGGTGGTTGACATGTATATGGGCCACAAGATAATGAAGCAAAGATCCAATTCTTGCAAGAGCTGCAGGGATGTACGTGTCCAATGTACAGGCCCTTGGATGGTGGCAGGAGATTTTAATCTCATATATAAGGATGAAGATAAAACAATAATAATTTAAATAGAGCAATGATGGGAAGATTCAGGAGATGGATTGAGGATATGGCGGTTAATGAAATCCCCTTGCATGGTCGTAAATTCACATGGTCTAGTTCCCTAACGAGTGCTTCTCCTACTCTGGTAAGACTAGACAGAGTGTTACGCTCTCTTGACGGGAGGAAATGTTCCCGGAAAGTCTTCTTGAGCTCAACTTTCGATGACTCGACCCTTTGTCCGCTCATCCTCGGATTGTGTGATGGATCGCCAAGCAAAAGACGCTTCCACTTTGAAGCCTTTTGGCCTAGTCTTGATGGATTCCAGAAACTATTGAAGAGATGTGGTCTTCTGTCCAACCCCGTCGTTGCCCTTTGGAGACTCTATCCACGAAACTTAAAGCAACGGCAAAAGGCTTACAAAGATGGAGTCAAAGAGAATTGGTCACATCGGTTCCCAACTGTCCATGGCAAGGGAAATTATTCATCGACTTGACATAGCCCAAGACGATCGTGCTCTCCAACTGACGAGCTATGGTGCGCAACAACTTGAAGAAGCACTCGCTTCGCTCTAGCTTCATTAATGAGAACTATAGCTTGAGTCAAGATCTCGAATAGGTTGGCTTAAAGAAGGGATGCCAATACCAGATTGTTCCATATGCATGCACGACATAGAAAAAGGAAGAATTTTATTGCTAGATTGAAGGCGGGTGATCACATTGTCACTTGCACATGAGGAAAAGGAAGCTGAAATCTTGAGTTTTACTCAAACCTGATCGGCACAGCCTGTGATGAGAAAGAACTATAAACCTTGAAGCACTCAATATCCCGAAATATGATCTAGAGGCCCTGGACATACCGTTTACGGAGGAGGAGGTTTGGAGAACCATCAAACACTTGCCAACCGATAAGGCCCGAGGTCCAGACGGGTTCACAGGAAAGTTTTATAAAACCTCTTTGGACAATAATCAAAGAGGATGTAATGTCTGCTCTGCACACCATTTGGGAAAAAAGATTCAGGAACTTGTGGATGCTAAATTCTGCATTTATCACCCTAATCCCAAAGAACTATGAGGCTGCTTCAGGTAAAGGACTTTAGGCCCATTAGTCTGGTACAGTTTTGCTAAGCTAGTGACTAAAATCCTTGCCAACCGGTTAGTGGCCGTCTTGATGAAATGGTTTCCCCCAACCAAAGCGCCTTTATCAAAAGATGATTTATTCAGGACAATTTCATGTTGGTGCAAAGCAGATCGTAAAATACCTACACTCTCAAAGGCAGCCAAGAATACTCCTGAAATTGGATATCACAAAGGCATTTGATTCAAGAAATTGGTCTTTCTCTTTGGAGGTACTCAAAGCTCGGCTTTGGTGCTCGATGGTGTGATCTTCTTTGCGGACTGCTCTCAACTTCCTCCACCCAAGTGCTCCTAAATGGCAGCCCTGGGGAGACTATTCAACATAGAAGAGGGCTCCGCTTGAGGAGATCTCTCTCTCCAATGCTTTTCATCTTGGTGATGGATGTGTGAATCGGATGGTCACACAGGTGATGAGGAAGGAATCCTGCAACCCCACGGCTAGAAGGCCTATTCAAAGACATGAAATTTCCTTATATGTTGATGATGTAGCTCTCTTCCTCCAACTCCGCAGTAAAGCGGATATCAATTTGACTTTGAGAATACTCCAGCTATTTGGGGAAGCTTCGGACTCAAAACAAATGTGCGAGAAAAAGTAACGTAATGCCAATCCATTGTTCTCGAAGAAAATATGGGAGTTGTTCGAGTCTCGCTACCTTGTGGTATTCAGGATTTCCTTGCAAATATCTTGGTTTGCCTCTCTCCATCAAGAAGGTGACCAAAGACCAAATCCAACCAATTATCGATAAAATAGTGATCGGTTGCCAAGATGGAAAGCAGATCTAATGACAAAGGTAGGAAGGGTGGTGCAGGTGCAACATGTCCCGACTTTGCAATGTTAGTATACTTGGCTATGGCAATTGAGCTTCCGCCTTGGGCTATTAAGGCAATTGATAAAATCGGAAGAGCGTTCCTTTGAGAGGCGAAAAGAAGCTAATGGAGGACATCGCCTCATCGCTTGGCCCAAAGTTTGTCGATCTAAAGAACTTGGGGGCACGGGAATTCATGGACCTAAAATCCCTAGGTTTTGCACTCAGAGCTAGGTGGCCATGGCTGAGAAAATCTGAACCAAGTAAACCTTGGGCAAGTCCGCCATTTCAAGTGAGCAAGGAGGTGGATGGCCTCATCTCTATGGCAAAGTGTATACCGATGTAGGAAGCGGAGCTACCACTCTACATTACGGAAGGATAGATGGGTGGAGGGAAAAATATTGAGGAAGTAGCGCCTAAGATCCTTAGTTTGGTCTCTAAAAGAATAATAGGCAAAGCGTCTGATGATGGAGGCCTTGGTGATGAGAAATGGATCGATGACATCCGAGTGGGAGTACTGTGGAAGCTCGATGGAATATCTGGAATTGTGGGATAAATTATCTAATATTGAGCTGCAGGATGGGGCACAGATGACAGACACATTTGGAGGCTTTCGGCCAGGAAAATACACACAAAATCCGCCTATGATGTATTTTTTTTAGGGCGCCATATACTTGAGCCATATGAGAGAATATGGAAGTCATGGGCTCCTCCCAAATGCCGCTTTTTCATGTGGTGGTGGCTCATAAGCAGTCTTTGGACAGTGATGACAGCTTGCTCGGAGAGGACTTCCTCACCCGGCCAAATGTCTACTCTGTGACCAAGAACAAGAAAACATTGATCACCTCCTAGTTGGTTGTGTGTTTGCGGACAATTCTGGTTTGCCCTCTTGCAGTAGCTTCGGACTCTCTTCACTCACGCCTCAACCCGAGGATTCAGCTTGGGAGGATTGGTGGGAGAAGGCGAGGCGGCCACCACCTGGAGATGTGAGAAAAGGATTAAACTCCATTATCATCCTTGGAGCACTGGAGCATCTGGAAGCACGGAATGACTGTGTCTTCAATGGGGTGGCACCTAACATTAACACAGCCCTTAGTATAGCTAGGGATCATGCCCATTGGTGGTGTTTGGCAGGAGCCAAGGGTCTGTCCTTGCTCACTGCTAGGGGTGCTTAGTTAGTTAGCATGCTTGGTCGCTGTACTCTCAGACTCAGGTGATGTAGCTTTAGAAATCAGGGAAGGTGTGGGGGTGAGTGTTTTTGGGTCTATGTATGACTCCTTATTCTTCTACTAATACAAATGATACGCAGCTCTCCTGCGTGTTCGAGAAAAAAAAAAATGTGTATTGACATGTTTTTCTAACTTGCCTACGTATATTTGGGAATCTACAAAGTATATGTTTCAAGATTAAAACATACTACCACCTGTAAATATGAAGAAAAATGACAGGTCCTGATAAGCAGTTCTTAACCCAACTCTAACCATTCAACAGAGCAACTTGGAAGGTACAGATTAATCAGGCCTATATGACTGGTAATGTAAAAGAAATGAAAGAGAAGGACCTTTGCAAGTGGGCCTTTATATAGGAGGGTTAATTTCAATGCACTTGCTTATTTCATCTTACCTGGATAATCCTTATCCTAACATAGGAGAAGTATCCACATATTGAGCTGCTACAGGTTAATCTCCAAATCACAAACTGGTAATATACATGCATATATATATTGGTCATGAAACATGGTAACAAAACACAGATGTCAGTAAATATATATACATACTGACTACAACATACACAACTGAACTCTTTCATGAAAAGGATTGTATACGGCCCACATGAGTGAATTATTTGTAAGAAAAGCAGAGCAGTATGCAGTATAAATGTATACATTAATAACTAAATATTGTATAGTATGGAGTCCAATATATGCATTGTGCAGGGGCAACAAAATCAAAAGTAGGCATACTCTGGGAACCAAATCTTGAATCCACTGGTTGGCGTAGCGCTGCGCCGCCATGCCACTTTGCTACCCCGTCGTCGCCACCGAGTGGCTCGCTGCTGCACCGCCCATGTAGGCCTAGGACGCATTGACAGGTTGGTACCGGCAGGGCGGCAGAGAGGAAACGGCTCACGAGGATCCTCCAACAACAACTGCCTGATCGCGTCGCGCGTAACAATCGTATCGAAATTGAGAAGAAGGTGGAGATCGGACACAGATGGAGATCGAGAAGGAGGGCAGACGGACCTCTCGCCCTCTCGGTGTCAGGAGGGTGGCGGGCGTGGCATTCGAGAACAGTGGCGAGGTGGACTTGGAGGAACGCCGGGTTGAGATGGCGGTAGAGGCCGAGGTCGATGCAGGACGCCAGGTTGGTAGCGCCGCCACCGCCGCTGAGACATGGAGGTAGGCCGGCGCGATGACGAGCCCCACCACCGCCGCCGCTGGTGTTGGCATGCAGCCGAAGCGCTTGGCTTGGAGGAGGCCGGCGGTGGAGCGGAACACGGAAGCCGAGCAGCGGAGGAGGCAACGACTGAGGGACGATCGATTTTTCTTTTTTCTTTCGTTAGATTAGATTAGACTCAAGTTGTCGTGTTCGGGCGGTGAAAGGAAGATACATGTGACGGCCGACGCGTCGGAGCGGCGCAGCACGACACGTCGAATCCTGATGTAGCGCCAGGGCGAGGTGCACTCCACGCGTCAGAACGAAAGCGTAACTGAGCCGAAGAGCAGCTACAAAAACGCAAGAGGCGGCAGGAAGGGAATCGCGCGTTTCAGGCTCAGCGAATCATATCCTCGAGCTAGGGTAGGATCAATCATCAATTGTGTTCTTATTGTCCCCGTTCGGTTGTCTGAAAAAAAGAAGCCAAAACACGGTAACAGCTGGTTGGGTGAGAGAGAAATACTGTAGCGACTAAAAGATATACTGTAGCATGTGAGGGAAAACAGCCGGAGCAGCCGGCTGGTCTGAAATTTTCAGACCAGCCGAACGCCACCATTAAAAGAGAAGAAGAGAAGAAAAGTTCTGGTGCTCGATCGATCTAAAAAAGATGCTGCTGGACGAGGGAGACAACAAAAAATACAGCTGTCGCACGCTCTGCTGCACCTGCACCGTGCAGCTCATCCTGCTCGTCGTGGTGATGCTGGTTCTTGCCTACGGCGTCCGCTACCCTGTGCGTGTCACCGTGAAGGACGCGACCGTCGCCCGCTTTGGCCTCGCCGGAGGACCCAACGGCACGGCGCTGGCGTACGACCTGTCGCTCTCCGTCTCCGTGCACAACCCCAACTGGGCCATGCGCGCCGCGCCGCTCGACGTCGACCTCTGCTTCGCGGGGCGACGCTTCGACGGCGCGCGGCTGGCGGCGGCGGGGCGCTCGGTTAAGCCCGAGGAGAGCGACGAGCTTCGGCTGGCCGCCGTCGGCGAGAGGACGTCCGCGCTGCTGCTGGGGAGCCACGGCGTGGCAGAGCTGGTCAAGGAGAGCACGGCAGGGCAGCTGGAATCGTTAGAGCTGAAGCTCTCCGGGGAGCTCACGTACAGACCTGTCCATGTCGGCAGGTACAAGCTGGCCGTGACCTGCCCGCTGAAGCTACCGGTGGCGCCTGGAGGGACCAGCGGCGTGGTGGAGCTGGACAAGGTAATCAAGTGCCACTAGCGCGTGGGTTTCAAATTCAATTCAACAACACAGAGATGTCAAGTCACTGGTGCTCCTAATTCCCTCCGTCCTGAAAAGAATGTAATTATGAAAAACGTGCCACTCAAACTAGCTAAAATTTGACGAAGTTTATAGTAAATAGTATTAGTATTTATAGGAGTAACTACCAAGATTTATATTATACTACTGTACTCGTAGATAGATTGAGGTATAGGAGAATTGATTTAAATTTAAACTAGTAGATAGTAGTAGATTGGAGAATCGAGATGTGTAAGCGCATAAAGCTATAATGTACGTAGTACTCCTTGATATACAGTGGCGAAGTAAGCTTGCCAATATTGGAAATTTGGCGAAGAAATTCTCCAGGCAACTCAAGTATGTGATCCACGTACGCCGAGGTGCCTTCAACATGCCGTAGCTTCCTTAAATTGCAAGAGTTTTATCAGGCAAGCTTTTGACTTTGTTATTTAACCGAAGAAACTGTAATAAGTGGTAGAGAGTACATAACGACCTCGGAAATTCAGAAACCGATGATGTCTTGATGAGGTTCAAATACCGAACGTGATTCAGCTCACCGCCAGATTCAGGTAACTTGCTGCTGTTGTAAAATGACAAATATAATACACGCAACTTAAAAAGGATTCTACAGTAAATCTTATAAAAAAGATCACCCGTATCATCCGTACTACATCGACAGTGAAGCGTCGGTGGTGATTTCGTCAATCTTAAGAATTTGTTGACTTAGTATTCGAAGATGCTCATAAGGTACGATCTGCGTGCGTGCATTATAGGGAGTTGTGAGTTTCTGAGTTACTGTGTAATTGAAAAAAAGAGCAAGAATAATTGATGATTCATCATAGCTGAAGGATATGATTCGCTGGGCAAGCAAACACTAATTGTTAGTGTTGACCATCCTGCATTATAGGCAGGCTCACCCACGGCTTATTGCCCTTGCCGATGGTGAACACCTGAGGAAGAAGTCATGGACCCCACCCAACTCGAAAGGGGAAACCACCGCTTCGCCCCCAACGCTATTTCGCTCGCGTCTTCGGTCATGGGAGCAAGAGCCGAGATCGTTTCTCCATGAGAAATGGTTCCTCCACTTTTCCTCTCTTCCCTCGTTAATTCACCTGCCACGTCAGATTTTTTTTTTCTGACATGGCAGTCTATTAAATGCTATGGAAACTACGTGTAGCTCCAGGTTGAGACTGTCCTAAAGGATAATATTAGTAATAAAAGGATGGTCAATCATTAAGATAGCACTTTTTTCTGAATTCATGGCATCGTGTGTTTGCATTGTGCTAATTACTCCCAATTATAATATTATTAGTAATAAAAAGTTCTTTTACAAACTTGTATTTAGCACAGCGGATTCAATCGATTTTTTTCCGTTGATGCTTTGTTTCATAAACTTTCGCCTTTTAGTTCGGTTGTACTACTTTTTTTTTAGAAAAAAAAACTGTTTCATCTTTTTTGGTTTAGCATCTTTTACGGTTGCGGAGGCTGTCCCCTAACCGAGGCTGTCCCCTAACCGCGCGGCGCCCTCTATATCCTCTATCATGACACTACTACACTCTGAAGCTCCTCTGCGAGCCCAACTGAATACCAACATGAACACCGAAAATGCATGGAAGTGGGAACTCGGCATATGTGTGGCAGAACCGCCCGAAATAACACACTTACGGAGGTGCTTGTCTTCCACTAGTCTCGAGTTTTGCACAAAGCACCCCGGAATACCTCGCCTTCGCAACAGCGGGTCCCAGACGTGCCCGTGAGCGTCGGCGCGGCCCCGGCCGGCACCGCCCAACCACGGCGGCCTACTGAGGCCCACAATGACGCGTCTACTAGACAGAAATGGACCTCCGGACCTACGCGCAAAAGTAGAAGGCGGCGGCACGTTCAACGGTGTACTAATCCCACCTATCCACGTCGACGGAGGATCCGCGTGGCGGCCCGAGTGCTCCGGCGAGTCTACGCCCTATCGGACGGGTCGTGATGGCGGAGAGGGGTCAGAGGCTCACCGCGGTGCACGCTATGGAGATGGTTGAAGCATGGGAGGGTCGCGGCAGCCCGGCCACGTGCGCTCGAGCACGGCGGCGACGTTCTGCGGCGGCACCGACGCGTCACCACGTCGCCGACGGGTTTCCTGGCCAAATCAACGCGAGCATCAGATAGAGGAGGTCAATGTGAGCCTAGAAACGCCACCAATTGAGCCCTTACCTCCGGGTTACGAACTTACCCCCAAACCACAGGTTGCGTCGGCGCTCATGACTGGCGGCGGTAAAACACCAAATTGGCGGCCCACAATGCACTGACGGACCAGAGAGAAACAAGGCGCTTAGCCAACCTTCTAAGCTATCCACAGGAGCGAGGGATTTCGCTGCGAAGCTATAACTTGGCAATAGGAAGAGGGAGAAATGATGGTGGCTCCGCGCACCGTGAGGCGGTGGAGTGGTCTACGAGCGAGCCGAGCAGTTCAGGTGGACAGCTTCGGTTGGTGGCAAAGCGAGCACGTGGTACAGTTGACGAGACGGGAAGGGTTGTCGCGAAGCGCACGGCATGAAGTGGCAAGACCGAGTGGGGTCGCTGGTGCCGGCTAGCGGCAGAGCAAGGCAGGGAGGCGTCCGTCGCCACTGTGACCGGGGTCATCGTCACGGTAGGTGAAACAAACGGCGGGGCGGTCGCCATGTCGGCCGAGCCATGGTAGCCGCAGCCCTGCCTCGAACTGGTGCTCGGCACCACGGCCAGCCGCCCGAGCCCGGCAAGCCCACGGGCAGCGGTAGAAGTAAGGACGCGACCCCACCGAGAACGTCATGCAAAGCCAGGGACACCACGCGGCAACGTCCGGACGCGCGCGCGCCGATAGAGCGGCAACAGCCTGGCCACGCTTGAGCTCGTCGCCAGCCGCGCCGTGTACGCGGTGACCCGACTGAGCGGCTACCAGCAGTGACTTGCACGATTTTTAAAGTGAACCAAAGGTTGTCGATTAACTCAACTAAAGTCCAACTAATTACGCTAACCCAAGGCCGGTATTACCCACTAGCTAGCGAAGCAAACCTCATGCCCCGAGAGCAACTGGAGAGGGAGATAGAAGCATGCCAAAACGAGCTCGTCACGCCGGCGCCAGTTCACGAACAAAGAGCCAACGACATGGTTCACAGCGCGTTCCAACGTAGTTCGGGCAATTTTTGCGAGAGCAACGTACTACCCAACACCACAACCACTTATACCAAGCTCGAACACTCACTTTGATGCAACCAACTATACCAAAACATGAAATTAATGTTTAGGCATTTTTGTTAAAATTTAAATGACAAAATCGCATCGTCTTACTACTTTTCCATACTTAGGAAAGTTAATGATTCAATTCAAACTAACCGCCATTAACACTTTTGTTACAATTTTTAAAAGGCTTAAACCCTATTAACTGCTACCAACGAGTATTTCATGCGATAGTCCATACCTTATACTAACCCATAGGAGCAAAATATTTAAGCACCATTTAACTATTTTGCTCAATATAATTCGCCAAAAATGGTACTTTTAAATATAAGTTCAAGTGTTCTCCGACAACGAAAATGACTCATCTTAATTCCAAGTTTGATTTCTGAGCTCCCAAAATACTAGCTAACAATATTTATTCTCCAAAATTAATGTTGCATTTTCATCTACATAACTTGCTCGTAAATTTTACTTAAGCACTATGCTCCAGTTACATTTTATTTTTGTTTATAAAAATTGTCTTTCGTGCCAACGATTAAACTACTTATTCAACCTTTCCTTGCTAAGATTTCCATTAGCATGTTTACGCATTAAGTAAACTAACTTATAATATTTCTTTTGATTTTTTCTCAATCGCAAAAGTGAGTCATATAAATTTTTGTTTATCATCTCATGTTAATTTTAATTTCTTAAAACCAGCGAACCTGTTTGCTGGTCTCTTTTAGGTCTTAATCCTGGTGCTAAGCAAGCTCGTAACACTAGAGGTATTACGATATGCCCCTACGCACTGCGCCATACCTTTTAAGGTTGCGGAGGCTGTCACCTAACCGCGTATCGCCCTCTATATATATCACGACACTACACTTTAAAGCTCCTCTGCGACCCAACTGAAAACCAGAATGAAGAACGACCATGCATGGAAGCTCGCAGCACAAGTTATTGGGACTGTGGTGGGAGTAGTCTTATCGTTTTGATCGTGTCGTGGTGCCAGATGAGGCGTCTACGGCGGAGAGGGGCGGCCGGCGGACGTGACCCCAAGGCGCCCGGCGGACGCGACCCCACAGAGATCGTTTCACACGTGGAGATGTCTAGGTTTTTGTATCCGACGTCACTACTTGCTCGAAATCTTATCAATTTTTTACCACAGCCTCCACATACGATAACACGACGCCTCCACAAGTTTCGTGATTTTCGGACTTCGTTTGGATTTTATATAATTTAAATTCACTTTTCCCGCAACTAACTCGACATGTTATGTCAACGAGATGCTCGAGATTTCATGTGACTCCCTGGATACGGCCTCAACATACGCTAAATATCATGAATATCAATTTTTGGATGACCAAATTCTATTATTCCATGGACCTGCAGTTCAAATTTGAAATACACCGAAAAAATCAACGAAACGAAATAAATTAATGAAATATACCTAAAAAAGTCAAAATTTCACCAAATTTTAGAGTAGAGCTTTAAATACTGTCACAAGGCTACACAAAAAAATTTGGGTCCAAAATAAAAAAAAACATATATTTTGCGGAGTGCCATGGGGAGCACTCGGCAAAAATGTCTTGCCGAGTGCCGGGTCCAGGAGGCACTCGGCAAAATTTGTTTTCAGAAAATAAAAAAAAAATTGCCGAGTGACCACGGATGGCACTCGGCAAAGTTTTTTTTTAAAAAAATAAAAACAAATTTTGCCGAGTGCCTGATGGCCGGCACTCAGCAAAATCTGACGGTAGGTGGCCGCCGTCACGGTCCGGCTAAATTTTGCCGAGCGCCTAGCTTTGCCGAGTGCCTGACTTTGCCGAGTGCCTGACAGCTTTGCCGAGTGCAAAATTTTGCCGAGTGCTACACTCGGCAAAATATTGCTTTGTCGAGTGCCACGATATTTTGCACTCGGCAAAATATCAGGAACTCGGCAAAGTATAGTTTTCCAGCAGTGTATAAGATGATGACAAATTGTGACATTTTTGTTCCATTTTTATTGATGACCTATCAATTGGCATGCCCTAGGGTGCACTACATAAAACACACTAGTAAGTACGTAGTAACCAAGGAAGCTAGAGAAGAAATCTGATTATGCGTGTGGGTATGTAAATGGGTGGCTTGAGAGGGAAGAAGCAGACTCTGCAGTGCAGCACGTCCTTGTCCGCCACCGTCACTTGCAGCGCCTGGTCGTCGCCCATCGTCGGCAATAGCCTCTCTCCCTCTTCCAACTCTCTTCCGGCCGCCCACTACTCAACTCTCTCTAGAAGCTCGCTCACGGAGTCCGGGTCTTGCAGTGATAGAAAGAGGGAGATACGAGACTAAGGGGGTGTTTGATTCTTTAGGCGTTCCTAAAATTTATGTCACATTAAATATTTAGAGGCTAATAAGAAGCATTAAATATAAATTAATTATAAAACTAATTACATAGATTGAGACTAATTTCCGAGACGAATTTTTTAAGCCTAATTAATCTATCATTAGTGCATGTTTACTGTAGCATAACGTTGTCAAATCATGGACAAATTAGGCTTAAAAGATTCATCTCGCAAATTAGTCGCAAGTTATGCAATTAGTTTCGTAATTAGTCTATATTTAATACTCCATATATGTGTCTAAACATTCGATGTGACATAAATTTTAGGAGGAAGGGAAGAAATCAAACAAGCCCTAAGAGTACTGAAACACGCACGGGCCCCAAGGATATATAGAGGAGGGACTGTTGGGGATCCGTGTGCTTCCCGAGACACCATTGGCGAGGTGCCATGTTGCACGGGCCCGTGTGTTAGCCACTCACGTACACGATTCCCCAGTCACTCCAACGCGAGAGAGAGCGTGCAAACCAAACTAAGTAACCAACCAAACATTTGGACTACTAATACATACATGCAATTGCTTTTGCATGTTACGTGCCAATGACTTATCAATTGTGACATCAAAAGAGCTTGTGCCTGATGATTGGAAAATTTAGTGTTGACCTATAACCGAACTTAAATCCCATACTTTTTACCATTTAAGAACGATCAGCATACACACGACTTCTGCGTGACAGTTCGAACAGTTCCTTTTTTTATTCATGTCTGCGTTTTTTTATAGAGGTTATTAGTAAATCAGCAATAGTGTCCTTGCCCATAAGACTTTAATTCTAGGTTCCTCTTAATTTTTCTATAATCAACATGTTTTCCCTTTTCTTTAAATTTAGGATTTTAAAGCATATACGTGAGACACAATCTACTATTTTTTTATCTATATCTTGTCTACTAGTATTTATAATACTTCAGGAGCTAATAAAACTATTTTAGTAAAATTCAATTCTCTTAATTCTTCGGCAACCACGCCAAAAACTAGAGAGGTGGGAGTGGAAAGAAAGAGAAAGAGCCAAATGAATTAGTGGCAAGAGTCTCCCTCCACCTTCCCAATCTCTCCCTTTTATAAGGGAGATAGGAGGGGAGGTTTTCATTGTTTCTCCTAGTGGGTCTTGCATTTACAAAATGGTCTCTAGTGGATAAATGGGACCTAAACATTACCTCACAAGCTTGTATAACTGGACCCCTAAACGCACCAATGGGGATCCCTAACATATGACACACCCCAAACAATTAGAAGACTGAAATGTTGCAATATTTACTTCCCTCTCGACTCTTCGGTTTGAGGACTACAACATTGATATGTTACCTGGCAATTTAGGTTCTGTTTGTCCTATCTCCAAATGGCTACAGCTCCTTGTTACAGTGCATAGAGAAGCCGAAGCTGGTGAAGCCATGGCTTCACCGGCTTCAGGTTCAATTTGAGAGCAGAGTGAAAAATGACATCTCCCTATAGTTCACGGAGGACTTGAAGCCGAAGCCTCCTGGAGCTCTACTATGGGGGGCCATAGAGTTTCTCACATCCATGCAGTCTAGTTTTTTTTTTTAATATGGAAGCGAATTCCATTACTCAGCACCTGAGGCCAAATCGTTGACCACCATGACTTGAGTACAATCTGGGATGCTATCTCTTGTCGAGGATAGCTCGACCAGCGCCTAGAGCAGCTAGTTCATGAGCTACAGTATTACATGAATGATGATTAGATAAAACTTTCTTGGAAGCAAAATTATACACTAGCAAATCCTTCAGCTCCCAGACGAGGCCATTTGCAGAACTATGATCGATCTCTGAGGCGGTCGCTGCCTGGACCACCATTTCGGCATCCATCGCTAGTATCAGGTTCTGAATCCCTAGATCCGCCGCTTGTAAGCATGCTATGACTTCGGTATGGTAGGGATCAAGCACCTTCATCAGTTTGCCATAGCCCGTGCTGATCACCATACCATCATCTCCGCGCAATACAAACCCCCCTCCTTCCGAGGAGTCTTCACACCTGAAAGATCGATCGCAATCGGCCTTCACAAAGCATGTAGGGGACATTTCCACTTCTCTTTCGATCTAGGCGGTGCAGAATCTGAACCTGCTGTTTCAGCGACAAACATTCTTCAGCATAGGTACTGATCAGCTGGGCTAGGTGCTCCATATTTTGTGGGTTCTCCCCCTCCCGGACTGCACAACGTTCTGACCACCAGACATACAGCAGTATCACTACCTTTCTTTGGGTGCTTTCCTTCATCTTCAGAATCTCATCAATGATATCTCTGGTAGAAGGCAACGATGACAGTAACCTGCTCTCAATCCGCTCATGATCCAGCAGCAGTTTGCTCGACAAAGTAGATACATGCTTGAATTTAAAAAATAAGTGTGCTCCATTTTCATCAAGCCTATTGCACGGAAAATAGATATGATTTATCTTCATGCCTCTACGCCTCAGGTTCACCCGTAGCTCCAAAGTATTATGCCCCATTCGCCAAAGAAAATGTAGCATCTTCTTGGGGCAATTTATCTTCCACAGTTGCTGCCAACATTTACCAGCCTTGCTATTACCCCAAGAGGAGGATGACCCCCCTTTCGTTTCCTTGCTTCTCTTAATATCCTCAACACAAACTTTGTAAGCGGATTTAACTAAGAAGAGGCCGTTCCTGTTATAGTGCCAAGCTAACATATCATCCGTAACTTTATGAACTGGCAAACACATAATTGCATTAGCACCATCTTCCTACAACAGATCATGAACCAGCTGCTCATCCTATGCATAAGCCTGTGCCCGGGTCAATCAACTATGACACCCGCGACGAGAGGCTGCCTACCCTTGGCATGAACGGTCTTCGAAGATGGTCCCGTGGTAACCAAGGATCTTCCCAAATCTTAATACCTGATCCATCCCCAACCCTCTAAATAATCCCTTTCCTCATAAGATCAATGCCAGATAAAAAACTAATCCACGAGTATGGCATGCAACGTCGCGGTTTTGCCTTCAGGACATCACCATCCGGGTAGTACACTAGTACTTAGCTCTAAGCAATTGTGAACAAAGCGAGTTCGAATTCATAGCAAGCCTCCAGCCTTGCTTAGCCAGCCTGGCTAGATTGAATACATGTATATCGCGTGCGGGACACACCACGACACTTTCAGGATCTTTGTAACGGTCGTGACATGGAACCCCCCATGTGGCAAACCAACGCATATAACATCCAACATCATGCCCGGCTATCAAGGTTATTAAGCTTATAGGAAAATACATGATTCACAAAATTTATACAGTTTTAGTTTATCCCTCTAGGTTCAACTCTTCGATATCTTGCTCGAGCTCTTATCGGAGTCAACTCGTAGCTCATCTTGGATTCGCCCAATCCAAGGTCTATTATGCAGCGGTGAATAGAGCACTACCTCGCATCCACCGGGGCAACAACACCTGCAAAACAACTTAACGGCAGCACCGTGAGTACATTTCGTACTTGCGGGATTTAATTCCAACACATAGATATTTGGTGGATGCAAAGGATAATATTAGGCATTTGTATAATTGCGAAAGGTACATGACGTTTGTTAAAGATATGATATGCTATGATCCATTTTAAAGAAGTAACATTAACATGGTGCGATATCCAAAAGATCCTTCAGCATACGTAACAACATCATTGGGTTCCATCGTTACGCTACCATGGGTATAGAAAGAAAGAATAACCATAAGAGGTCCGTCCCGAGGGACTTCAGGCTTTCAAGACTCTGTAGAGGTGTACAACTGTACCCACACGGAAGAACGGGACTAACCTCCATACCTTGTGCACAAGATAAGGGTTGCCTCATGTCTTCCAACATTTCCCTAATCCGGCCCGAATGTCCGACGAAAGGTTCGACGGGTGCCCGGTCAATGTCTCGGACATTCCCGACTAGCGCCACCCCCTTGCCAGTTTTACGGATAAACTGGTCGCAATTAGTTACTTGGCTTGTCGACCCCATTCGCGACATGTGGTCTGTACGGGTGGTTACTCGAACTCACGTATCCCAATAAATGGTCCTTAACTGCTCCATGAGCTACATCGCTTGAGTTCCCATACTCACAACAACTTACCCCTCGCATGAGCAAAGTTACCAAGGTGGTGTCCAGGTTTATAACCTTAGGTGAAGTGAATCCTATTCAGATTAGGAAAGTAAGTCAAGTTGTACCCTCATTAGTTTAGTGATTACTTATCCAAGTGTAGCATCCTACACACGCGAGTATGAGTTCCCTTCTCATGCTCGACTTCTACCATTGCTAACCAACTAAGCAATAAGCAATTAAGCGTTCTCATTCCCATTATTTAGATGAGAGGCTTCTAATAGATTAATGAGTGACTCTAAGTGTAGAGTGAACAAGATTACTCCAAATCTACATGGAATGCAAAACTCATAATGAAACATGATAAGTATCCAAAATAGGGTTTATAGTAGTGGGGTGCCTGCCTGGTTTTGTCGCTCGAACGAAGTCGAAGTTGTAGACGACACCTCACACATGTTCCTTACGCTACTCGGCTCCTGAAAGAGAACAAGGATCGAGAGTGAGGACAACCGAGGAAGGCTTAGGTACATGACTTGGCTTAGAGCTTGGGGTAGAGGCTCTATCTATGGCTCTACTATTGTCTTTTTTGGTAAAGGACCCAAATTGGTATGGGTGGCTTCTTGGGTAAGCTTGCTAAACAATCTCACACTCTCTGTGATTGGCGGGCACTCTGTCCTAGGCGATGGATACTCCGCTGTACAGGATTCTGAGGTGGGTTGTCTCTGGGTTGGTTCTGTTCAGGTTGTCGGATACTCCGGTAGATTCAGGACTTAGTCATTCCTAGGGTTCGCTGCTAACATCGGATGGTCCGACCAACTGACGGACGCTCCGGTAGGAACTGGGTTCTCTCTGGTTGCTGGGTTACTGTTTTCTATAATTCATCGGACGCTCCACCGTGAGTGATGGACGCTTCGGTATGGGCTCGGTGCTCTCAGGTTCACTGGCTGCTCACTTTATAAACCGACGGGCGCTCCGCGCAATACCACGGACACTCCAGTGATTCAGGCTGACTATGGATAAGCCTTTCTGGTGGGTTCTCGGGGGTTTGGCAGACACTCCGTCGATTTGACGAACACTCTGTCAATCGGGCGATAGAACCTATGCTCTTGGGTGATCTTGGGTTCCAAACATAGATGTGCTTAGCTGTGGTCTATGCATGTGCAAGATATCCCTAGGGTAGTTTAGGTGGCTTACTAGGCTCAAGATAGCTAGGTTATGGGCTTGTTTTACTAAGTGTGGCTATATGTTAGGATCAAACTTAGAGATACAAGAACTTGAGGACAAACCGTGAGATTTGGATAAAAGCCTTAGCTCTGAGATCTGAGAGCTTCCATAGCGAAAAAGGTTGAAGATCCAAGCTTCCTTCACTCATGCTTCTTCATCCAAACTTAGCTTGTTCTTAGGCTTCTTCTTGCAATACACCAAAGAGATGGATCAAAGGACTATCCATGAAATGATTGGATGATTGAACTAAATAAGAACTCCTTGAGTTTACTTACATATGATGGAACTACCATCAGCAAGAAGTCTTCAATCTTGCATCAAAATCCATGGATTAGATCATTGGTGAAGAATTCAAGAAATGGAGATGGTTCTTCTAGAGCTCACCATGAAGGGGTTGAGGGGTGAAGGGTGTCCATGAAAGTGCATCTAGCCCTTCAGTGGGTTTTAGATGATTGAATGACAACGTGATTAAAGGTCTAACCCGTTTGCTAAGTGTGGACAGGTAATAGGTTATCTCACAGGTACTTAATGAAAGCCAAAATGATGTGTTGTTGTATAAACAATCTAGTTCAAGCACAAGACAACAATGCAAATGGAATTCATGCAAAGGCTTGTTTACTGTGGGATTTCCATGTACTATGTGAAAGTAAGCTTGTGAGAATTAATTAATGAGACATAAGGGTTTGCATATGGAATGGTCTCATATTTGAAGCTTGCTAAAATTGAAATGAAAAAGGTAACAATACATGAAAGAATGATTCAACACAAGATGTGACTTGATGGCTTGAGATGGTGAAGATAGCAAGGAAAGGCTTCGAGGTACTAAGCAAGGGTGAAGGGCAAGCGACGGCTTGACAGCCGAAGAACCTAGCTATGGTGAAGAAGGAAGTACTTGCATTTACTTGAGGTACTAATCAAGCTATGATGGTCATGTTTATGTGAAGGATCAAATCACTGTTGGAGTGTTTGATGGAAGTGACTTGATACATTTGGGATTATTCAAATATGATGAATGGAATAAAGTCACGTGCTCAAGATGGCTACGCTCTAGTGAAAAAGATCAATATCAACATGTTGGCACCCTCACTTGATGAAGATTGGAATACACGGCTTCGGTTCAAAAAGAGCAACTCAAAAGGTTTAAATCTGTTATACTTTTAAATTTGAGTAAATAGGAATGCCGTACTATTAAGAGGGATGCATCATGTTGATAGATAATGTTTCATAAGTGCTCAAGCCAACCCATGTGAGATTTCAATGTTTGAGAGACAAAAGAGCTAACTGACTGTTGCTGGTCTGGCCATACCGGACGTGTCCGGTATGCATACCGGACGTGTTCGGTATTTGCCCAGTAACTGTAAAAATATTGTTCTCGGGTTGGTTTGTCGGGAGTTTCGACGGTCGGAAGTTCCGGCAATGGTCGGGAGTTCCGACGTCTCGCACTTTAACTGACTTGGAGGGTTCACTGTCCTGGTGATACCGGATGTGTCTGGTATTCATACCGGGCGTGTCCGGTATGCACGACCAGAGGCCAACAGCTAGTTTTCCAAAGCCTTGAGGGTCGGGAGTTCCGGCGTGAGTCGGGAGTTCGACGGTCGGAAGATACGGCATGTGTCGGGAGTTCCGACACCTCATATTCTTTCTTCGATTACATGGTTTTCAAATTTCTTTGAGGGTGGGAGTTTCGACACATGTCGGGAGTTCCGACGGTCGGGAGTTCCGGCATTCATCGGGAGTTCCGACACCTCACATTATCCTTGTAACTTAGTTACCGTTGAGGCGATGTAAGTCATCTGGACGTGTCCAGTATTGCCTTAACTATAAAGCGGCTAGTTTCTCAAGGGGGCTATAAAGACCCCAAGCCTCCACCTTTGGAGGTTGCGGATTCTATTTGAGATAGACACACGTTTTTGAGCCTTGCCAACTCTCCCAACCCTCTCTTAGTGAGTGTGTGATCCAAATTGCAAAATCAATTTGTGGGTTAAGAGAGAATTTGAAAAAAGAGAGCAAGCCACCACTTGAGCACTTGTGCATATTGTCAATCTCGTGATTAGCATTTGTTACTCTTGGACTCTTGGTCCTAGACGACTAGGCGTCATGGGAGAGCAACGAGAGATTGTGGTTGCCGGAAAGTTTTGTAGTGGTCGATTCCGCCGCCTCGGAATCATTTAGTAGAAGGAGGAAAAGGAGTTGGAAAAGACTCCGGCTAGAGTGACCTTCGTGGTACCCTCTAGGGGCTGACCTTCACTGGTCGCCTGCAGCCCCCCTCAGCGGAGAGTAGGACTCGAACGAGTCCGAACTTCAGTAAAACAAATATCGTGTCTCAATTCGCATTTCATTTGATATTTGTGTTGCTCTAGCTATTCTGTAGGTTCTCTGTGTATATTACTATCTCTAATAGTTTCCTGTAGTTTGGATTGAAGATAGAAATCAAAAGGAGCAAGTTCGGGGCTATTCCACTGAAGTCGTGAATACCGGACACGTCCGGTATATCTCTAGGACACGTCCGATATTGGCCCCTTACGCCAAACTGAATTGTATTGTGTTCTAACTCTTTGGTCGCAGGTGTTTGGCTCCTAGATTCATTTAGTATCTTTTATATACTATGTGGCTAACTTGTGAGGGGTGGTACTACTCTTTATTTGGAGTTTCCATTTTGGAAACTCCCTTTACTAATCGTTTCTGTTTTTAAAGGTGTTAATTTTCAGAAACGCCTATTCACCCCCCTCTAGGCGGCATCCTAGGTCCTTTCAATTGGTATCGGGCGAGGTTCTCACCTAAAGCTTTATCGCCGTGAGAAAATGATGTCGACGCCTATCGAGTTGGAGCCGGTGCTTCTCCAAAATGATGGTTCAAACTTTCTACCTTGGTCAATTCATGTACTCAATGCTTTTAGACATATTAGTCCTATTGTTGAGCATATTGTGTTTGCAAGCATACCTCTTCCTATAGTTGATTGGAGCAACTATAAGAATTTATCAAAAGAGGAAGAGATATGCGTGCAACTCAATGCTCAAGCTATTAATATCATTTTGAGTACATTGAGTGTTGAGGTTCAAGATGAGGCAATCTTCAATGGACAACCACCTCCAGAGAGTGCTCATCTCATTTGGACTAGACTTTTTGATTTTTATGGAAAATCCAAATGTGATGATGCACTTGAGATCGAATCAATGGAAAGTATGTCCATTGTGTCATCATACAGCGAAGAAGCCTCACAAGACCTCAAGAGCGCCGAGCCGGAGTAAGAAGTCCAAGCAGCGCATGACCTGCTGTCTGCCTGCATGTACCGGACATGTCCGGTATTACTACCGGACATGTCCGGTATGGCCGAGGCAGCAGAGCAGCAAGCAGCTGTTTGCAATGATGCTCAAGCCCGGTGGCGACCAAGTGATGAGTCAACCTCAGTATCTCATGATACTCATCACTTGTGTCTCATGGCCAAGAAAAGTAAGAAGAAGAGTAACAAGAAAGATCAAGAGAAGGAGAAAGCACAAGTAGATGATCAAGATGAGAGTGACGTTGAAGTTGAAGATAACTACAACCTTGATCATCTCAATCGCAAAGACAAGTTCATGATCATGAAGATAGTTGAAAAGAATGATGAGCTTGAAGAAGAGATTGAGAAGCAAGAGCAATCACTTCAAAAGCAAGAATTGTTTCTCATCTCTAAGATGGAAGAACTAAAGGCTCTAAATGAAAGGTATGAAAAATTATCAATTGAGCATGCTTTAGTTACTAACTCCTCTTCTAGTGTTTCACAACTAGAGAAGGAAAACTTTGAGCTCAAGGCAAGGCTAGATGAACTATCAAGCAAGTACAATGTGCTACAAGCTAATTATGTTCATCTAAAGTGCTCTTATGAAGAATTAGTAGAATCAAGCATTATGCTTGAGGTAGCACATGAAATTTGTGATCACATCGGTAAAATCCTCTCAACCTCTCACACATTCACTCACTAGTACACCATCTCAATTAAATGTTTCTTGTACTAATGAGTGTGCTCCTCAAGCAAGCCAATCTTCGATTGAGCTAAATCTCATAGAAAACATAGAGCTCAAAGAAGAGGTGAAAAGATTAAAGAAAGATGTGATTCGGTTGAAGGGTAAGGAGAAAGCACAACCTTCTCAAGATAACCATGATAACATGGTGAAGAAGCTTGAGAAGGGTTCAAAACTGCTTCCTCCAAAGCCCAACAAAAGAATCACATCTCAAGAAGGCCAACACAACCAAGAGCAAGAAACATAGAAAAAGGTTATGCTATGGTTGTGGATTATATGGACATGAGTTGGCTATATGTCCACACAAGAGTTGGGCCGATAAGTGTGAAGTGGCCGAACAAAAGGCCTCAAACAAGTTGGCCAATCAAAAGAAAAGTGATGGACAAAGCACTTGTCTCATGAGCAAGAAGTTAGGGCAACCTACCAAGAAATGCCCAATGTACCAAGAGGCAAGAAAGGAAGCCCAAGTTGCAACAAGAAGATGCTATGGATGCAATGAGATGGGCCATAAGGTTGATGGATGTCCATACAAGCAAAGCAAGCATAAAGCAAACAAAGGCCGCATATGCTATGCTTGTAGAAGAAAGGGGCATCTAAGCTATGAATGCCCAAATGGTAACGCTCCTAAGCCAAACACATATGTTTATAATGATAAGCTTAGGAAGACCACAAATGGAGTTAGCACTAGCAAGGTGATGTGTTCACCACAAACTAGTGCTAAAAGCCATTTGGGTGCCTAAACACTTGTTGACTAACTCAAAAGGACCCAACAAGAGTTGGGTACCAAAGTGTGCTTAGGTTAATGATGTAGGTACTTGGTGATGAGATGAAGGCTTCGGGGTGGTTGAGCAAGTAAATTGAAAATACTCACTCAATCTATCTATCAATTCTTATCATAATCACTTATATGGTTGACCCGAAGATAATTCAATGAATATATCATTTACTTCATCATCACCATTGGTAACAAGTACCTAAACCTTACATAAATAGCCACTTTATTTGTTTGGTGCTCAATGACTAACAAATAGGCATATTTGTGTAAAAAGTGAAAGTGGCAAATTAGTTTTACTTGATAGTTAACATGTTTGCCATATGATGCTTTTAATAATTCTAGAGTAAAGCAATTCATTTGTTGAGATGCAAGTATACAATAAATACTAGAGCTAAACAAAGAATCACAAGCAGAGAATTAATTGTTTCTGTCCTGCACCTATCGGACGTGTCCGGTATTACTATCGGACGTGTCCGGTATGGCTAGGGACAGAAAGTCAGTGTTTCTGTTCTATGTATTCCGGACGTGCCCGGCATACTATCGAACGTGTCCGGTGTTGCATGGACCAGAACACCAATCGTATTGCAACTGAGTATTTGATCCATACATTCTCATATACCCCTAACTTACTCGAAGCTTGTGATTTATCAAATCTAAGTGGATTGTGAGCATCTCTTAAACTCACTTTTAAATATGGCAATCTTATTCGGTTTATGGTCAAAATGAAAATTGGCTCCCAGGTCTTAATAGAATAAAATGTTTGTTGAAAGTTGTTCAAATTACTTGAAGCACTTATTTAGGGGAGCTAAGTTTCTATTTTTGTACCAATGTGGACTAACAAATCTATCTAGCATTCTTTGCAGATTCTTTGGATGAAAAGTGATTTAGAATCTAGCATGATTATTTGGCAATCAAGGTCAACATAAAGATTATCATGCCATGAATCTTCTTAGTGGTATTCTTGTGGGCTCAAGGCAAAGGTATGTGTTTACATATATACATTGCAAGTGCATCTAAGGCCCTTTATATGTTAGAATGTGCATTTGTGTGACATAGGAGAGATGTTTTCAAAACCCCTAACTAACATGAGTAGGAAGTGTGAATTTAAAAAACTATTTGAATCTTGGTCTTTGTGACCTAGCCTTGTCATGTGATGATTATAGCTCTCCTTGGTTGTTTGATCGGCTAATCACACATGACATGGTTTTCTTAAGTTCGCAATCTACTGTGTCTCACTCTATCTCTTTCAAGTAAGCAAAATCTTGTATATGCCAAATATTTGGAAAAGAGAAAAACAATTTATGGCATTGGATAAGAAAAGTGATGATACTCGGTTTGGATCAAGATCATATACCTTTTTGGATTTGAGTAACCATGGAGAAAGGGATTGGAAGTGAGAAAACATTTTTGGAAGAAGTTGGCCGGCCAGCATTATCTGGGGGACGTGTCGGTATGAGCTGGACTATAAAAACAATCGTACCCCTTCGCCCCTGCATCGGTCTGTCTCCTTCAAACAACCATAACGCGCCTTCTTTCCCACCTAGGGCGATCGTCAATTTCACCAAGAAAAGAGAGAGGAGATCGCATTGGAGAAGGCTTGCATCAAGATTGAAGGGCCAGGGATTTGGATTTCTCATCGCCTTCTCATCTCTTCTCTCAAGGTACCCTAATCGCGGACCTCGTCTGATCTACATGGTTAATGATTGGTTTTGAAATTCCTTGGTCAATATGCTTGCATTGGTGATATAGAAGCAATGCCCAAAGTTTGGAATTAATCCGTGATGGTTTGAATCTAGGAACCACAGTTAGGGCTCTTTGGACACACATATCGGGCGATGTCCGGTATGCTACTGGACGCGTGTCCGGTATGGCCTATGAGCAGACCCTCTTCTTTTCTTTGATTCAATCCAATCTTAGAATGGTATATTAGGCATAGTTTCTCTGTATCTACATTTTACAAACCTTGTGCGGTGGTGTGTCGAGGTGTTTGTAAAACCTTGGATAAAAGATTCTATGTCTAATTACAATTCGAGAATAAGCTATGGGCATGTATCTAAAATTCTATGGAAATCTTTGGATACTGGGACAACAGCCATGAGTGGACTGACAGGAGGCCGAGGTCCAAGCACAGGCATGATCCCGCACTTGAAAAGTACAAGAAGGCAAGGCAGAAATGCATCACGGATTCCGGCCGACCAGTAGAAGGTCTACGAGGGCTGCGCCACTAGTGCGGCAGCTCGGTATGTAGAGGGTCGGGGAGCTCCTCTTCGATTAACGAAATCGATGAGTTGAGTGGAGTCTAGAGAAGAAAGAAAGAGGAAGAGCATTCACAGAGGATTAGATGGTGACAGCTCAGATAAGGAGCAGGAGATTGAGGAGGAGGAGCCAGTTCTTCTAGTTCAGCACCAGCCTGGTCAGGGTATGCATTATGGTCTCCTTGAGACACGTCTGCCCAATGTGCCATCCTATGTTTCCAGGGTTGATTATAGGGGAAAGGGTATGACCGGGAAAGCTAGAGATGAGCGAAGGGTAGATCCAGAGAGGCTTACCTAAGGTTGATATGATCACCGCTTTAGACGACTTTTCACTTGGATTACTACTCCGGTGTAATTCTCACAGAACCCGATTATTGCCGGATCTTAGTGGATTGGTGGCGAAGACGTTAGAGACTTGCAAAAGGCCTCGATTGATCATGCCATTGCTATTTGCGGTAAGACTTTGGGGTTTATGAGATCATGGAGTTCGGCATGACTGGAATACCGAGGTAGTAGCTTCGATTTTATGCTACCCTATTCGTTGAGGAGGATGGCGGCGGATGCCTTTGGATGCTCGAGGCGAAGGGTGCAGTGTGGACTATGATGTGTTTGTTGCTCACCTTGGCTTCTCGAGAGGATGACCTCTGAGAGGACAGGATCCACACAGAAGCGGTGTTACCCCTGAGCAGCTTGCCTATATGTATCCACCAGGAGGTGAGAGGGAAGCGATGGGGAAGGTTCAGGGTCTTCACCCTACTTACAGATATCTGGACGGGATGTTCAGGAAGACTATTGACTGCAAGGGTGGAGACAAGGGCAACATTGCAGATTACTCCAGGAACCTACTCCACAGGATGGCACTTGATGCTCATCCCTTCAGCGTGTTTGACTTCAAATGGTCAGAGATCAGGAGTGTGGGAGAGAGGCCCCTCAAGGGCTATGGATTTGCTCCCTATATCATGTATATGATTGAGCAGGTGACAGGGCACACATTCGAGTTTGACAAGACTCACAAGGCCCTGAAGATTGTTGCAGATCTGTTTGAGACAGGAATACCTCCAGTAGGACCAGGAGGAGCAGCAGCAGCACCAGAGGTAGATGCACCTAGGAGTGGTGCACCAGCAGGAGCTTCACCTTCACCACGTGCTCCTTCACGTTCTACTTCACGCCATGGCAGTCCTCCCTCACCTATCCGCAAGCTTTTCAGCTCCATATTTGGGATGTGCATAGACATCCAGACCCGACAACAGAAGGAGAGGGAGGCTAGGAGGAAGGACACTCAGACTTTGAAGCAAATTGCTTCTAATCTTGAGCTTGATCCTCCTAGATCTCCTCTATCAGATGAGGCAGCTAGTGAGCCTGAGACTGAGGAGCAGCAACAGGACAGATATGATAGAGAGTATGTTGAGTTCATTCAGCGACAGCAGCAGCAGCAGCAGGCACCACAGCACCCGGACACTCTACCACTACAGGCTCATATGCCTACTCACTCTCAGCCACGTCCCAACACTGCAGATGACTATGCTTCAGACTGGTGGAGTGACCTCATAGGTGGTGGCGGCTACTATGGGTCTAGTGGCTATGACCCGTCCGGCGCAGGTGGTTCTCGTCTAGCTGGTGTTACACATTCAGATGATGAAGATCTTTGGGAGAGATGATGATGATGATGATCTTTGAGTGATGCGGAGATCGAATCGACTTGCAGCCCCATTTGTCCTTAGTTTGTCATTGTTGGACCTTTGTGGTGATAGATGACAAAGGGGGAGAGAGACCGATTAAAGCTTCAGGATATTTGTTTCATTTGACTTATCTTTCTTTGTACCGGATGATATGTACTGTAGGCTGTAGTTGTTGTTTTTGAGCTTCATTGATATATCTTGGATTTGAGATAGATTGTATCTTGTGAGAGATGAGACTCACTTATGCTTTATCCATGTATCTCTTGAGACATGATCTTAATATAAATTTTAGTGGTTTTGCGGACTTGAGAAAATGTGTAATGAGTGCTATGTGTGACATACATGTGTTGTATTTACTTTCATAAGGACTATGCATGCTAGAATGAAAATATTTGATGTGATGCCTTTATATTTCTTCTTGTGTGATATATCTTGTCATATGCATCACAATTTTACTTTGACACACACACATGCACCCCACGGATGCAATGATTTAGGGGGAGTCTCCTATATGTTTTAGCATGTGCAATTGACATTTGAGGTCATTTTATGAATTCTAATCATAAGCACATATTAAGGGGGAGCCTCTCATAAATCATTGAACCCAAAAGCTTAAATGTTTGTATTCTTTTGTAAGCTTTAATCAAGTTATCATCAATCACCAAAAAGGGGGAGATTGAAAGTGCATCTAACCCTTCAGTGGGTTTTGGATGATTGAATGACAACGTGATTAAAGGTCTAACCCGTTTGCTAAGTGTGGACAGGTAATAGGTTATCTCACAAGTACTTAATGAAAGCCAAAATGATATGTTGTTGTATAAACAATCTAGTTCAAGCACGAGACAACAATGCAAATGGAATTCATGCAAAGGCTTGTTTACTGTGGGATTTCCATGTACTATGTGAAAGTAAGCTTGTGAGAATTAATTAATGAGACATAAGGGTTTGCATATGGAATGGTCTCATATTTGAAGCTTGCTAAAATTGAAATGAAAAAGATAACAATACATGAAAGAATGATTCAACACAAGATGTGACTTGATGGCTTGAGATGGTGAAGATAGCAAGGAAAGGCTTCGAGGTACTAAGCAAGGGTGAAGGGCAAGCGACGGCTTGACAGCCGAAGAACCTAGCTAGGGTGAAGAAGGAAGTACTTGCATTTAGTTGAGGTACTAATCAAGCTATGATGGCCATGTTTATGTGAAGGATCAAATCACTGTTGGAGTGTTTGATGGAAGTGACTTGATACATTTGGGATTATTCAAATATGATGAATGGAATAAAGTCACGTGCTCAAGATGGCTATTCTCTAGTGAAAAAGATCAATATCAACATGTTGGCACCCTCACTTGATGAAGATTGGAATACATGGCTTCGGTTCAAAAAGAGCAACTCAAAAGGTTTAAATCCGTTATACTTTTGAATTTGAGTAAATAGGAATGCCATACTATTAAGAGGGATGCATCATGTTGATAGATAATGTTTCATAAGTGTTCAAGCCAACCCATGTGAGATTTGAATGTTTGAGAGACAAAAGAGCTAAGCTATTTGTTCTTTGATGCAGCCATACTGGTGGGTTGGTTTGTCGGGAGTTTGACGGTCAGAAGTTTCGGCAATGGTCGGGAGTTCCGACATCTCGCACTTTAACTGACTTGGAGGGTTCACTGTCCTGGTCATACCGGACGTGTCCGGTATGCACGACCAGAGGCCAACGGCTAGTTTTCCAAAGCCTTGAGGGTCGGGAGTTCCGACGTGAGTCGGGAGTTCCGACGGTCGGAAGTTTCGGCATGTGTCGAGAGTTCCGACACCTCATATTCTTTAACTTCGATTACATGGTTTTCAAATTTGTTGAGGGTCGGGAGTTTCGGACGCATGTCGGGAGTTCCACGGTCGGGAGTTCGGCATTCATCGGGAGTTCCGACACCTCACATTATCCTTTGTAACTTAGTTACCGTTAGAAGGCGATGTAAGTCATATCGGACGTGTCCCGTATTGCAAATGACTATAAAAGCAGCTAGTTTCCCAAGGGGCTATAAATACCCCAAGCCTCCACCTTTGGAGGCTGCAGATTCTGCTAAGATAGACACACGTTTTTGAGCCTTGCCAACTGTCCCAACCCTCTCTTAGTGAGTGTGTGATCCAAATTGCAAAATTAATTTGTGGATTAAGAGAGAATTTGAAAAAGAGAGCAAGCCACCACTTGAGCACTTGTGCATATTGTCAATCTCGTGATTCGCATTTGTTACTCTTGGACTCTTGGCCCTAGGCGGCTAGGCATCATGGGAGAGCAACCGAGAGATTGTGGTTGCCGGAAAGTTTGTAGCAGTCGATTCCGCCACCTCGGAATCATTTAGTGGAAGGAGGAAAAGGAGTTGGAAAAGACTCCGGCTAGAGTGACCTTCGTGGTACCCTCTTGGGCTGACCTTCCATTTGGGTGGTCGCCCGTAGCCCCCTCAGCGGAGAGTAGGACTCGAACGAGTCCGAACTTGAGTAAAACAAATATCTGTCTCAATTCGCATTTCATTTGATATTTGTGTTGCTCTAGCTATTCTCGGAGTTCTCTGTGTATAT
This sequence comes from Miscanthus lutarioriparius, assembly GCA_904845875.1. Lineage (NCBI taxonomy): Eukaryota > Viridiplantae > Streptophyta > Magnoliopsida > Poales > Poaceae > Miscanthus > Miscanthus lutarioriparius. The sequence goes on from CAJGYO010000017.1 coordinate 74,598,076, forward strand.
TACTATCTCTAATAGTTTCTGCGAGTTTGGATTGAAGATAGAAATCAAAAGGAGCAAGTTGGGGCTGTTCCACTGAAGTCGTGAATACCGGACACGTCCGGTATTAGCCCCTGCACCAAACTGAATTGTATTGTGTTCTAACTCTTTGGTCGCAGGTGTTTGGCTCCTAGATTCATTTAGTACCTTTTATATACTCTGTGGCTAACTTGTGAGGGGTGGTACTACTCTTTATTTGGAGTTTCTATTTTAGAAACTCCCTTTACTAATCGGTTCCGTTTTAAAAGGTGTTAATTTTGAAACGCCTATTCACCCCCCCTCTAGGCGGCATCCTAGGTCCTTTCAAGTGCATGGGCTGCTCTTTGGTGCTTCCTTCTTCCTCTCCTTCATCTTCTTCAATCCTTTCTCCAATCTCTCCCCCCCCTCTAGCTTTTCTAGGGTTCTTGCTTGTTCTTGAGTGAGTAGAGAGAGAGTGAGTGTTGCAAATGGGAGGATGAGTGAGAGAGTGAGGCTTGGTGAGAAATATCCATCGCATTTCGTGCTTTGACATGTGGGTCCCCCCACTTAGGTGGCAAACAACTCAATTCCACGTTACATTCTGCACTATGCTCATCGGATGGTCCGGTAACTTTGGCAGACACAGATCCGGTAGTCTCTATCTTTCTTTGAATTGACTAAGTCATTGGATGGGTGGTTGTTGGTGACCAATGCATTTCTCTTGAGTGGTTCCTTGGGGACTGAGCTGGTGTCGATGATGTCAATAGGATGGACTCTAATCCAAGTAGAGGTTTTCTTCCACTATGACGGGTGTGTTAACGGATTCTCGGTGCTTCATCTTGTGTAATCATAACATGGATCTCCGTAGGATTTTCAGTAGTTGGCCTCTCTCGACGTCCAAAAATGACTGCCTAGGTTGTAACGGATTTCTGGTCGTTACAATGTATGTCTCCAAACCCAATTCCACCCTCACCCTTCAGTTGTGTGAGTTTTCCCCAACTCAACCGATGCATCTTATGCTCATTGTCCTGTTGGTACCACCAGAACTTGCATATCATCGCGCTTAACTGATCACATAGAGTTTTGGTAAGATCAAAGCATCACATGGTAAAAGTTGGGATAGCCTATGCCACCGACTTAATTAGAATTTCCTTTACTACTCACGATGACATTTTTTCCTTCCAACCTTGTATTCGCTGCCATACTCGCTCTTTCAGATAGCTGAAGGTGGCCACCCGTGAACTCCCCACCTAGATAGGCAACCCCAAATAGCGATCATTCATAGTTTCTTTCGCTATCTGGAGAATTCCCTTCACTTCATCACGGTCCGACTCCCTTGCATTGGCGCTAAAGAGCATAGTAGACTTGTCTTTATTAATTGTTTGGCCCGACACCCGTTCATACAACTCTAGGATTCTTTGGAGCTGCGTTGCATTCTCCCGGTTTTCCTTAATCAACACCAATGAATCATCCGAAAAAAGGAGATGGGAAACACTTGGAGCTTAGTGACAAATTCTCACACCCTTCAAAGAACCATTTTGCTCAGCTTCATGTAACAAAGCACTAAACCCTTCTGCACATAGTAGGAAAAGATAGGGGGATAGTGGATCCCCTTGCCGTAGCCCCCTCTCCGGAAGGAACCTTCCTGATAGATTTCTGTTAACCTTTACTTTATCGGATACAGATGAAACACACTTCATGATCAGCGCCACCCATTCTTCACAAAATCCTAGCTTCAGCATTATTGCTTCCAAAAAGGACCACTCGGTCCCATTATATGCCTTGCTCATATCTAGCTTGATGGTCGCATAGCTTTCAGCGCCGTTTTTTCTTATTCTTGAGATAATGGGTCAGCTCATAAGCAATCAAAATATTATCGGAAATAAGTCGCTCCGGTACTGATCCCTACCAACTCTACCTATAGATCTGGAATATTTTGTTACCCATCATTGCCACGAGATATTTGTGGAAACTTGTAACAATAAAATCCAACGAAACTGGTGAAATATCGAGCATGTCTCTAAGATCATTTTGAGATCACCAGTTTGATATTGCAAGATCTGTGAACTTGTAGCTTAATGCATGTTTGTTTTTACATTGGAATGTATCATGACTTGTATCCTGGTACTCACTGCTCTTTGTCTGCTCTATCTATCAAAAGCTTGTGGAGAAGAGGAAGCAGAATGCAAAGGTTGCCTATGAGAGGATGTAAGGTTAATTTTGTTATATTTATTATTTATTTTTAATGTTTACAAGGAAAAACAAAAAAGAAAAGAAAAAAAAAGGATCCGGAGATGGACCGGGAGTAAGGGAACTGATTCGGAAACAGGAACGGCAATAGGAGTAGGAAAAAAGAGAGGCAGATAATAAAAAAGGCCAACCCATCCAAAAACTCATTACGACTAGTAACTTTTTATAATTTTGTTTTTCTTCCCCTAATGCCATCCCCCGCCAAATTCTATCGACGTGGCCGTTAACTCTTCACGGAAAAGTCATTTACGTCCTCAAGGTTGCTGTGAGAAAAAAGTTCTATCCCCTTCATCTTCATGCCACTCCCCTAAAAAGAGGCGATCAACCACACCTGCAGAACAACCCCTCGTAGACGCCGAGCATGGCGTCGAAATCGACCACGGCGGCCGCCACGCCACGAGCTGACGCATGATGAGCGAGCGAGTCGTGACGTGGATTTGGCCATTGAGTGCAAACGGACGTGGTTCCATTGGCGGCTAGAAGAGCATGGTTTGGTTCTTCAACCATGTCCCGGATCAATTCCTACCAAGAATGTTTGACGTGGTTCGTGACAGCCAGTGGCGTTGCCCGTTGGAGAGGCCGGGTTCCCTTTCCATACTTCCATGGTTTGAGGAGACGGCTTCCATTTCTCATCGCGTTCTTCTCTTCTTCCCATCCCTTACATGAAGAGAGAACTTTTTACTGCATGTTTAATAACAAAATGTACAGTTTTTCATTGATTGATCACGTCTGAGCATGGGAATTAACAAGTCAGCAAGTTCATGCCGACCCGTGGAATCTTAACAGTAATCATACACATCCTCATCATCTACAGGCTACAGCTCAAGCCTCAAGCAAAGCGCGGATAACAGGTGGATTACTCTGTAGTCAATAGTAAAACCCGAAGATTTTCAAGAAATAACCGTTCCTGCTTCGAGTGACAGAATTCATAATACCATAGGCAAACACCATGAAACAAGTTTCCAATAACCACTATGGCTCAAGCAAACAGGGAAGCAAAACAAGTAGGCTTGTTGTCGACAACACAGTTGAATAAGATAGATAGTTGCATTACAGCATTACAGCTAGCTGCAAACATAGTTCACGAATTAACAAGCATCAGGCAAAACTTAAACATGTCTTTGAACATAGTTCTATATCATTGCAGATGAGCTAGACATAGCACAACTCCAAGCACATTCAGAGGACTTATGCGGCAGCAGCCTGGGCAGCGGCATCCCGCTTCCTTTGCTCCTCGATGATGCTCAGCTTGATACCCTTGCCCTTGGGCAGGCTCACCCACGGCTTGCTGCCCTTGCCAATGGTGAACACGTTGCCCATACGGGTGGCAAACTGGTGGCCCAGGGAGTCCTCAACGTGGATGGTCTCAAAGCTGCCCTTATGCTTCTCCCTGTTCTTGATAACACCAACACGCCCAGTGTTCCTTCCGCCAGTCACCATGACGACGTTGCCAACATCGAACTTGATGAAGTCCATAATCTTGTTGGTCTCCAGATCAATCTTGATGGTGTCATTGGCCTTGATGAGCGGGTCAGGGTAGCGGATGGTGCGGCCGTCATAGGTGTTCAGGTAGGGGATGCCCTTCTGGCCAAACTGAACAGACCTAACCTTGCAGAGCTTGAACTGCACAGAGATCAATGAAATAGAAATCAGCATTTGATCTAATAACATACATGAACTATGAAAAGGATTGGGAATTTTTGGCAATATAAATAAATGGATAGATTGACAAGCCACATGTATTAATAATCCTACAAATCGTAGCACAAACATTTTCAAATGCAAGACTTCCATGCATACAGCATAGACCATATAGCAAGGAACATTAAACACAGATCAAATAAAGGGACTATTACAAACTTCCAATTACACAAAACTGGAAACAGGATCCTCCTAGCAGATAACAAGATCACGCTCAACTAGAACATTGACAAATGTTACATAAGAGAATTGGTCTAACCTTAGCATCCTCATCCCTGATTGGGTGAAGACGGAAGCGGCCCTTGGTGTCATACAGAAGCCTGTAGTTTTCATTGGTCTTAGGGATGGAAATGACATCTGCCAAAAAGGATGTCACAAATCAGTAGCCAAAATAGGCTTATAAGTGTCTTTCAACATTAACAGAGATGTTGGCATACCCATGAACCCAGCAGGGTAGGTCTTGTCAGTCCTGACCTTGCCATCAACAAGTACATGGCGTTGCATCAGGATAGAAATGACCTCACGGTATGTCAGAGCATACTTGAGCCTGTTCCTGATGATGAGGATCAGAGGAAGGCACTCTCTTGACTTGTGAGGACCAGACGATGGCTTGGGAGCCTACAGAAAAAGACCAAATTAAACATCAGACAAATGGAGAACTACAGAACAATGAAAGTGCCAAAGGTAGAAGATTTTGTTTACTTACAAAAGCTCCGCCAAGCTTGTCCAGCATCCAATGTTTGGGCGCATTGAGCCTCTTCAAGTGCTTCTTCAGTCCCCTAGCCTGGATTGCAAAATAATAATGATCAGAAAAGCACAACATATTCTAATAAAGTGCTATCATATGCAACACATCCTGATTTCATCGGTTGTTAAATAAGAACAAGGCTAGAGATTAACTGACTGTTCCATTTCAAACACAGATCAGTGACAATTTTTCAGCAAAAAGTTAAAGATCAACTATCTTCTACTGCTTATTATTTAAAGATGTCACAGATCACAATACACACGTTGCTTGAAAGCCATTCCTAGCAATAATAATTCCATCATTCCTATATACATCCTGAAAGCATCATGTTTACACTCTAGATTAAATTGCCCATGACCACAAGCCCTTCAACTAAACTATGTCCTAAGCCTCGTCCCATCCCACACTACTGCACCCAGGAATCTGATACTGCACCTCACAAGTTCAAATATAGATTTGAAACTGGAAACTGATGTACAATCTATAGGCTTTCTACTGAGATGAACCCTACAAGGCTCTAGTTGCCAACACGTGCGTCCTCGATCCGGCATGGCTTGGTCCGGATTTTCGAGGAATGGATCGGTGAGTGGTGATTGGCTGGCGGGATGTACTAAGCACAGCAACTACTCACGAAGCAAAACAAACCGCCAAAATCTAGAGCTTGCCAAATGCGCCAGCAAACCGTGAATCAGCCGCCGCCGCCTCTACGCGCAAAAAGGAAACCCTAACGGAGCTAGAAGAGCTAGAGGCACCTACAGCGGAGAAGAACCGAGGAGCTAGAGGCACCTGCAGCGGCGGCTCTACGCCGGGGCCAAACAAAGACGGCGCCTCGGCGACCCAGATCTACACGAAAGCGTGCGCGCGCAAAGGAGCGGGGAGGAACAGAGGGGTGGCGGGGCTCACCATGGTTGCAAGCTCGAGGTGGGAAGCCGCTCCTCGGCGCCGCCTACTGCTGCTCCTCCTCCTTCGCCTTCCGCTCCGCCGCCGCCGCCGGGATAACGAGAGCGAGGACTAAGGTTGGGAGGGTATATATACTTGTTGGGGTAGGGTTTTAGTTTGCGGGATTCACCGATTTGCCCCCCTGGCGGGCCTTTTGGGCCTCGGCTCTGTAGTGCGGTGGCAGCAGGCCTACGTTCTAAATTGGGCCCGACCTTCACTGGCCAGCGACGAGGGTTTTCTTAATAACCCTTCTCTCTCACCTTTGAAAATAGAGATAGGAGCATTATATTTCTTGGGTCTCTGTCAAAAATAACCATGACTTTATAATGGAATGCAGTCGAACATATGAAGTTCGATATGTGATGGCCTATGCCACACAAATTTGATGTACCATAGCAAATTTACCTTACATTTTATATATCGTTAGTTACATGCATATTTGATGGCTTACATATTTAGTTGATTGGGTTTCAGATGTATTTTGACTAATTATTCTTTCACTGATATCAGCATACTAATTTAGGAGTATTGCATCTTCTTAGCTTGGAGCAGATGCGAAATGGAGTAGACACATGTATGGCTCTCGGAAAACATGATTTGTTCTTGTAACCTTAGTTCCACTTCTTTAAAGGTAAATGTTGTAGGCCACCATCCTCGTGGACTACATTTTCTGATCCCACCATTCCTCTGATCATCTCTCACTTGCAAAGTTTGACTAATGAGTTGACGGGCTCTTACTCATCATACTCTAACTTCACGTAGCAAGAGCCAACTATAAGGGCATGTTTACTTTGCTTCTCGGGGCGAAGTTGATTGGTGCTTTAAGCACTCCCAGGTGTTGGATTTCAAGTGCTTATGGGCTTAGATCCTTGCATGAAAATAAAGTTGTTTACTAGAGTTGTAAGGAAACATCCCCAGGTCACTAATACACCACTACTTGTATGCTCCACTGCTCTCTCTACTTGACATTTAAATGAAGGTCATGGTGCTTCTCTTAGCTCTCCTCAATGGCAACATTTGTTGTCGGCAATATCTCAGAAAAGGATGGCGCTTTTTTTTATGAAACAGGAGGGGTTTGAACCCCTACTGGAATTTTATTAATGAATAAAAACAGTCTTACAAGGAAGAATCAAGAAACAAAGAAGGTAAGGAAAAAAATAAGAAGAATTACACAAATGCTTCTCGCCATAAATCTATTCTTGGGTGAAGAGCAGCCTTTGCCCGAAGCTTAACTAGGGCAAATTCTTTCTTGAAGACTTCTTTGCAGCGCAGAATAAAATGAGGGATGCCTCTGAAGATCATGTCATTACGCATCATCCAAATGGACCAGCACATGGTCACAATAATTTCCATGAAAAAAGGTTGATGAAGCTGCATCTTCAATGATTCAACAATCACACAGGGGTCAGAGGTGCCAGGTATGACTACAAAAAGAAGTGACCAACAAGTTGTAGCAAAAGGACAATGAAACAGGAGATGATCCATCTCTTCCTCCACATTCAGGTGACAGAGGACACAATCAACCGAAAGTTTTCAAACCGAAAGATGTTACCTTTAGGGATGTCAGTACACACTATCACAAAGACATGGAACATGATCTGAAGTTTCCATGGCTAAGGTAGACACAACAGTGTTTGGATAAATAGAAGTCCAACTGGTTGAAGTAAAAAACCAATCCAAACGCTCCAGAAGAGGTGGGTGTTGTTTATTTGTCCACGTATACCTTTGACCCTTCAACGATAACTTTACTAAACCAAGAGCACTAATAGCCTCATTGAAAAGTAGCATTTCAGCAAAATCAGCACTAGGCCTATTACGGTCCTCAGGATTACGGTAGAGGTTAAAATCACCCACAAGTAACCATTCAACATTATCAGGCATAGCAATATTACTTAGCCATTGAACAAAAGCCCTCTTGCCAACAGGGGTACATGGTGCATAGACATTAGTTAAAAACTAGGTTGCATTATTTTGGGTGGACGAAAAAAGAACAGAAGTAGCATACTCATTCTGAAAAATGAGCTGACCAGAGAACATTGAGCTCTTCCAAATGATCACAGATCCACTAGAGGCACCATTAGAAGGCAGACATTCAAAACTGTCAAAGGTTGAAGGGCAGAAGAGACGAAAGAAAGCAAGATCAAAAGAAGAACGCTTAGTTTCCTGAGGGCAGATAATATCACAAAAACTTTCATTGACTCGATCTCTAATTGAGTTCCACTTCTTTTCAGAGTTTATGCCACGAATATTCCAGCTAAGTATTTTCCACTGTCTTACAGCCATAGATAACAAAATAAGATAATAGCAAAAGAAAACGAGCTTAGACAAAACAAAGCTGAGCAGCAAGGGATCACTTCTTGCCTTTCTTCCGATCAGGGCCATCTTCTGGACCCTTGTCAGCCTTCTTGGCTTTCTTCTCTTTCGCCTTGTCAGCATTTCCTTCTGGGCCACCACTCTTGGGCTTCTTTGCCTTGGCCTTTTCAACAGCTCCCTTCTTGTTGGGCTTTTCTCCAAGCTTTTCATCAGTCAATGAATCAGCACTGATCTTGCAGAAGGATGTGCCGAGGTCATGAACTATAGAGGCAGATAACAAGGGTGGGTCAGAGTTACAACCCAGGCAATTACGGTCTCTGTAGATTGGAGATTTGAAGCCTCTAGTGATGCCATGAAAATGGTCACTTTGTCGCAGATTAGCCTCAGAAAGGTATAGAGACTTACCCCTCTTGGCACGAGGCACTGGCTTGCCAGCAGTCAAGGAGGGTGAAGGAGTCTGAAGAAGAGGCGTTGGCTACTCCATAGTCAGCACCGGAGAGGATGGATCCGGCAAATTGAGATCATAGGAGCCTACATCTAGATCATCTTCAAAATCAGTGGAAATAATATCAGAAATTGCATTCAAAGCATTTTGAGACAGGACAGGTAATATCAGTAATGATCATCGAAGGCTTAGCACGAGTAAGAGTAAAGGAAAAGGAATTACCAGAGGCAACAAAGCTGTTGGCAACAGCAGCCCAACCAGCAGACTGTAAAAACTCCTTGGCCCAATCAAAGCTCGACTGTTTCATCATTAGAAGGGTGAAAAATTTCATCCATTGGGTGGAAATAGCAACTGTTGGAAGAGTCTGATCCATAGAGTTAAAAAACTTGGCCCACATCCTGATGGTGTCTGGGCTTGGGCCTGAATGTGCTTTGGCCAAATGCATGCTTGGATCAACAGGGGGAATAAAGGCATCCACAAAGCCCAATTGCACATTGTCCATTTGAATTGGTGGATCAACAGGCAGAGGCTCATTTGGCGCCAAAGCATCAAACTCCACCAAACCTCCAGTTGCACCTCTTCAACCATCAGGGGTTGTAGATTCTACATATTTGGAAAAGTTGCCATTTCAACCTCTGCAAGGTCATCCATTAGAGGGGGCATCACTGGCTCTTCTTCAGACTGATCAGTGAGGTCATCCATGGCCAAAACATGACCAACATCCTGTTGAGGTGGCAATTCAACCTAAAAGCCCAGAGCTTTGATGATCTCTTCCACAGGTTCAGCAACAGCAGCTTCAGCAGCCTGTACAGGGGTAGGATTGTCATTGTTGGCATTCAGGGGGATTAGAACAGGGATGTTCTCCTCAGGGGGTTGCTCAGCAGGTTGTGGCCAAACACCCCATCCCATTGCTGCAAGATGATCCGGATTTGGCATGGGAGGAACATTGGCCTCAGGTGATGGTGGTGGACCCTGTCCCATCTGACCAAAACCATGGAAATGAAAAGCAAAAGGGTCAAAGTCATCATCATCCGGGGGGAACTGTTCATCTTCAGGTGCTCCTCCTAGCATCCTTGCCTGCAAGATCTCACACTACACACTCCAACTTGGAGACTCAAAGTTAAGCCCTTCAGTGAACACAAAAAACCAAGGTATGTCCTCGAGGCTTGACACCCTGACCTTAACAACAGCCTTGGACTGATAGAAAAGATCTTCTTCCCAAATGAGCAGTCGACCAAAAGAAGAAACCGCTTTATCAAGAAGGGGTTGCATCCAAAGACCAAGGTTGAGCCCACAGCATAATCCAAACCTCATGGGACATGATTGCAATACGATTATTCCAAGCCTGATTATGAGCCACAAAGGAGATAGAACCATTTCCATACTGAATAGGCCCCATACCAATGAGCAAGTCCCGTTCAAAGATGTAATTGAAGCGCACATATGCCTGACCAAAGGGGTAGGGCTGCATGGAGTTGAAGCCGATACCTCTGTCACGCAAGAAATCCACAATGATGTTGTGGATGGCCATGAAGTTGATTGGACCTTGGGGCATCGGCTGCAGGTAGGCGATGGCTAGGTCGTTGTTCCTCTGCAGGACGTGGCCAATGACAACATGACGCATAACAGGTCTGCCATGAACAACCGTCCTCTGAGCTCCCAAGGGCATGAAAGGCTCCGGGTCCACCAAGCGAAACGCCATGGATTGCTGGGAAGGGGAAGAAAGCACTGTAGCAATCAAGGTTTTCTCTTCCCAAAGAATGTGAAATATAGACTTAGCCGGAGTAATGCCGAGCACCGAGGAAGCGAACTCACCGAAGGAGGCGAAATGGCGAGGAAGATGAGAATCCGAAGGTACGGAGACAAACAATGCAGAGGGCTGATTGCCCTCGTTGTCGTCAAGAAACTCTGGTGCTGAAATGCTCCAAGTGCAGCTCTAGGGAATAGTGATAGGTGGCGGTGGAGTAATGCCAGTGAAATGCTTAAACAATTCACCAAAGAAAGTAAATCACGGTGGCTGAAAAACGGTCCCAGCAGCCAGAGGCAGAGAAGCGGAAGGGTCAGGATTGGCAACAGAGGAAACAGGGGAAGGGCACGCCAATCTAGGCGTGGAATTGCAATTGCTAGAAACATGTCCATGACGATAGCAGGCCTGGTATCTGGGCCGATTGCGGCAATGGGCCAAAGCGTGGCCATATGCTAAGCAACGTGTACAAAATTGAATAAGCCCAGATGGCAACGAAGCTGGTCCAGGAGGCACAGGACATTTGCCCAAAATGCCAGGCAGGGCACTATTAAAAGAAAAGTGATGCTGGGCCTCCGAAGATCTCGCGCCAAACTAAATGCGAGTGAACACCGATTGACGACCCAAATTACCGCCCTGATTGGGGACCGAATTTGAAAGTTGTGTTCGAAGTACGCCCCGACCGTTTACCAGGATGCTGTTGGCACCGATCAACGGCGGCGCAGCCTCCGGCGGGGCAGGTCAACGAGAGACAGTGGTCCATTGGGCAGCTTGCTCAGCTTGCCAGCGTCGAAATTCAGCGAGATGGTTCAAACCACCATTATGCCAAAGGTTGAAGAAGAGCTTAAACTGAGAACATCCAAAAGCTCGAAGCTTATAAATGTGAAAACCCACCGCCGTCGAGCTCACCGAGAAACGAAACACACGATCACTCAGAGTGTATAAGCGAAAAGCACAAGCATAACCACCAATGACAGATTGAAGGATGATAGCTGCATTTTCCTCTGACAGACGAAATTTGCAACGACCAAAAGAGAGCACAAGATGGAACCCAGGGGAGGGAGAAGACGGGTCAAGACAAACCGGGGATCCAAACTTCCGACGGACTTCGGCTTCCACAACTCTGCCCGGCCGGAAGTTCAGGCCAGGAAGCTCCATGGAGGCGACGATGATCAATCGTGACGGTGGCAGCCATCAACAGAGATCGTAGAGGAAGTCACTGAGAACGCCATTCCGATCAGTGGGCATCTTCTAGCCGCAAAGCTGATTTAGTGTTCTTTTCTCACAATGTGAATTCCTCATATTATATTGATAATTCACTACTAGGATGGCGCTTTTAGCACCCCCCATCACCAACAGTTCCTCATTGGATGACTGTGCTTCCAAAAACTTTCTTACTAGCGCTTTCGACAATCATCTCATCAGCGCTACTTCGGTGGGCGACGACCCTTTTCAACTGTCATTTCTCCACCTTTTCCTCGTTGGCAACATCGACAATGACTTATGACTATAGTCATGGTTGTTCCTGCTGAAATGGTCTTTGTTGTTCTTGACGCGGCTCTGTTAATTATCCTCATTGTTGCTAGGCAAGGACAGATCTAGCATGGGGGCCTAGGGGAGCTCAAGTCCCCCTACCCCCTCATGACCAATGGAACCCCCAAAAGCCCCCACACCCACATACACCACCATCACCACCACGATTTGTATGCGTAGATGAAGAATATCTTCATCAATCTTCTCCTCTCATCTCGAGTAATAATTACTAAAAATATTCTATTTGTTGGCTTTAATTTTGAACAACTCTTCGTTAACCAATCAGACTGGTCCGTAGGCACAAAGCTGGCAACATTTCTTACATAAAGCAATTGTTCAATTGACAAGGTAGCATTGGTATAAACAGAATCTAAAATCAACTTCTGCTTACAAATATACCAGTGACAACAACAATTGGTAATGCGGGAGATTTGGCATCTAACATAACCTGATGACACTTTCATAGTTTCATGTTCCACGTTCAGAAATGAACATACAAGATGAAGTGCACCAAATTCTATAGCAAGCTTGCTGATGAACTAAAATTAGGTTAAAAATAAGTTTTTACAAACTTGGGAAGAAAATATTGTCAGCAATCTTGTTTGGCAAAAGTTGAGATATTCTAGAATTGTGAGATAAAAAACAGTGCATCTTGTGCACCGAAGGGTAACTACTCGCTTTAAAATATGTTAAGATACAATTTTTGCACAATCTTCCATGTAAAATATGCTAACATACAATTTTTGAAGCGAGGAGGCCCCCATTCCCATTACATAAACGGAGTTTGCCACATAGCAATAGAAAGGAGGGAAAAAGCTACTACACTTAGGGCATGTTTGATACACATGCCTAGTTACTAGTTAGGACTAATAATTAGCTCAAACTAGCTATGGTTGGCTAGCTAGTTAGCTAACAACTAGTTGAAGATTTGGCCAAAAAAATAACCCACCTATTAGCTCTCATGTTCGGATGCATTAGAGTTAATTTTGTAAGCTTACTAGCAATTAGCTAGTTCTGGTATCAAAACAGACCCCTAGATTAGGACTAATCTACCTTATTCAAGCGACTAGCCTATCTACTGCAAGCGCACCAGGAGTATCGTCTCAAAGAGCTACATCTCAGTTCAACTCATTACATACCCTTAGGGCATTGACAGCGATCCACTACGTCATTTACTGAGACAAAAACAAACAACAAACTAGAACCCACGGACACTCATTTCTAGGATTAGCACCATTAAGCCGGAAGCACCCTTGGTTTATGTTAAGATGCAGTTATAATTAGAGAAAGTTTTATAAAAAAAAAAGATATAAATTGATACATGTGCCCTTTGCCATGCTGTGCCCTAGGCGTACGGTTTGCCCCCGCGACGGGCCTTTTGGGCTTCGCCGCATCAAATCTGGGCCCACCCATACTTCACTGCAGGGCTAGGTTCGAAATTGGGCCCAGCCTTTAGTGTCTAGCCATGGAATTGCAGTGCATAGATCTCTGATCGTAGCCAGCATATCTGATTCCTGTTGTTGCATATGATCATACCCCATGGAAGGATCTGAACAAGATCGATGAATTTCCTTACATCTGAATTCCGGCTCTTGTTTCACCTGAAGAATTCTGGTCCTTTTTTTTATCTGACATTGTAATTTTCAGCAATGCAAACGCCTCGCACGCTCTAGGAGTAAACATGACAAGCACTGCCACAGATGTAAACATGACAAGCACTGCCACAGATTTGCGCACGAACCAGGTTAAGCACAATGTTTGGCCATGATCCAAATGTACACAAACAAAGCAAATCTGTCGTCACACTATCACATGGCGTGTGGCAGTGTTTCTATTCAGAAACATTACACAGAACTGCACAGTCTTTGACTCAGTTCACATTCAGCCACGCAATAACATTTTACCTGTAACCATTTTTGCTGTAAAAATTTTCAAGCTTTAGACTCAAATAACACACATTGGAATGACAAGCACAAAATCAAACAGAACATATTCAATGAAGATTCAAACTACAAAACTTCATTTAGTCAAAACTCGACACAATACTCAAAGCAACTGTTAGGTGTTGGAATTTGGTTACATAGCATGGTCTGCTTTAAGTACTAGTAACATTAAATTTTGACGACAAGTTTTAGGAACAGTATAAAACCCACAACTTCAGCATCCAAATAGGCTATGAGCAGATTTAGAAAAGAGACGTTCCCTTGCCCTTCTTGTCTCCACCAATCTCAAAATGCTTGCATCTCTGTGACAAAGAAAGCAGAAAAGAGTGAGCAAACACAGACAGAAATACTTGGTTCAACAACATGTTCAGCCCAAGAGAAATGAGACAGTGCCTTGATCGGGTGCTGCGAGTAGTGCTTGCAGCTCTGGCACTGCAGCTTCAGCACAATCTTCTTGGTGGTCTTGGCCTGAAAATCACAACATTTGTCATAAACCAAGCTGCGTACGCAACAGGCATTTAGAATTCACAATTATCTTCAAACATTCATGTTGGCATAAAAAGGAAAATGGTATAAAGCACCGACAGATCAATCAGGTCATCGACAAATATATGTTTGAAACTTGTATTACCTTCTTGTGGAAGACGGGCTTGGTCTGACCACCATATCCTGACTGCTTGCGGTCATAACGGCGCTTTCCCTGAGCAGACAGGCTATCCTTACCCTTCTTGTACTGAGTAACCTTTTGGAGAGTGTGCTTCCTGCACTCCTTGTTCTTGCAGTAGGTCTTCTTGGTCATAGGAACGTTCACCTATATAACACCAAACGAGTTGCACAGGTTGAAACAACATTTGATGGATAGGAGGCAAAAGATAAGTAATCATTGCAGCAACTAATAAACCAATTTAAATTTAGGGTAGTTGTTCAAACGACTTTATAAACAAGTTCAATATATAAATGGGAAAAAGAAACTGAAAACTCAAATTGGAACTTCATGCGGTCCTCAGAAGATATGCTTATGGTTGTCATCACGAGAAATAATCAGGTCTCAAAGATTTCATGTCATCATAGGACCCAGTAATCCAACAAAAGCATTAAACAAAAGACAGCAGAAGATAATCAATGCATCTTCAGTGAAGAATCATGCTAAAGTCCAGGTGCAATGGTGACAAAGCAATGAAGCATGAAGAGAATCCTTCATCAGCACAAACAATCAGATAATCAATCCCCGTTATGCCTGAAGCAGAATAGAAAGGTCTATTTAAACTGCAACCTGATAATAGCAAGCTACCACTGAGCACGGATGGCAAATGCAGCAATCTGATTTTTTCTGAATGTTTCAGAAGGACAACAAAATGACTGAGATTAAAGATATCATACCATGCACTAATTTACTCCTGCAAGATTATGACATACACGGAGAATTCCAAGCGCTTTTTACAGATAGTACATATAGAACGTCTAAGCAGTCATTGCAGTATGCCATCAGTTGAACACACAAAGTTGCGCGACACAAGCCCAAGGGCGAGCTGCAGAGCGAGCCAAGCGCGCCCCAAATCTTGGCACAGGAACCAGCCCTGATTTTGGTAGCAAGCCGTGAATCACCGACCACTCAGCACAGGAACCGGCTTCTCAAAACACACACACACGCACATTCAGGAGAAGACAATTTTTCAAAAACAATTCAGGAGAAGACAAGCAGTGGAGACATGAGGAGAATTCGAGATGATGGCATTACGCTGCGCACGCATAGACCTTACGCCACGTGAAGGAATGGAATGAGACGTTAGTAGTAACTTTTTTTTTCCTCCGAAAACTCAACAAGAGAATTGCTGAGTAAATAAATACATTAGAGAGTAAATAAAGAATACAGGACTATCTGTAAAAAAACGGTGATTCTAGCGCCCGGACGTCCGGCGCGCGAGTGCGTCCGGACGCCGATCCCTTACGGAACCCCGCCTGCCCCCCGCGCACGGAACGAAATAGAACGGAACCAATGTCCTCCGCTCCCCACCGCGCTCCTGTCCCCCCTTCTCCAAGGCACCTCGTTCCCCCACCGCGCCCATGTCCCAAAAGAGCATGAAACACTTCAACTGCAACATTACAAAACATATAGAAAAACTATGCAGTGCAACATTAGGTTGTAAATACTGCAACATCGTAAAAATATGTAGTGCACATCGAAAAACATTCACTGCAACATCGAAAAACATGTACTGCAACATCGAAAAAACATATACTGCAACATCGAAAATTATGTGAAGAAAAGGAAAAGGGAATGTAGTATGTATGCTGCTGCTCATGTGAAGAAAAGGAAAAGGGAATGCCCCAAAATTAACCTTCACCGACCAGTCCTCGGTGGCTGCTGGCCTGCTGCAACTGCAAGCAACGAGAACAACAAGAAATGCAAACTCATTTACCGTACCTCGAGAAAGCATGTGGACACAATATTCTCTCAAATTTCTTCCTTGCAGTCTTAAGACCCGTACACCTATGAGGCCATGAGTACATCTCAATTTCTCAGTCTGCGAATTGCCACAAAGAGTAAATCTCATTCTTCTAGAATCCAAGTGTTTGGGTCTAGTATTCTAGTTCTCTTTATTTTTTCTTAACATAACAGTGTATTGCTGGCACACTCACATCAGCACAGGCATTCATCACACTTGGTATGGTGAATTGGTCTGTCTCCCTCCAGTATAACGAAGCTCTCTGAATATGTCTAGTGCCTTATCAGAACGTTCTTCGTGCACACCACACCACATATGCTGTGCCTGTAACCAATTAACCATATAGATGTTCATGCAAGAATCTCTTGCTTGGGAGTCCAAAGGAAGCATCTCAGGCTATCATTAACTAACAGTGATTTTGAGAACAGACACGAATCAGTGCATAGCTCGTCGTCTGACTATAACATGGACATGGCTATCATTAACCAAGCATGTTGATCCATTCCTCTGTTGTTTGCAAACATCTTTTGAACTCAGCGCAAGCCTTGACTTGAGCAACGCCCTGACCGGTGCATTGGCCAGGAACGCAGTCCGCGCTCACCAAGCCAGTGCGCGCGTGGCCCGGAACGCCCTGATCGAGCACCAAGCGCGCGCGCTCGGACCACTGGCTCGAGTGCCCGGCGACGAGCGTGTTCATGACGACGGCACCCCGGCGCGGCGTTCCGTACGTTCAACACCGACGGGAGGCGGGCGTCCTTGCTTGCTTGGGGCACGGAATGGCGGCCGGCGCGCCATTCTAGAACTAACGGGAGGCGGGCGCCCTATGTTCTTACGATTGGTTTCAGTTCAGACTTAGAGATGAGTAACTGTTTGTTGGAAATCACGGGAAAAGATTCGAAATCGATCGAACAGAATGCACGAAATGAATCGAAATAGAAGACGACAGGAGGCGATCGAGTGCCCTTGATTGGGGTTCGGTTGGTTTCAGTTCAGAGATGGAATAGGGATCGAAAACAACCCGATTACTTGTTTTTGTCGAAAAAAAATTCGCGGCAAAGGAACCAAAATCGATCCATCCATCCGTGCAAGATTCTGCTTCCGACGTGTGCTTTATATATAGCGGAAGCGCCGCTCCCTCCCACCTCTGCCTCCAACGCGTGCTTTCTTCACCTTCACGCACGCACGCACGCCTCCTCCGATCAGTCGATCGTCGTCGATCCACCAGCAGCTGCATCTCGGCGACATGGCTTCCAACGACGATAGCCGCTCCACCGACAATAAGGCTTCCATCGCCCTCCTGCGCCGCGTCCGCGCCGGAGACCACGTCCACTTCGTCCATCACGTCGATGTCTGTGATGCCGTTCCCGAGGTTCTCGTCGCCGACCTGGAGCCGGTGCCGGGCACCGGTGCCGAAGATGACGGCTACAGCAGGATCTGGTACTTCTACCACGCCAAGAAATACAAGAACACCCGAGGCGACACCAGCGGCCACAGGCAGCGCGCGGTCACCGGCGGCGGCGGCACGGGCTGGCACTCGGAGATAAGGCGCAAGGACGTCCAGGGATCCGGTGGCGGCACGTTCTGCACCTTCTCATACGGCCGCAAGACGGAGCCCTCCGCTCGATCGATCGACAGGATGGGGTGGTGCATGGTGGAATACGACTTCGTCGCCGCCGACAAGAAATAAGACGAAGCCGCCGCCGACAGCAGCAACTACGTGCTTTGCAAGGTGTACCGCTCGCCTCGCGCGAAAGGGAAGTCGGCGCCGGTATCGGCGTCCTCCTCTAGCAAGAAGTCCTCGTCCAAGCAGACGGCCAAGAAGAGGAAGGCCGGCGGCGGTGAGCACCCCGAGGCGCCGCCGGCCAAGTCGATCCAGCAGCAAGAACAGGTGCAGCAGGATACTACCGCCTGCTATCAGCCACAAGGCGTGGAGTCGGAGCACGGCGGCGACTTCAACTTCAACATCGAGGACATAAACTTCTACGTCGACGAGAGCATGCTGCGAGACGAGCCAGAGCAGGGACTGCAGCAGCCAATCGCCGAGCCGGAGACTGCCGTGCAACGACAGTCTGAGCACGAAGAGTTCACCGTGGAGTGGTTATTGCGAGGTGAGCCGCAGCAGCCGATCGTCGAGCCGCCGCCGGGGCATGGCGGCGAGTTCATCCAGATGCCGTGCGGTCTGTTGGTGCCCGTGGTGGCGGAAGCCACCGTCGACGATATGCTCGGGCTCGGCCCGGAGACAATGTACGGCCAGTGGAGCGGTGGCATGACAACAGCAACAAGCATACCATGGAGCAGCTACGCGCCGACGACGTTGTACACAGGATGCAGCAGCCTTCTTCAAGGATCTGATCCCCTCCAGCTTCCATACCTGACGTGTTGACAGGGCTAGCTAGCAGAACTGGCTGCTGCGTGTGTTCCGGTTAAAGCTGCACGCGAATTTTTGTGCATCAAAGTGTAGCTTTCCCTAGCTGTAGAGATTGATTTACCATGTATGCATCAGAAGATAGACGGTGACAAAGTTCATCTAGCTTCTCTGCTTGTAAACTTTACAGATATCGAGTTCGTAATGTAATGCGATGTAACCGATGATCTGTTCTTGCAATTGCCTTGCTGAAGATTTTGCACTGACGCGTACCGGCGTACGTGTAATTGCCATTTCCATTGCCTGTACTAATAATAGACATAATTCAGCGCGTGAGTTCAATCTGAATGTGTTGCGTTCGACGCTAAACCTTGCGCTTGCCATGTTCAGACTTCAGAACGATCCCCACCTGGTTGCTTGTCTTCTTCTCTGAGAGTTCAGATATTTCAGTCATCGTGTATTCTACCATTAGCGTTGTGACGACTGAAGATCATCCCTTCCCCTTCGTCCAGCTTCTGTTTGTTACTGTGGTGAAGACCACCACATGCTCATCCTGCTCGTCCTGTCCCCGTGCCCTTTAATTTACATCTCCTATATGAAAGGAGACGAGTAATTTTTTGGTGGCCACTGACCAAAAGGAGTACCATTGTGCGAAATTGCCGGAGAAAAAAAAAGCCTTATCCGCTTCGCTTCGGTTCAAGCCTCTCGGCGACAGGCCTCGCTTCGCTCCGGTAGAAGTTAACATTTATCTTGTATCACAACTCAACAAACTCCACCTTGAGACAAATTCCTTCTTGTAGCATAAAACGAACCTTTACCCTGAAACAACAAAGAAACACTTCCGGTGTCAAATAGCCTCTTGGGTTAAACAATTATACCACCTAAACTTGAGCAAAGCTCAAACTTAGTAACATGATCTGGCTTTGTCAACATATCAGCAGGATTATCATGTGTGCTTATCCTGCATACCTTCAGCTTACCTTGCGCGACAACATCGCGAACATAATGGTATTTGACATCAATGCACTTCGTTCTCTCATGGAATATGTGATCTTTAATGAGACATATAGCACTTTGACTGTCACAAAATAAATTAATGGAAGAATCATCTCCACAAAGCTCAGTAAACAAACATTTCAACCAAACCGATTCTTTACATGCAACCATGTATTCTGCTTCAGTGGTAGACAGAGTAACAACGGGCTACAATATTGTCCTCCAACTCACAGCACAACCACCAATAGTGAACACATAACCTGTGAGAGATCTCCTCTTATCCAAATCGGTAGCAAAATCTGAATCCACGTAGTCAATGAGTCCCTTATCAGTCTTGCCAAACTTCAAACAAGCATTTGTTGTGCCACGAAGATACCTGAAAATCCACTAAACAATCTTCTAATGCTCTTTATCAGGATTAGCCATGTATTTACTAACCAAACTCATAGCATATGATAAATCAGGACGAAAGCAAATCATGGCATACATCAAAGAATCAACAACACTAGAATATGGAACTCTTGACATGTACTCAAAATTCTCATCCGTACTAGCATATTGTAAAGCTGATAATTTAAAATGAGGAGCAATAGGAGTACTAACAGACTTTGCATAATGCATGTTGAAACGATGAAGAACTTTCTTAATGTAACTTTGCTGACTAAGAAAGAACAAACCAGAATTTCTGTCTCTTATAATCTCCATACCTAGAATTTTCTTAGCAGCACCAAGATCCTTCATCTCAAACTCACTACTCAACAGTTTCTTCAACATAGTGATTTCTTTCTTGCTCTTGGCAGCAATCAACATATCATCAACATATAACATCAAGTATATAGGTGATTCATCAACAAATTTAATATACACACAACTATCAAATTCAGACCTCTTAAAACCATGTGACATCATAAAAGAATCAAACCTTTTATACCATTGACAAGGAGACTGTTTTAAACCATATAAGGACCTCTTTAATTTGCAAACATGATCCTCTTTACCAGGTACTATGAACCCTTCTGACTGGTCCATGTATATCTCCTCCTCGAGCTCTCCATGTGGAAACGCAGTCTTTACATCTAACTGCTCAAGCTCAAGATCTCGCATAGCAACAATACCGAAAAATGTACGAATTGAACTATGCTTTACAACTGGAGAAAACACATCATTATAATCAACACCAGGAATCTGACTGAAGCCTTTTGCTACTAACCTTGCCTTAAATCTTGGAGGCTCACTAGGAGACAAACCCTCATTTCTCTTGAAGATCCATTTGCAATGAACGATCTTCGTTTGTTTAGGCAAGCGCACAACATCCCAGGTGCCATTTTTTTTGAGTGACTGCATATCTTCTTGCATAGCAGAAATCCACTTCTCGCGGTCACCAGAAACAACAGCTTCAGTGTACGTAGCCGGCTCATGAATGTTCTCCACCTGTTTAGCACAACTAAAGGCATAATGAACAATATCACATTCCTCAATTAAACGTGGACGAGGTCCACAATTCCTCTTTGTTCTGTGATCTGCAATAGACTGATTTTGAGGATGCAAAACAGGAGGTGAGTGCTGAACAATATCATGAACATTGTTATCAATAATTTTAGTTTTCTGATCATCTACGTGCTCCACCTGCATGCTAACATGTTGTTGCTCTTCATCAGAATCAACTGGAGAAATATCTGTGGACAAGCTGTCATTAAACATAATAGATTTATTAAAAATAACGCTCCTGCTCATGAAAGTCTTTTTAGTTTCAGGATTACATAACTTATATTCTTTAACTCTAGAACCATAACCAAGAAACAGACATTTAATGGCTCTAGGTTCTAGCTTTCCATTATCAACATGAGCATAAGCAGTGCAACCGAAAACTCTCAACTGTGAATAATCAGCAGGCATATCAGACCATACCTCAATGGGAGTTTTCTTATTAAGTGGAATAGAAGGTGACCGGCTGATCAAGTAACAGGCGGTGTTAGCAGCCTCAGCCCAAAAACGTCTGTTCATATGAGCATTAGACAACATGCAGCGAGCCCTCGAGATGATGGTTCGGTTCATGCGCTCAGCCACACCATTTTGTTGAGGAGTGTATAGGATGGTGTGGTGCCTGACAATGCCTTCTTTCCTGCAATAATCATTAAAAGCACCCAAACAGAATTCAGCTCGCTCGGTCTCGCTTCGCTCCAGCAGAAGTTAGCCTTTATCTTGTACATAACTGAATTTGGATCACAACTCAACAAGATCAAGCTCATCGGCATGGTCTGAAAGCTAATCATGTCGCAACTGAAAGTTTGCACCCCGCCCAAAATGAGTGGAAGCCGCAAGGCCATGAGGCCATCGCTGTCGCCAGACTTGCGCGCTCTTCTCGCCCCCGCGACTCGCGTGGCCCCAACGACCTGCTCGGCACCCCGTTGAGGCCAAAATTTTTGTTTTTAAGCCCTTTTTTTTGAAAGTTTTTCACAAATCTGCTTCTGGAGGTATCCTTTTAAAATCTAGACCCTCGTCTCGACACCATCGTAATTAGCTTACACGTCTCGGTGCCTAGGTCTTGGGCTGACATAGGCGTCGACGCAGACGTGACGGTGACTTGGCAGCCACCTTGGCACCGTAGATCTTACCGCCAAGCTTGACGCCAAGATCATTGGCGCCGTACCCTGTCTTACATATGGCCCTTCCTTCCTTTCTCTCTTCCACTCTCTTTACCGCTCGCTCGCGACCTCTTCCTCTGTCTCCCAAGCCAGGGCGCTGCCACCGCCGTGCGGAGCCCTGGCCGTCCCGCGCCCACCGCGCGCCACCCCTTTCGGCCCGTGCCCGCACCGACCCCCGCCGTGTCGGCCGCCTCGTCCGTCTCAGCTTGTCGCGTCCGCCACGCGCATAGGCGCTCCCTCCGGTGACCCCGGCCATGACACAGCCCCTGCTCCTGGCGCGCCGTGACCTCACCGTCGATCCCGTCCTGCTCCGGTCCCGGTGTCCGTGTCCACGTCGCATCCCTGGCCTGCTCCGCCCGGCCATGACCCCGGCCCCTGCTCTGGCATCCACGAGCCTGCCCCTCCTCGTCCGCAGGAGAGGGGCTGGTGTCCTGCTGCAAGGCCGCAACAACAGCCAAAGCTCTGTTTGTCTCCAACGTCGCGTGCTTTGTTCGTTGCATTGACTTGGACAGGTAAATTTTTTGAATATGCAATGTAGGTACTTAGTTAGCTTGAATTGTAGTGATACTTTGATTATTTGGTAGTTTCTAGTAAATTTGAGGAAGTATGTAGTTGATTTAGTTAGTGAGATAGATATAGTTAGATAGCTAGTGACATAGATATAGTTATTAGATAGCTAGTTGATATAGTTAGTGAGATAAATATAGTTAAATAAATATAGTTAGATAGCTAGTGACAAAGTTATTTAGGTAGGACTTAGCTATGTTGTTAATATAATGTATTTATATACTTAGGGTGTAGTTCGTTAGTATGTATTAGAGATGTACTATATAGCAGCTACTTTAGACTAAACGAACTGTATTTTAATTTTTGTTTGAACTACTAGATGACAACCTAGTGAGCATATATCATAGAGGCACCATGGAAAGAGATCGCTATGGATATGTTGAGTTTGTTGACATACAAAGCGTGCATGTGTTATTCAATGAGAAGCCTTTATTTAATGAGTTGGTTGCAAGGGCTAGGGAGAAGCTACATTGCCTTGAAGCTGATGATGATGATGGCATCACAGTTGAGGGTGTACTTCACCTAGGTTCCCCTCCGAACATCCTAAGAAAGATGATTCCAATTGGGTGTTCGGATCAATGGGAGAACTATGTGAGATCGGCTATGAAGAGCTAGTTCTAAAGTTTGGACGTGGTTGTGCGTTGGGTGGTACTTGATCGCATCCGTCATGGGTTTTCTCCAGAAATGGGCCAGCAGGCACACTTTGACCCCCTCGTCCCGAAACCTGATATGGATGTGGAGGTTGCGCCTACGATTCCTGATGCCCAATCTGTCTCCAATGAGGTAGTTGGAGATGCTTTGTCGGACTCATGATGTTGTGGCAGATCCTCCTCATGAGATCTCTTTGACACAGAATCATTCGAGTAAGTGTCTTATCCGTATTGTTATTGGGAGCTTACCCCCTTCCTTAGATCCATTTTTCTCATTCTTTACTCCTATTTCTACTTATGTTGCATGAGACATTCCTGACAATGTGGATGTGCCCCTGTTGTTGCGCAAGTGCACTATGGAGATAGATTTCATGGCTCTAATAGTGTTGAACTTATGACTGATTTGGGGCTACGACTTCTACAGGATGATGTGCCATCTAATCTGCTTCTATGCTGTCGAGTTCCACCTGCCAGATAGAGTTGCACACCAATTTAGAGTGAGACAGCTTTGGCCAATGGCTTTGTTCTCGACTGGCATTGACTTACGTAAGTAAGTGTTCTGCTATTTCAATTGTCCTGTTATAGTCCATTTGCATTATTTCCTATATAAGATGAAGTAACGATGGCTTACGTGCACTTTTAATATGGTCATATGTATATGGATTGAGATGAATGTGCGTGTATGGAATGCATATATTTGTGTTATATTTTTGTTTGGTTTGCATCAAAAAATAAAGGAAACTCTACAGAAATTTTCTACACAAATTTGTTCATGAATAAATCATAGAACTAGCAAATCATGCAGCTGAGTGTAACGAGGCCACTTTTTCTTTCTCAGGGCATCAGGATTCTCCTCCATCACTGCCTTCGCTCGGCGCGCACGCTCAAGCTTCTTCTCCCTCTCCTCCATATAGGCAGCAACACGCCTCATTTCCTCCTTTTCTTGGTGCTCCTTTTCTGTAGCCTCCTCTCTACGTCTCTTCTCCATCATCTTCTCCTCTACATCCCATCGCAACAGTTTTTACATTGACTCCTTGTCTTCTGGCTTTGATCTCAGTATCGATCCACTGCACCAAAATCGATGGGTTTCAGTTCAGACTTAGAGACGGAGTAACTGTTTGTTGGAAATCACGGGAAAAGATTCGAAATCGATCGAACGGAATGCACGAAACGAATCGAAATAGATGACGACAGGAGGCGATCGAGTGCCCTTGATTGGGGTTCGGGCACGGTCGTCGGAATGGCGGCGCGGTTCGGTTGGTTTCAGTTCAGAGATGGAATAGGGATCGAAAACAACCCGATTACTTGTTTTTGTTGAAAAAAAATCGCGGCAAAGGAACCAAAATCGATCCATCCATCCGTGCAAGCTTCTGCTTCTGACGTGTGCTTTATATATAGCGGAAGCGCCGCTCCCTCCCACCTCTGCCTCCAACGCGTGCTTTCTTCACCTTCACGCACGCACGCACGCACGCCTCCTCCGATCAGTCGATCGTCGTCGATCCACCAGCAGCTGCATCTCGGCGACATGGCTTCCAACGACGATAGCCGCTCCACCGACAATAAGGCTTCCATCGCCCTCCTGCGCCGCGTCCGCGCCGGAGACCACGTCCACTTCGTCCATCACGTCGATGTCTGTGATGCCGTTCCCGAGGTTCTCGTCGCCGACCTGGAGCCGGTGCCGGGCACCGGTGCCGAAGATGACGGCTACAGCAGGATCTGGTACTTCTACCACGCCAAGAAATACAAGAACACCCGAGGCGACACCAGCGGACACAGGCAGCGCGCGGTCACCGGCGGTGGCGGCACGGGCTGGCACTCGGAGATAAGGCGCAAGGACGTCCAGGGATCCGGTGGCGGCACGTTCTGCACCTTCTCATACGGCCGCAAGACGGAGCCCTCCGCTCGATCGATCGACAGGATGGGGTGGTGCATGGTGGAATACGACTTCGTCGCCGCCGACAAGAAACAAGACGAAGCCGCCGCCGACAGCAGCAACTACGTGCTTTGCAAGGTCTACCGCTCGCCTCGCGCGAAAGGGAAGTCGGCGCCGGTATCGGCGTCCTCCTCTAGCAAGAAGTCCTCGTCCAAGCAGACGGCCAAGAAGAGGAAGGCCGGCGGCGGTGAGCACCCCGAGGCGCCGCCGGCCAAGTCGATCCAGCAGCAAGAACAGGTGCAGCAGGATACTACCGCCTGCTATCAGCCACAAGGCGTGGAGTCGGAGCACGGCGGCGACTTCAACTTCAACATCGAGGACATAAACTTCTACGTCGACGAGAGCATGCTGCGAGACGAGCCAGAGCAGGGACTGCAGCAGCCAATCGCCGAGCCGGAGACTGCCGTGCAACGACAGTCTGAGCACGAAGAGTTCACCGTGGAGTGGTTATTGCGAGGTGAGCCGCAGCAGCCGATCGTCGAGCCGCCGCCGGGGCATGGCGGCGAGTTCATCCAGATGCCGTGCGGTCTGTTGGTGCCCGTGGTGGCGGAAGCCACCGTCGACGATATGCTCGGGCTCGGCCCGGAGACAATGTACGGCCAGTGGAGCGGTGGCATGACAACAGCAACCAGCATACCATGGAGCAGCTACGCGCCGACGACGTTGTACACAGGATGCAGCAGCCTTCTTCAAGGATCTGATCCCCTCCAGCTTCCATATCTGACGTGTTGACAGAGCTAGCTAGCAGAACTGGCTGCTGCGTGTGTTCCGGATAAAGCTGCACGCGAATTTTTGTGCATCAAAGTGTAGCTTTCCCTACCTGTAGAGATTGATTTACCATGTATGCATCAGAAGATAGACGGTGACAAAGTTCATCTATCTTCTCTGCTTGTAAACTTTACAGATATCGAGTTCGTAATGTAATGCAATGTAACCGATGATCTGTTCTTGCAATTGCCTTCCTGAAGATTTTGCACTGACGCGTACCGGCGTACGTGTAATTGCCATTTCCATTGCCTGTACTAATAATAGACATAATTCAGCGCGTGAGTTCAATCTGAATGTGTTGCGTTCGACGCTAAACCTTGCGCTTGCCATGTTCAGACTTCAGAACGATCCCCACCTGGTTGCTTGTCTTCTTCTCTGAGAGTTCAGATATTTCAGTCATCGTGTATTCTACCATTAGCGTTGTGACGACTGAAGATCTTCCCTTCCCCTTCGTCCAGCTTCTGTTTGTTAATGTGGTGAAGACCACCACATGCTCATCCTGCTCGTCCTGTCCCCGTGCCCTTTAATTTACATCTCCTATATGAAAGGAGACAGTAATTTTTTGGTGGCCACTGACCAAAAGGAGTACCATTGTGCGAAATTGCCGGAGAAAAAAAAATAGCCTTATCCTCTTAATAATACTGTTAGAGATTCTTATACTCTTCATGTTTTCAAAAGAATTCTTATCCTCTTAATAATCTCTAGCAGTGTCCCTTAATATCGAGTTCGTAATGTAATGCGATGTAACCGATGATCTGTTCTTGCAATTGCCTTCCTGAAGACTTTGCACTCAAGCATGTAATGATCGTTTCGATTGCTTTGTAACATGCTTATAATAATTCGTCAGCTTTAGTTCAATCAGCATGTGTTGTGTTCAATGGTAAACCTTGTGTTTGACATTCAGAACGATCGACCAGGCTGCTTGCATTGTCTTCTCTGAGAGTTCAGATTATTCAGTCAACGTGCATTCTGCAGTTAGTGCTGTGACAGCTGAACATCATTCCTTCCCCTTCGTCCAACTTGTGTAAGTCAATTTGTGAAAATCTTGTTGTGATTCACTAGCTTTCGTCGTGGTGATCGATCATGTAAATATTTGCTGTCACTGCAAACGGGAACGACCTGTTCGACTGACTAATGGTAGGCAACCATGGAATCGTTACCTTGGTACTGAACTGCAAAGCGAACATGCATGGCACCGATGCATGTTCGATTCATGACTAGACGTCTAGACTAGCAGGACTAGCTGGCAGTGTTTTTTCTCTCTCGAAAACGTAAGAGAATTGCGTTTCATTTTCATTAAGAGAAGAGAGTTTAAGTTACAAAATAAATCTGGCCTTGCCGAGGTTACATTGGTGCTACCTCTTAAAACCGAACAACCAATAGGAGGCAGGAACTGGATCAGCTCAGCCTATTGATCTGCCGACTAGCGCTCCCAGTCCTCTTGCTCCCGCATCAATCCATCGATCTGCTTCTTGATGATTTGCAAGAGATTAGCAGGCAGTGTTACCCAAGCTCGCCATGGCATATATGACATATGCATCATATATAGCCTATGTTTCGTTCTGCAAGGCACATATGGACTCTGCATCCGGTGAGGGACATGAATCCATAAGCCGGCTGCTGAGGTCCGTCAGAAATGATAGGCAATATAAACGATGAATAATAGATCAAATACATGGGACATGAGATTTTAACTTGGAAAATCCTTCTAAGGAAGAAGGAAAAAACCACGGGCACCAGCCAACAAATCTTCACTATATCGGGTGAGGTTACAAACATCGAGGATTTACAACTTTTCTTATCCCAAGACGACGGCTTACATGAAGTATATATAAATAGAAAACCATAATATGCGACGATAACTGAAGTTAGCCTTTATCTTGTACATAACTAAATTTGGATCACAACTCAACAAACTCCACCTTGAGACAAATTCATTCTTATAGCATAAAACGAATATTTACCCTGAAACAACAAAGAAAATACTTTTGGTGCCAAATAGCCTCTTGGCTAAGCAGTTATACCAACTAAGCTTGAGTAAAGCTCAAACTTAGCAAATGAGAACTGACTTTGTCAACATATCAATGAGGATTATCATGTGTGCTTATCTTGCATACCTTCAGCTTACCTTGCGCGACAACATCGCGAACATAATGGTATTTGACATCAATGTGTTTCGTTTGCTCATGGAACATCTGATCTTTAGTGAGACATATAACACTTTGAAAAATAAATTAATGTAAGAATCATCTCCACAAAGCTTAGCAAACAAAACTTTTAACCAAACCGATTCTTTACATGCTTTGACCAATGACCATGTATTCTGCTTCAATGGTAGACAGGGCAACAACGGGCTACAATGTTGCCCTCCAACTCACAGCACAACCACCAATAGCGAACACATAACCTGTGAGAGATCTTTTCTTATCCAAATCGGCAGCAAAATCTGAATCCACGTAGCCAATGAGTCCCTTACCAGTCTTGTCAAACTTCAAACAATCATTTGTTGTGTCACGAATGTATCTGAAAATCCACTGAACAACCTTCCAATGTTCTTTATCAGGATCAGTCATGTATCTACTAACCAAACACATATCATATGATAAATCAGGACGAGAGCAAACTATGGTGTCGGATACCATAAAAAGGGGTACCCTAAGCAAGAACCGAAAAGATTGCTTAGACCTTGCAAATATCAATGTCAAAGGACGATCACGGGGTCTCGGCTGATTCTCCGATTCGCCCAAGGCCCGCGCCGCAAAGGCCTCGGACGAAAGGCCAACTCTCTGCTTTGCCGAGGCCCTCTCGCCGAGGCCCCCGCCCGCTTAGGCCCTCGGACGGGTTACCGATTCTCCGACTTCATTTGGAGGCCGGCTCGGCAACAACCTCGTCGCCTCCGACTCGACCGACTTCTCTGACAAAATGTCACGCGTCCAACCACTCCCATAGCGTCGATCATACGTCGGCATGATCGCAAGCGGAAAGCAGAGCGGCCGACGGATGAGAGAGCGAGGGCTGGCGAGGGTTACTGCCACCGTGCTTAGCTTTGCGCTGCGCCCATGACTGGCGCCCGTACTACGTTGTGCCACCTAATCCTGCTCCCGGGAACAACGCGGGCGTGGGGGAGTCAAATCCAGTCACTATAGCCTCGGAATCAGTGTATAGGACCAACTGCTCCCACCAAGCCTCGGCAATCCACTTCAGGGTCTCGGCAGCCTCGGGATTCACGCCCGCCGAGCCCCCCCACGATAGCTTCGGCCTCGGCACCAACCGAGCCTCGGCTTTTTCACTATCAACACACGGCCGGCACGGCGTCGGCCATGCCCTGCGCCAAGTCATCTTTGGAGCTCCACGTCGCCGAGAGATCGGGTGTGACCGGCGCGTTGCTCCGGTGCACCAAGGACAAGACCACCCGTTGACCATGCCGCCCAAAGTAGCAAGCTATAGGACTCGAGACCGCCACCTCCGCTTACAAGGTATTTTTGCATAGCAACGCATATATCACCCCTGTCCCTCCTTCAACTATAAAAAGAGAGACAGGGCCGTTTCTAGAGACAGGGAAATCAGACGAGCACTCGCATAGGCTCACGTGACTCGAGACACGCCGCCCATTTGCCTAAAAGCAACGTCTCAAGCGATCCGCACCGCTCCACGCAGAGACTTGGGACTATCTCCATTTCTCGCTTGACTTGCAAACCCTACTACAAGCGCCGGTGCAAGGAATACAAGATCGATCTCTCGGGACGGACGTAGGGCACCGATTTACTGAACCAAGTATAAACCTTGTGTCTCTTTGCATCACCATCCGGGATTAGAGGCACGCAGTTCAAATTCACTAGCTGGTTGAGGACCCCCCGGTCCAAAACACCGACACATGGCATACATCAAAGAAACAACAACACTAGAACATGAAACTCTTGACATGTACTCAAAATCCTCATCCGTACTAGCACATTATAAAGCTGATAATTTAAATGAGGAGCAATAGGAGTACTAACAGACTTTGCATCATGCATGTTGAAACGATGAAGAACTTTCTTAATGTAACTTTGTTGACTAAGAAATAACAAATCAATTTTCATCTCTGTAATCTCCATACCTAGAATTTTCATAGCGAGCACCAAGACCCTTTATCTCAAACTCACTACTCAACAATTTCTTCAACATAGTGATTTCTTTCTTGCTCTTAGCAGAAATCAATATATCATCAACATATAACAGCAAGTATATAGGTGATTCATCAACAAATTTAATGTACACACAGCTATTAAATTCAGACCTCTTAAAACCATGTGACATCATAAAAGAATCAAACATTTTATATCATTGACAAGGAGACTGTTTCAAACTATATAAGGACCTCTTTAATTTACAAACATGATCCTCCTTACCAGGTACTATAAACCCTTCTGGCTGGTCCATATATATCTCCTCGATCTCTCCATGTAGAAACACAATCTTTACATCTAACTGCTTAAGCTCAAGATCTCGCATAGCAACAATACCGAAAATGTACGAATTGAACTATGCTTTACAACTGGAGAAAACACATCATTATAATCAACACCAGGAATCTGACTGAAGTCTTTTGCTACTAACCTTGCATTAAATCTTGGAGGCTCACTAGAAGATAAACCCTCCTTTCTCTTGAAGATCCATATGCAACGAACGCCCTTCTTTTGTTTAGGCAAGCGCATAACATCCCATGTGCCATTTTTTTGAGTGACTGCATCTCCTCTTGCATAGCGGAAATTCACTTCTCGCGGTCACGAAACAATGACTTCGATGTAACGTAGAGCGGCTCATGAATATTCTCCACCTGTTCAGCACAACTAAAGGCATAATGAACAATATCACATTCCTCAATTAAACGTGGACGAGGTCCACAATTCCTCTTTGTTCTGCGATCTGCAATAGACTGATTTTGAGGCTGCAAAACAGGAAGTGAGTGCCGAACAATATCATGAATATTGTTATCAACAATTTCAGTTTCCTGATCATCTACGCCCTCCACCTGCCTGCGCTAACATGTTGCTGCTCCTCATCGAGAACCAAGCTGGAGAAATATCTATAGACAAAATTTGTCATTAAACATAATGATTCATTGAAAACAACGCTCCTGCTCATAAAAGTCTTTTTAGTTTTGAATTCGATAACTTATATCCTTTAACTTGAACCATAACCAAGAAAGCAGATATTTAATGGCTCTAGGTTCTAACTTTCTATTATCAACATGAGCATAAGCAGTGGAACCGAAAACTCTCAACTATGAATAATCAGCAA
Organism: Miscanthus lutarioriparius; assembly: GCA_904845875.1. Lineage (NCBI taxonomy): Eukaryota > Viridiplantae > Streptophyta > Magnoliopsida > Poales > Poaceae > Miscanthus > Miscanthus lutarioriparius. The sequence continues at coordinate 74,629,340 of CAJGYO010000017.1, forward strand.
GCATACCAGACCATACCTCAATAAGAGTTTTCTTATTAAGTGGGATAGAAGGTGACCGGTTGATCAAGTAACAAGCGGTGTTAGCAGCCTCAGCCCAAAAACGTCTGTTCATATGAGCATTGGACAGCATGCAGCGAGCCCTCGAGATGATGGTTCGGTTCATGCGCTCAGCCACACCATTCTGCTGAGTAGTGTACGGGATGGTGTGGTGCCTGACAATGCCTTCTTCTCTGCAGTAATCATTAAAAGCATCCAAACAAAAATCAGCTCGCTCAGCCTCGCTTCGCTCCGGCAGAAGTTAGCCTTTATCTTGTACATAACTGAATTTGAATCACAACTCAACAAGGTCAAGCTCATCGGCATGGTCTGAAAGCTAATCATGTCGCAAATGAAAGTTTGCCCCCTGCCCAAAATGAGTGGAAGCCGCAAGGCCATGAGGCCATCAATGTCTCTAGACTTGCACGTTCTTCTCGCCCCCACGACTCGCGTGACCCCGACGACCTGCTCGGCACCCCGTCGAGGATGAAATTTTTGTTTTTAAGCCCTTTTTTTGAGTTTTTCACAAATCTGCTTCTGGAGGTATCCTTTTAAAATCTAGACCCTCGTCTCAGCACCATCGTAATTGGCGTCGAGCTTACATGTCTCGACGCCTAGGTCTTGGGTTGATGTAGGCGTCGACGCAGACGTGACGGTGACTTGGCAGCCACCTTGGCGTAGTAGATCTTAGCGCCAAGCTTGATGCCGTAGATCTTAGCGTCGAACTTGACGCCAAGATCATTGGCGTCGTACCCTGTCTTACGTATGGCCTTCCCTTTCTTTCTCTCTTCCTCTCTCTTTACCGCTCGCTCACGTCCTCTTCCTCTGTCTCCCAAGCCAGGGCGCCGCCACCGCCGCCACACCGCCGCATGGAGCCCCGGCCGTCCCGCGCCCGCCGCGGCTCACGCCGCCTCCCGCCGTGCCGGCCGCCTCGTCCATCCCATCCCGGCTCGTCGCGTCCGCCACACGCATAGGCGCTCCCTCCGGCGACCCCGGCCACGGCACGGCCCCTGCTCCCGGCGAGTCGCGACCTCGTCGTCGATCCCGTCCTGCTCTGGTCCCGGCGTTCGCGTCCACGTCGCGTCCCTGGCCTACTCCACCCGACCATGACCCCGGCCCTTGCTCTAGCGTCCACGAGCCTGCCCTCCTCACCCGCAGTGGAGGGGCTGGTGTCCTGCTGCAAGGCCGCAACAACAGCCAGAGCTCTATTCGTCTCCAACATCGTGTGCTTTGTTCATCGCATTCACTTGGACAGGTAAATTTTTTGAATATACAATGTAGGTACTTAGTTAGCTTAAATTGTTGTGATACTTTGATTATTTGAAAGTTTCTAATAAATTTGATGAAGTAGGTAGTTGATTTAGTCAGTGAGATAGATATAGTTAGATAGCTAGTGACATATAGATATAGTTATTAGATAGCTAGTTGATATAGTTAGTTAGATAAATATAGTTAGATAGCTAGTGACATAGTTATTTAGGTAGGACTTAGCTATGTAGTTAATAGATTGTATTTATATACTTAGGGTGTAGTTGGTTAGTATGTATTAGAGAGGTACTATATAGCAGCTACTTTAGACTAAACAAACTGTATTTTAATTTTTGTTTGAACTATTAGATGGACAACCTAGTGAGCATATATCATAGAAGCACCGTGAAAAGAGATCGCTATGGATATGTTGAGTTTGTTGACATACAAAGCGTGCCTGTGTTATTCAATAAGAAGCCTTCATTTAGTGACTTGGTTGCAAGGGCTCGGAGGAGCTACATTGCCATGAAGCTGATGATGATGATGGCATCACAGTTGAGCGTGTACTTCACCTAGGTTCCTCTCCAAACATCCTAAGAAAGATGATTCTAATTGGGTGTGCGGATCAGTGGGAGAACTATGTGAGATCGGCTATGAAGAGCTAGTTTTAAAGTTTGGATGTGGTTGTGCGTTGGGTGGTATTTGATCGCATCCATCATGGGTTTTCTCCAGAAATGGGTCAGCAGGCACACTTTGACCCTCTCGTCCCGGAACCTGATATGGATGTGGAGGTTGCGCCTACGGTTCCCGATGCCCAATCTGTCTTCAATGAGATAGTTGGAGATGCTTGTCGGACTCATGATGTTGTGGCAGATCCTCCTCATGAGATCCCTTTGACACAAAATTATCCAAGTAAGTGTCTTATCCGCATTGTTATTGGGAGATTACCCCCTTCCTTATATCCATTTTTCTTATTCTTTCCTCGTATTTCTACTTATGTTGCAGGAGATATTTCTGACAATGTGGATGTGCCCCCTGTTGCTGCGCAAGTGCACTGTGGAGATGAATTCCGTGGCTCTAATAGTGTTGAAATTATGAATGGTTCGGGGCTACGACTTCTACAGGATGAGGTGCCATCTAATCTGCTTCTATGCTGTCGAGTTCCACCTACCAGATAGAGTTACACACTAATTTGGAGTGAGACAGCTTTGACCAATGGCTCCGTTCTCGACTGGCGTTGACTTACATAAATAAGTGTTCTGCTATTTCAATTGTCCCATTATGGTCCATTTGCATTAGTTCCAATATAAGATGAAGTAATGATGACTTACGTGCATTTTAATATGGTCACATGTATATGGATTGAGATAAATGTGCGTGTATGGAATGTATATATTCGTGTCATATTTTTGTTTGGTTTGCATAAAAAAACAAAGGAAACTCTGTAGAAATTTTCTGCACAAATTTGTTCATGAATAAACCATAAAACTAGCAAATCATGCAGACTACTGAGTGCAACGAGGCCACTTTCTCTTACTCAGGGCATCGGGATTCTCCTCCATCACTGCCTTCGCTCGGCGCGCACGCTCAAGCTTCTTCTCCCTCTCGTCCCTATACGCAACAACACGCCTTCTTTTCTTCTCTTCTTTGCGCTTCTTTTCTGCAGCCTCCTCTCTGCGTCTCTTCTCCATCATCTCCTTGTCCTCTACCTTCCACCGCAACAATTTCAGCATTCACTCCTTGTCTTTCGGCTTGATCTCAGGGTCGATTCACTGCTCAAAATCGATTAGTTTCAGTTCAGACTTAGAGACGGAGTAACTGTTTATTGGAAATCACGGGAAAAGATTCGAAATCGATCGAACGGAATGCACGAAATGAATCGAAATAGATGACGTCGGAATGGCGGCGCGGTTCGGTTGTTTTCAGTTCAGAGATGGAATAGGGATCGAAAACAACCCGATTACATGTTTTTGTTGGAAAAAAAAATCGCGGCAAAGGAACCAAAATCGATCCATCCATCCGTGCAAGATTCTGCTTCCGACGTGTGCTTTATATATAGCGGAAGCGCCGCTCCCTCCCACCTCTGCCTCCAACGCGTGCTTTCTTCACCTTCAAGCACGCACGCACGCCTCCTCCGATCAGTCGATCGTCGTCGATCCACCAGCAGCTGCATCTCGGCGACATGGCTTACAACGACGATAGCAGCTCCACCGACAATAAGGCTTCCATCGCCCTCCTGCGCCGCGTCTGCGCCGGAGACCACGTCCACTTCGTCCATCACGTCGATGTCTGTGATGCCGTTCCCGAGGTTCTCGTCGCCGACCTGGAGCCGGTGCCCGGCACCGGTGCTGAAGATGACGGCTACAGCAGGATCTGGTACTTCTACCACGCCAAGAAATACAAGAACACCCGAGGCGACACCAGCGGCCACAGGCAGCGCGCGGTCACCGGCGGCGGCGGCACGGGCTGGCACTCGGAGATAAGGCGCAAGGACGTCCAGGGATCCGGTGGCGGCACGTTCTGCACCTTCTCATACGGCCGCAAGACGGAGCCCTCCGCTCGATCGATCGACAGGATGGGGTGGTGCATGGTGGAATACGACTTCGTCGCCGCCGACAAGAAACAAGACGAAGCCGCCGCCGACAGCAGCAACTACGTGCTTTGCAAGGTCTACCGCTCGCCTCGCGGGAAAGGGAAGTCGGCGCCGGTATCGGCGTCCTCCTCTAGCAAGAAGTCCTCGTACAAGCAGACGGCCAAGAAGAGGAAGGCCGGCGGCGGTGAGCACCCCGAGGCGCCGCCGGCCAAGTTGATCCAGCAGCAAGAACAGGTGCAGCAGGATACTACCGCCTGCTATCAGCCACAAGGCGTGGAGTCGGAGCACGGCGGCGACTTCAACTTCAACATCGAGGACATAAACTTCTACGTCGACGAGAGCTTGCTGCGAGACGAGCCAGAGCAGGGACTGCAGCAGACAATCGCCGAGCCGGAGACTGCCGTGCAACGACAGTCTGAGCACGAAGAGTTCACCGTGGAGTGGTTATTGCGAGGTGAGCCGCAGCAGCCGATCGTCGAGCCGCCGCCGGGGCATGGCGGCGAGTTCATCCAGATGCCGTGCGGTCTGTTGGTGCCCGTGGTGGCGGAAGCCACCGTCGACGATATGCTCGGGCTCGGCCCGGAGACAATGTACGGCCAGTGGAGCGGTGGCATGACAACAGCAACAAGCATACCATGGAGCAGCTACGCGCCGACGACGTTGTACACAGGATGCAGCAGCCTTCTTCAAGGATCTGATCCCCTCCAGCTTCCATATCTGACGTGTTGACAGGGCTAGCTAGCAGAACTGGCTGCTGCGTGTGTTCCGGTTAAAGCTGCACGCGAATTTTTGTGCATCAAAGTGTAGCTTTCCCTAGCTGTAGAGATTGATTTACCATGTATGCATCAGAAGATAGACGGTGACAAAGTTCATCTAGCTTCTCTGCTTGTAAACTTTACAGATATCGAGTTCGTAATGTAATGCGATGTAACCGATGATCTGTTCTTGCAATTGCCTTGCTGAAGATTTTGCACTGACGCGTACCGGCGTACGTGTAATTGCCATTTCCATTGCCTGTACTAATAATAGACATAATTAACTAACAGTGATTTTGAGTACAGACACGAATCAGTGCATAGCTCGTCGTCTGACTATAACATGGACATGGCTATCATTAACCAAGCATGTTGATCCATTCCTCAGTTGTTTGCATACATCTTTTGAACTTGAGCAACGCCCTGACCGGTGCATTGGCCACGAACGCAGTCCGCGCTCACCAAGCCAGTGCGCGCGTGGCCCGGAACGCCCCGATCGAGCACCAAGCGCGCGCGCGGACCACTGGCTCGAGTGCCCGGCGACGAGCGTGTTCATGACGGCGGCGCCCCGGCGCGGCGTTCCATACGTTCAACACCGACGGGAGGCGCGCGTCCTTGCTTGCTTGGGGCACAGAATGGCGGCCGGCGTGCCATTCTAGAACTAACGCGAGGCGGGCGCCCTATATTCTTGCGATTGGTTTCAGTTCAGACTTAGAGATGGAGTAACTGTTTGTTGGAAATCACGGGAAAAGATTCGAAATCGATCGAATGGAATGCACGAAATGAATGGAAATAGATTGTTCCCCGAGGAGGAGGTTCGGTCAGTCATTGCTAATCTACCGAATGACAGGCTCCGGGACCGGACGGTTTCACCGGCCTATTCTACGAGAAGGCCTGGGGGACAATCAAGATGGATGTCATGAACGCCTTCAAAGCTTTCTGGTCGCTGGACTGCCGTAGCTTCAATCACCTGATTGATGCTTACATGATACTACTAAAAAAAGAACATCCGGCGGAGATCCGTGACTATCGCCCTATCAACCTCATACACAGTTTCAGCAAGCTCATCACCAAGTGCTTGGCCAACAGGCTAGCAGGCATTCTAGATGCTCTCGTCCTGCGCAACCAGAGCGTTTTCATCAAAGGACATCGCATCCATGATAACTTCAGGAATGTGTAGATCGCTTGCAAGGCCATCCATGAAAAGAAGTCGCCGACCATCTTGCACAAGATTGATATAGCAACGGCTTTCGACACGGTTTCATGGCCGTTCCTCCTAGAAGTCCTCCAACACATGGGTTTCAGCCAGCGATGGAGAGATTGGATCTCAATAATCTTGGCCACTGCAAGCACAAAGATTCTGCTCAACGGCCGCTCGGGGAGGCGAATCTGCCATGCTCGCGGCCTTCGCCAAGGAGACCCACTCTTGCCGATGTTATTTGTGCTCACCATGGAGGTCCTTAACCATTTCCTAAAATGGGTAGAGCAGCATCAGCTTCTAACACCTCTGCATGACAGTGTCGGCAACAGGACGAGTCTGTACGCTGACGACCTAGTTCTGTTCGTGGTTCCTAATGTGAGGGATCTACAGGTCATCAAGGCAGTGCTCACCATTTTTGGTTTAGCGTCGGGCCTGTTCTCCAACATCGACAAGAGTGTAGCGTCCCCGCTCCACTGCTCGGAGAACAACAATGCCAGAGTTTGGGATATCCTCTCCTGGCGGATCGAGGACCTCCCGTGTCACTATCTGGGGGCGCCGCTGTTGCGGACCGTGACGCCTAAGAGGGGGGGGTGAATTAGGCAACTTAAAATTCTAACTCTAAACTATGCTCTCTTTTTCTACCCTTATCAAAACCTATACATAAGATAAACTATCTAAATGTGCAAGTATGGTTTTGCTAGTGTGTTGTTATCTCTACCGCAAAAAAGAGTAATACAAAGAATGTAAATGCGGAAGTTAAAGAGCAAGGTAGAGATATGCAAACTCCCATCGACGACTCCGGTATTTTTACCGAGGTATCGAGAAGCGCGCAAGCTTCCCCATATTCTTCGTTGGAGCCCCTTGCAAGGAATCCCTCGCAAGGCCAAGCTTCCAGTCGGGTAACTCCGTGGATAGCCTCGGACCTTCCCCACGCGCAAGTGGGTCTCCGACGTGCCTTCCGGTAAGCCTCTCCTGGATGCTCCCTGCCGTCTTCACTATCAAGCTTCCGGCCAAAACGTCGTAGGCCTTGTTCCCTCCGATACACGGTGGCGGCCATACCACAAACGCGGTTGGTGTGATCTTGCAAGATTACAAGCCCCTCCGATGTACAACAATGGTGCGCGCAAGCACCGAGTGATAAGAGGTATGCAAACCTCACTAAACACAAGGCCTAAACCTAGAGCAAGCGCATAAGCGATGGTCTAATCAAACTAAGCACATTGCAAAACACCTATGCTAATCACCTAATGAAACACTAAGCACTATGCAAGTGGAGATCACTAAGATGGTGTATCAACACCCTTGATATGTTTTCTCAGCTCCACACCTCTCATTTGACCGGTTGAGGGTTGTATTTATAAGCCCCACTGAGAAAGTAGCCGTTGGGGACGAAATCCCGCTTTTCTGCTACTGACCGGACGCTGAAGTCGTCCTGATCGGACGCGTCCGGTCGTCCCGACCGTTGGAGCCACGATCAACTGATCGGACGCTGCCAGCGTCCGGTCACCTGCCACCGAACACGTCCAGTCGTAATTTCGCCGCTCTGGAACCTCTCTGTACTCGATCGGACGGTACAGCTCTGCGTCTAGTCGATTTGCCGCCAGCGTCCGGTCGCTGCTGCTGACGCCTGTTGCCGAGCTTCTTGATCGGAGCGTCCGGTTGCTTTCCGCCAGCGTCCGGTCCGGCGTCCAGTCACCTCTGTGAGCTCTATTTTTCGTGATCTTGCGTCCGGCTTGGTTCCTATCTTCGTGCTTAGACTTTGCTTGATATCTTGGGTCTTTTCTTGTGCTTCTAAGATCTTGCTTATGGTGTTGATCATCGGATCATCACTTCGCCTTCGTCCAAGTCACGTCTTGCACCCTATTAAACTACAAAATAACCACTTCCAAATTCATTGGTCCAATTTAGTTGTGTTGGTCATCAAACACCAAAATCAAAAGTAAATGGACCTATAGTCCATTTTCCTTACAATCTCCTCTTTTTTGGTGATTGATGACAACACGATCAAATCAAGCAAATAATAAAATTTTGAATTTAGAAAACTACCTACTTGCTAGGATACAATGCATAAGGGCAAGATTATATGATGCTAAATGGTACCACTTGTAAGACTAAAAGATACTACTTGAAAACTTATCCTGCCCTTACAAAAATCCCCATATGGTATTATGGATTTAAGCCTTGCTTCCTACAAAATCTCCCCATTACATAGGCTAACCCATAATCCACTATCCTCCCTTTCTCGGACTATTACCACTTGTAGACACCACTTATAAACCATTACCACTTGTAAATTATTATGATCTAGCTTTTGGTCCTATAAATAAATGCTTGCTTTTGGTCCTATAAATTCTCCCCCTTTGGAATCAAACACCAAAAAGGAAGACATTAGTAGCACAACGGAGGGTCAAACTTTGTGATCCTTTGTGTAGAGTGAAAAAGGTCACAAAATTTGATTCTCACATTATATAGACTAAGTTCCCCCTAAATATATACATACATATGGTAGAAGACAAAGCATATGCATAATTGGCAAATTATTGTTCAAGGGAATTTAATCTATATAATGCATGGAGAAAATATATAAATATCAAAATAAAATCAACATGATGATATCGTTTTAGAAATACCACATGTAGAAACCAATTTGATTTCTACCATTTGCAATAGGTGGTGGATATTTGAAGTATGATGCTTAACTTTGGGGACTCTATTTTCCTTGCAATGAGACTACTACATACATGATAAGCTTGAAAATGTGTTAGTCTCAAAACATCCAACTTGTAGAGTATTCTCTCCCTAAATTTGTGCACACAAGTGTGGGATACTTGTAGAAGTCATGCACATTGATTTTAGAATCAATAATACCACTTGAAAGATGACATCTCATGAATGTGAGAATCATTTTCGAAAATGATATTTAGGAGAAATTATCTACAATTTGGACTTTGGCACATATTAGATGAACAATCAAAAGATAAGTTATGTGCCGTGCTCCTAAACAATTTTAAACCATGTAGGTTTGCTCCAAGGGTTAAGAATGAAACCGAGCAAGCCTACCATAAGATATACCTAGTGTATGCATGACAAAAGATATAAGCATGCAAATGCAAACATAGGCATGAAAAATAACTAAATGCTTAAAGATACAAATTTTTAAGAAATACCACTTGTAGGAAATGCAAATTGATACTACTTAAAAGAAATTGAATCTAGTTACCTAACATGGGAAGGGGAATTTGGGTCCATAGTATTCACTAACCCACTTGGCAATTATTTTGTCCATCATGATGCACCCCATGAAATACACCCATACTTTGCCAAGTCTCCAAATTCCCCGAAGTCCATTTGACTTCTCACTTCTCTTTCGGGATTCAAACCTTCTTGGTGCTTTTCATGTTGTAGATGATTTCCTTTGGCACCCAAAAGCGTTTGACCCCATTGATGGCTTGCTTATTCACCTTGATGGCCACCACTTTGTCATTTTTCTTCTTCTTTAACAAGTATGGTGTGGAGGCCTTCTTGTCCACCATGTTGGTGTAGGTGTTGGAGAGCTTGCGTGTTTGCTTCTTCTCTTTGTTCTTTGCTCCCCCCATTCTTCACCTTGCACTTATAGGACTTGTGACCTTCCTTGTGGCACACGTAGCAAACCACGGTTTGTCCTTTATTAAGATTCTTCACTCTCTTGATGGTGTTATCTCGATGAAGTTGGGCTTGCTTCACATTGCCTTTTACTTGAGTCAAGTCCTTGGCGAGGCGGGCTACTTCTTGCTTGAGTTGCTCATTCTCCTTTGTAACCTTTTGTGTGCATGTATCTACAACAACTTTCTCAACACAAACTAGATTGCACAAAGATGAGTCTAAATATAAATCATTGTAAGAAGTTGAGGCATCCTTTTTAGACATGTTGAAGAGAGAACTTTTCTTTTTAGATGCCTTAGTGGAGGTTGTACTAACGACTTCAAGATTAACAACTTTATTAGTTAGCTCATCACAATGTTTGCACATGGTTTCCATTTTCGCAAGCAAACTTTTATAAGCATCTTGTGAGCTAGCTAACTTTTTTTTTAATTTTTCATTTTTCTTTACAAGTTGCTCATCATTGATTGTGCATGCATTTGTTGTTGCACTAGTCTTAAGTTGCTCAATTTTAGTAGATAGTTCAACATTGAGATTAACAAAGTTATCATATTGTTCAAGCAAAGTTTTGTATGCTTCTTGTAAACTATATAGCTTTTCTTTTAACTTTTCGAGCTTCTTTTATTGACTAGCGCAAACTTTAGCATAATTAAGATTTTGTTGCACAATTTTATCATAAAAAGGTATTTCATCATCACTATCACTCTTACTAGAGGATGAGCTTTCGTTACCTCGTGCCATAAGGCACCTACGAGAAGAGCTTGATGATGAGTGCTGCGTCCTCGGCTCTTATGATGGTGTTTTTCTTCACTTGAAGAATCATCCCATGACTTTATTGATGGCTTGGTTCTTGCATGCCTTCTTTGTCTTGGGTGTGGGCTTATTTGGACAAACTTCCACAAAGTGCCCCAACTCGCCGCATCCATAGCATCCTCTCTTTCTTTACTCATTTCTTTGATCGGTGAAAATGAGATCTTCGATTTGGATGGGCACACCCTTAATATTGAGCCTTTGGATCATTTTCTCCACCTTGTTGATAAGGTTGATTGATTCTTCATCAAGGTTGGAGATGAAGGAGGAAGATTGATCATCATCTCTTGATTCATCATCATCATCATCATTATCAATATGGTCACATATATATGGATTGAGATGAATGTGCATGTATGGAATGCATATATTTGTGTCATATTTTTGTTTGGTTTGCATCAAAAAACAAAGAAAACTCTACAGAAAATTTTTGCATAAATTTGTTCATGAATAAACCATAGAACTAGCAAGTCATGCAGACTACTGAGTGCAACGAGGCCACTTTTCCTTCCTCAGGGCATCGGGATTCTCCTCCATCAATGCCTTCGCTCGGCACGCACGCTCAAGCTTCTTCTCCCTCTCCTCCTTATACGCAGTAACACGCCTCCTATCCTCCTCTTCTTTGTGCTCCTTTTCTACAGCCTCTCCTTTGCGTCTCTTCTCCATCATCTCATTGTCCTCTATCTCTCACCGCAACAGCTTCCACATCCACTCCTTGTCTTCCGGCTTGATCTCAGGGTCGATCCACTGCTCAAAATTGATTGGTTTCAGACTTAGAGACGGAGTAACTGTTTGTTGAAAATCACGGGAAAAGATTCGAAATCGATCGAACGGAATGCACGAAATGAATCGAAATCGATGACGACAGGAGGCGATCGAGTGCCCTTGATTGGGGTTCGGGCACGGTCGTCGGAATGGCGGCACGGTTCGGTTGGTTTCAGTTCAGAGATGGAATAGGAATCGAAAACAACCCGATTACTTGTTTTTGTCGAAAAAAAAATCGCGGCAAAGGAACCAAAATCGATCCATCCATCCGTGCAAGATTACGCTTCCGGCGTGTGCTTTATATATAGCGGAAGCGCGCTCCCTCCCACCTCTGCCTCCAACGCGTGCTTTCTTCACCTTCACGCACGCGACGCACGCCTCCTCCGATCAGTCGATCGTCGTCGTCGATCCACCAGCAGCTGCATCTCGGCGACATGGCTTCCAACGACGATAGCCGCTCCACCGACAATAAGGCTTCCATCGCCCTCCTGCACCGCGTCCGCGCCGGAGACCACGTCCACTTCGTCCATCACGTCGATGTCTGTGATGCCGTTCCTGAGGTTCTCGTCGCCGACCTGGAGCCGGTGCCGGGCACCGGTGCCGAAGATGACGGCTACAGCAGGATCTGGTACTTCTACCACGCCAAGAAATACAAGAACGCCCGAGGCGACACCAGCGGCCACAGGCAGCGCGCGGTCACCGGCGGCGGCGGCACGGGCTGGCACTCGGAGATAAGGCGCAAGGACGTCCAGGGATCCGGTGGCGGCACGTTCTGCACCTTCTCATACGGCCGCAAGACGGAGCCCTCCGCTCGATCGATCGACAGGATGGGGTGGTGCATGGTGGAATACGACTTCGTCGCCGCCGACAAGAAACAAGACGAAGCCGCCGCCGACAGCAGCAACTACGTGCTTTGCAAGGTCTACCGCTCGCCTCGCGCGAAAGGGAAGTCGGCGCCGGTATCGGCGTCCTCCTCTAGCAAGAAGTCCTCGTCCAAGCAGACGGCCAAGAAGAGGAAGGCCGGCGGCGGTGAGCACCCCGAGGCGCCGCCGGCCAAGTCGATCCAGCAGCAAGAACAGGTGCAGCAGGATACTACCGCCTGCTATCAGCCACAAGGCGTGGAGTCGGAGCACGGCGGCGACTTCAACTTCAACATCGAGGACATAAACTTCTACGTGGACGAGAGCATGCTGCGAGACGAGCCAGAGCAGGGACTGCAGCAGCCAATCGCCGAGCCGGAGACTGCCGTGCAACGACAGTCTGAGCACGAAGAGTTCACCGTGGAGTGGTTATTGTGAGGTGAGCCGCAGCAGCCGATCGTCGAGCCGCCGCCGGGGCATGGCGGCGAGTTCATCCAGATGCCGTGCGGTCTGTTGGTGCCCGTGGTGGCGGAAGCCACCGTCGACGATATGCTCGGGCTCGGCCCGGAGACAATGTACGGCCAGTGGAGCGGTGGCATGACAACAGCAACAAGCATACCATGGAGCAGCTACGCGCCGACGACGTTGTACACAGGATGCAGCAGCCTTCTTCAAGGATCTGATCCCCTCCAGCTTCCATACCTGACGTGTTGACAGGGCTAGCTAGCAGAAATGGCTGCTGCGTGTGTTCCGGTTAAAGCTGCACGCGAATTTTTGTGCATCAAAGTGTAGCTTTCCCTAGCTGTAGAGATTGATTTACCATGTATGCATCAGAAGATAGACGGTGACAATGTTCATCTAGCTTCTCTGCTTGTAAACTTTACAGATATCGAGTTCGTAATGTAATGCGATGTAACCGATGATCTGTTCTTGCAATTGCCTTGCTGAAGATTTTGCACTGACGCGTACCGGCGTACGTGTAATTGCCATTTCCATTGCCTGTACTAATAATAGACATAATTCAGCGCGTGAGTTCAATCTGAATGTGTTGCGTTCGACGCTAAACCTTGCGCTTGCCATGTTCAGACTTCAGAACGATCCCCACCTGGTTGCTTGTCTTCTTCTCTGAGAGTTCAGATATTTCAGTCATCGTGTATTCTACCATTAGCGTTGTGACGACTGAAGATCATCCCTTCCCCTTCGTCCAGCTTCTGTTTGTTAATGTGGTGAAGACCACCACATGCTCATCCTGCTCGTCCTGTCCCCGTGCCCTTTAATTTACATCTCCTATATGAAAGGAGACAGAGTAATTTTTTGGTGGCCACTGACCCAAAGGAGTACCATTGTGCGAAATTGCCGGAGAAAAAAAAAGCCTTATCCTCTTAATAATACTGTTAGAGATTCTTATACTCTTCATGTTTTCAAAAGAATTCTTATCCTCTTAATAATCTCTAGCAGTGTTCCTTAATATCTGAAAGACTAAGATTAGGGAATACTTGATACATTACTATGAATGATTAGCGTTTACATATATAGTCATTGTGGGGAGCTGGGCAGGCCCACATGCCATATTACATTGCAACACTCCCCCGCAGTCTGAACTGGGAGCACCACGAACATTGAGACTGGACCTAAATTCCGTAAACACGGACGTCGGCAAACCTTTGGTGAAGATGTCGGCGTACTAGGACGAAGTGGGAACGTGCAGAACACGGACTTGATCGAGGGTGACTCGTTCTCTAACGAAGTGCAGGTCGATCTCAATATGCTTGGTTCGCTGATGCTGAACCGGGTTGGTGGAGAGATAAACGGCGCTGACATTATCGCAGTAGACCACTGTAGCACGACGGAGTGGGCAGCGAAGCTCTATCAGAAGTTGGCGCGACCAGTAGGCTTCGGCGACTCTATTCGTGACTACTCGATATTCCGCCTCTACACTGCACCGAGACACTGTAGACTGACGCTTGGACGACCAGGAGATGAGATTGTCCCCGAGAAACACCGCATAACCCGAGGTGGATTTACGTGTGTCAGGACAGCCCGCCCAATCTGTATCGGTGTAGACAGTGAGATCAACTGGAGACCGAGATCCAATGTACCTTGAAGGTACCGGAGAATGCGCTTCAGAGCGCTCAAATGAGGTTCCCGCGGGTCATGCATGTACAGGCAGATCTGCTGAACAGCATACGCAATGTCTGGTCTGGTGAAGGTGAGGTACTGAAGAGCCCCGGCAAGACTGCGATACTGACTTGGATCAGCGACTAAAACACCATCAGCCGAAAGCTTGGAGTGAGTGTCAACAGGAGTGCTGCTCGGCTTGCAGTGACTCATACCGGCGCGGTCCAGAATGTCCAGCATGTATTGCCTCTGAGAGAGAAATAAATTGTCACCTCTGCACTGAACACTGACATCCAGAAAATGGTGAAGAGGCCCCATGTCTGTCATGGAGAATTCCTGACGAAGTGCTGTGATAATCCGATGAAGGAGACTCGGAGACGACGCAGTGAGAACAATGTCATCAACATAGAGTAAAAGAAAAGCCATGTCAGCACCTTTGCAGTAGATGAACAGCGACGTGTCGGACTTGGCCTCAACAAACCCGAGTGAGGTAATGTGAGAAGCGAAGCGACTGTGCCAGGCGCGAGGAGCTTGCTTCAACCCATAGAGTGACTTGTTCAGGCGACAGACATAAGTGGGTTTGGAAGAGTCGACAAACCCAGTCGGCTGTGCGATGAGACTATCTCAGTCAAAGTGCCATGAAGAAATGAATTCTTGACATCAAGCTGGTGAATCGGCCAGGAGCGAGACAGTGCCAAAGTGAGTACCATCCTGATGGTTGCTGGCTTGACAACTGGACTGAAGGTCTCATCATAATCAATGCCCGGACGCTGTGTGAAGCCACGAAGCACCCACCGGGCTTTGTAGCGGTCAAGAGAGCCATCGGACTTGAACTTGTGATGAAAAACCCACTTGCCGGTGACAAGGTTGACGCCAGGAGGGTGAGGCACCAAGGTCCAGGTGTCATTTGGCTGCAAGGCGTCGAACTCGGCCTGCATAGCAAGACGCCAGGCTGGATCCGAGAGAGCTGCACGGACGGACGAATGGACTGGAGTGGTAGCCGTAGCCGTCGTGTGGAGATTAAGGCGATCCACAGATTGCCGAAAACCGTCCTTGCCACGGGTGCGCATGTTGTGCGCATTAGTGACAGGAACGATCGCCTCCAGGGCCGTCGTGGTGGTGCGGCTGGTGGTCCATCCGACGCCGCTGGCAACAACCTGGGACGCTGAGTCCGCAGGGGCAGCAGCACCAGCCGGACCAGTGGGAGGGGCACCACCTGAGGCGGCCGCGGTAGCACCTGCCATCGTTTCAGTGACCGAGGCACCGGTTGAAAGGCGCGGGGGCTCCCAGGTGCGGCATTCAGGCCACCAGGGAGACTGGGTGAGGGGACGCCAGGGGTCCCAGGTGCGGCATCCATGCCACCAGGGAGACGAGTACCTGCAGGCACAGCTCTTGGCCACATAGGCGAAGAGGAATCATCAGCATCATCCAAAAACGCAAGTGTGTTTGGGTCCTGGGGGGTGGTGGACATCTCGGAGAACGGAAACAAAGTTTCGTCGAATACAACGTGACGGGAGACAATGATCCGATTGGAATGAAGCTCGAGACATCGATATCCTTTGTGATCGGATGAGTACCCGAGGAAAACACACAAGGAGGAGCGAGGTGATAATTTGTGTGGAGCTGTGGACGAGAGGTTGGGATAGCAGGCACAGCCGAAAACTCGAAGGTGAGTGTAGGAAGGCTGTGTGCCGTAAAGAGCGAAGAAAGGGGTGCGGCCGTCTAGGGTTTTGGTGGGGTGACGATTGAGAAGGTAGGTGGCAGTGTGTAGTGAGTCAGCCCAATAAACCGGAGGAAGGCCGGCTTGAAACAGAAGGGACCGCATGATGTTGTTCACGGTGCGAAGGGTGCGCTCGGCACGTCCGTTCTGCTGAGAGGTGTATGGGCACGACATCCGGAAGATGACTCCATGAGTGAGGAAGAACGTGTGGGCCTAGGAGTGGTCAAACTCGCGGCCGTTGTCGCACTGAACTGCCTTGATGGTGGAGTCGAACTGCGTGCGCACATATGAGAAAAAGTTAGAAAGAACACTGAAAGTATCGAACTTGAGGCATAATGGGAACGTCCAGGTGTAATGAGTGCAGTCATCAAGAATGACGAAATAATATTTATATCCCGACATACTAACAACTGGAGAAGTCCAAAGATCACAACGTATTAAATCGAAAGGATGTGCAGCGCGAGAGTGTGACACACTAAAAGGTAGGCGCACATGGCGACCTAGCTGACAGGCATGACAAACATGATCAATATGGCGCTTATTACATGAAATAGCATTGGAACTAATAAGCTTGGAAAGAGCCGCATGTCCGAGATGACCAAGGCGACGATGCCAGAGTAAGGTGGATGACGCGGTGGCAGCGAGGGCAGTGGGAGTGCTGGATGGTGCTGGGAAGAACGAGTAGAGATCACCCGTGCTATTGCACCTGGCGATCACGCTCCGTGTCTTAAGGTCCTTCACAGAGAGGCCAAACGGGTCAAACTCAATGGAACAATTATTATCAGTGGTGAAACGACGTACGAAAATCAAATTCTTAATAATGTTTGGTGATACTAAAACATCAGAAAGAACAAGAGGACGTCGTGTGGTGGAGAATGAGTGTGACCCAATAGATGTAACGGGAAGCGAAGCTCCGTTACCAACAATGATAGATGAAGGAGTAGATGACGAAGGATGGTGAAAGGTAGAAAGAATACCAGCGTTGTTGACCATATGGGCACCGGCGCCGGAGTCAATGTACCACTCGGCTGATAAAGGGGGCGTCAGCGTCATGGTGTTGAAGTTGCTGACGAGGGCGGACAGGTCCCAGGACGCGCCCTGCATGGGCGTCCACTGCTGCTGCTGCTGTGGCGGCAATGGTCCACCGTAGCCGAACCCTGGAGGAGGTCCGAGGGTGTACGGCTGCTGCACGTATGGCTGCTGTATGTACTGCTATTGCGGCTGAGGAACAGCAGTGAAGGCAGCCGGCGGAGGTCAAAACGGCGTCCCCGGACCGGCCGACAAACACGGCCAGAGCTGCACGGTGCCCGTCCATGGGTTGTAGAACGGTGCCAGGGAGCAAGAGCCACCTCCAGTGTTGGAGACCTACTATTGCTAGTTGCGGCCGCGGCCACCGCGGGCGCGGCGACGGCCAGTGCGCTGTGAGCCGCCTTGGCCAGCATGCCCGCCCGGCCGGGCCGGGGCAGCGTAACCTCGTCCGTGGTCGTGGTCGGCATGGCCGCCCAGCCACGCTGTGTAGGAGCGCCCAGCAGGAGGACGTGGGGCAGTGATGAGCGCGGTTGTCGCAGAGGATGCCGGCGGGTCCGACGCCCCGGTGGGTTCGCTTGCAGCAACGTCGTCGATGTCGATCTCCTCGAGCAGGAGGAGCGTGCGAGCCTCCTCGAAGGTGGGGAAGGGTTGCCGCATCTTGAGGTTGGAGACCATGGGCCAGAACTTGCCATTGAGCCCACGAAGGAGAGTGAGGACCAAGGTCCGATCCCCGATCGGATCGCCGAAGTCGCTGAGGGTTGCCGCCATCGTTTCAAGACGGCGGCATAAGTCGGTGATGGAGGCCGACCCCTGTTTTGCCATGCGGAACTCCGCCGAGAGTAGTAGGGCGCACGATTCACGCTGGCCGAGGAACTCGTTCTCAAGGTAGGTCCATGCGCTGCGCGCGGTCAGCTTGCGGTTCATCGTCGACTGCTGGAGATCAGCGTGGATGGTGCAGTAGATCCAAGTGAGCACGGTGCAGTTCATCTGCACCCACGCCGGTCGATCGGCGTTGACGACGTCGGAGAGGACGTGGTCCGTGAGGGCATACTTTCCTAGGACAACGAGAAACATGGACCGCCATCGGTTATAGTTGTCGGCGGCGCGATCCAAGACCAGGGGCACGAGGACCTTGATGTTGAGGACGGCGATGGCCGCGGTGTGGACGGCGGCGTACTTGGCCTCATACGCGTCGAGAGCCGCAACGCGATCGTCCTCTGCCTTGCGGGCGCGCTCCTCGCGAGCCTGGCGGTCGGCGTCGGCGTCGGTGTCGGCCATCAGATCGGTGAGTGCAGTTGAGATGGAGCGAGGCCACGCGATGACGATTCCACGCGAGCACGCGTGCGGGACTGGCGTGCGGGACAGCGCTCGGTCCTGGCGTGCGGGACAGCGAGCGCGCTCTCGGGCCTGGCGTGCGGGACAGCGAGCGCACGGGCCTGGCGTGCGGGACAGCGAGGGTCACGGGAAGCCGGCGAGGATTCTGCAGCGGCGTGGAGGGGCGCGTCGCGCAGGCGCTGAAGGCCGCGCGTCCGCGAGGGGTAGGAGAGGAGAGCCGGCGAGTGATGGGCACTCAGCGACGGCGGCGCGCGGCCGGTGAACCGGCGGCGGCGCGAGTTAGGGTTTGCGGAAGCGAGAAACGAATTGTCTCGTGATACCATGAAAGAGTAAGATTAGGGAATACTCGATACATTACTGTGAATGATTAGCGTTTACATATATAGGCATTGTGGGGAGCCGGGTAGGCCCACATGCCATATTACATTCCAACAATATCGAGTTCGTAATGTAATGCGATGTAACCGATGATCTGTTCTTGCAATTGCCTTCCTGAAGACTTTGCACTCACGCATGTAATGATCGTTTCGATTGCTTTGTAACAAGCTTATAATAATTCGTCAGATTTAGTTCAATCAGCATGTGTTGTGTTCAATGGTAAACCTTGCGTTTGACATTCAGAACGATCGACCAGGCTGCTTGCATTGATTATTCAGTCAACGTGCATTCTTCTGTTAGTGCTGTGACAGCTGAACATCATTCCTTCCCCTTCGTCCAACTTGTGTAAGTCAATTTGTGAAAATCTTGCTGTGATTCACTAGCTTTCGTCGTGGTGATCGATCATGTAAATATTTGCTATCACTGCAAACGGGAACGACCTGTTCGACTGACTGATGGTAGGCAACCATGGAATCGTTACCTTGGTACTGAACTGCAAAGCGAACATGCATGGCACCGATGCATGTTCGATTCATGACTAGACGTCTAGACTAGCAGGACTAGCAGGCAGTGTTTTTTTTTCTCGAAAACTTAAGAGAATTGCGTTTCATTTTCATTAAGAGAAGAGAATTTAAGTTACAAAATAAAACTGGCCTTGCCGAGGTTACATTGGTGCTACATCTTAAAACTGAACAACCAATAGGAGGCAGGAACTGGATCAGCTCAGCCTATTGATCTGCCGACTAGCGCTCCCAGTCCTCTTGCTCCCGCATCAATCCATCGATCTGCTTCTTGATGATTCGCAAGAGATTAGCAGGCAGTGTTACCCAAGCTCGCCATGGCATATATGACATATGCATCATATATAGCCTATGTTTGGTTCTGCAAGGCACATATGGACTCTCCATCCGGTGAGGGACATGAATCCATAAGCCGGCTGCTGAGGTCTGTTAGAAACGATATGCAATATAAACGACGACGAACAGTAAATCAAACACAGGAGACACGAGATTTTAACGTGAAAAACCCTTTCAAGGAAGAAGGGAAAAAACCATGGGCACCAACCAACAAATCTTCACTATATCGGGTGAGGTTATAAACGTCGGGTATTTATAATTTTTCTTATCCTAAGACGACGGCCTACAGGAAGTATATATAGATGAAAAACCCTAATATGCGACGATCCATATTGCGGGGGGCTCCACCCCCCGAGGCGCGGTAGGGAAACATGATGGGCTAACTTCAGCCTCCGCTTCGCTTCGGCCCAAGCCTCCCGGCGACAGGCCTCGCTTCGCTTCGGTAGAAGTTAGCCTTTATCTTGTACATAACTGAATTTGGATCACAACTCAACAAACTCCACCTTGAGACAAATTCCTTCTTGTAGCATAAAACGAACATTTACCCTAAAACAATAAATAAATACTTCCGGTGCCAAATAGCCTCTTGGGCTAAACAGTTATACCACCTAAGCTTGAGTAAAGTTCAAACTTAGCAACAGAAGGCGGCTTTGTCAACATATCGCCAGGATTATCATGTGTGCTTATCTTGTATACCTTCACTTACCTTATGCGACAACATCGCGAACATAATGGTAATTTGACATCAATGTGCTTCGTTCTCTCATGGAACATCTGATCTTTAGTGAGACATGTAGCACTTTAACTGTCACAAAATAAGTTAATGCAAGAATCATCTCCACAAAGCTCAACAAACAAACCTTTCAACGAAACTGATTCTTTACATGCTTCAGCAACAGCCATGTATTCTGCTTCAGTGGTAGATAGGGCAACAACGGGCTGCAATGTTGCCCTCCAACTCACAGCACAACCACCAATAGTGAACACATAACCTGTGAGAGATCTCCTCTTATCCAAATCGGCAGCAAAATCTGAATCCACGTAGCCAATAAGTCCCTTATCAGTCTTGCCAAACTTCAAATAAGCATTTGTTGTGCCACGAAGGTACCTGAAAATCCACTGAACAGCCTTCCAATGTTCTTTACCAGAATTAGTCATGTATCTACTAACCAAACTCATAGCATATGATAAATCAGGACGAGAGCAACCATGACATACATCAAAGAACCAACAGCACTAGAATATGAAACTCTTGACATGTACTCAAAATCCTTATCCGTACTAGCACATTGTAAAGCTAATAATTTAAAATGAGGAACAATAGGAGTACTAACAGACCTTGCATAATGCATGTTGAAACGATGAAGAACTTTCTTAATGTAACTTTGCTGACTAAGAAATAACAAACCAGAATTTCTGTCTCTTGTAATCTCCATACCTAGAATTTTCTTAACAGCACCAAGATCCTTCATCTCAAACTTACTACTCAACAATTTCTTCAACGTAGTGATTTCTTTCTTGCTCTTGGCAGCAATCAACATATCATCAACATATAACAACAAGTATATAGGTGATCCATTAACAAATTTAATGTACACACAGCTATCAAATTCAGACCTCTTAAAACCATGTGACATCATAAAAAAATCAAACCTTTTATACCATTGATGAGGAGACTGTTTCAAACCATATAAGGACCTCTTTAATTTACAAACATGATCCTCCTTACCAGGTACTATGAACCCTTATGACTGGTCCATGTATATCTCCTCGAGCTCTCCATGTAGAAATACAGTCTTTACATCTAACTGCTCAAGCTCAAGATCTCGCATAGCAACAATACTGAAAAATATACGAATTGAACTATGTTTTACAACTGAAGAAAACACATCATTATAATCAACACTAGGAATCTGACTGAAGCCTTTTGCTACTAACTTTGCCTTAAATCTTGGAGGCTTACTAGGAGACAAACCCTCCTTTCTCTTGAAGATCCATTTGCAACGAACGGCCTTCTTTTGTTTAGACAAGCGCACAACATCTCATGTGCCATTTTTTTGAGTGACTGTATCTCCTCTTGCATAGCGAAAATCCACTTCTCGCAGTCACCAGAAACAACAGCTTCAGTGTACGTTGCCAACTCATGAATGTTATCCACCTGTTCAGCACAACTAAAGACATAATAAACAATATCACATTCCTCAATTAAACGTGGACGAGGTCCATAATTCCTCTTTGTTCTGCAATCTGCAATAGACTGATTTTGAGGTTGCAAAACAGGTGGTGAGTACTGAACAATATTATGAACATTGTTAATAACAATTTCAGTTTCCTGATCATTTACGTGCTCCACCTACACGCTAACATGTTACTGCTCCTCATCAGAACCAACTAGAGAAATATCTATGGACAAGCTGTCATTAAACATAACAGATTCATTGAAAACAACACTCCTGCTGACAAGCTGTCATTAAACATAACAGATTCATTGAAAACAATGCTCCTGCTCATAAAAGTCTTTTTAGTTTCAGGATTCCATAATTTATATCTTTTATCTCCAGAACCATAACCAAGAAACAGACATTTAATGGCTCTAGGTTCTAGCTTTCTATTATCAACATGAGCATAAGCAGTGCAACTGAAAACTCTCAACTGTGAATAATCAGTAGGCATACCAGACCATACCTCAATGGGAGTTTCCTTATTAAGTGGGATAGAAGGTGACCGGTTGATCAAGTAACAGGCGGTGTTAGCAGCCTCAGCCCAAAAACGCTTGTTCATACGAGCATTGCACAGCATGTAGCGAGCCCTCGAGATGATGGTTCGGTTCATGCACTCAGCCACACCATTCTGCTGAGGAGTGTATAGGATGGTGTGGTGACTGACAATGCCTTCTATCCTGCAGTAATCATTAAAAGCATCCAAACAGACACTATAACACAATATACCTTTGCCGACACTTTCTATAGTGGGCAAAGGGCACCTTTGCCGACAGATAATCTTCCACTAAAAGTTTTGCCGACAGTTTAGAAACAGTCGCGCTAGAAGCCGTCGGCGAAACTTTTACCGACAGTTAAAAGAATCGCCGACAGTTTTGGTGTAGCCAAATGGTACACCTACGCCGACAGTTAAAACCTTTGTCGACAGTTAAACTTACACCAACAGTTAAGACCTACGCCGACAATTGAAGCCTTTCCCGACAGTTTATATGTTGGCAAAGCCATTTCCAGAGCATGTTTAGAAAGATGCCCTCGATGGCAATTTAATGTTGTCAAACTAATTGGTAAATAATAATACTAATACAGTACAAATAATTTCACAAATCAACTTTATTTTACAGAGAAGGCATCACATCTTCAAATTCACTATATTTCATAAATAAAATATATTAAATTTTCAATACATACTGGTCACAAGCATAGAGCCAAATACATGTCCAAAATATAGATGAGTTACAAGCATACATAGACATCTAAATGGTCACAAGCTATAGTGTAGCTATTCAAATCAAAAAGCAAAAGTGTTGAGCAACACTGCTTTGGATTGATTATATCTTTCTCAAAGATGTTTGCTCCTGATAGGAAGTACGTTCTTAGTGCGCTTTCTGGGGCCACTCCGAACACTCTGAGGTCGTTCCTGTCATACCACCTCAAATCACACATTACACAATTAGCATTTGTAAGTAACATCTACGTACTATAGAAGTTCAGATGACATTGACATGTCATGATAGCAAACTGAACCAGAAGAGGAGGCTCACTTCCTGAGGCTGTGCCACTCAAGCTGACTTTGCATCTGGAAATCCCTGAAGTCAGCTTGCGCCGTCTCAAGGTACATGTCATTGTTCACGAGAGGCATCCTGCAATGTTCAGAGGCAAATGGTCTGACGCTGAGAGTGAGCAGATCGCACCAAAGAGAGGCATTCTGCAGTGTCACGGAAGAATAGGAAACTACATGATTTCACCTATAAAGGGACTTGCCAATCCACACATCATTGCTTCCACCATATTGCTCTAGATACATCCTTGTTTCAATGCGTGGCAAACTTGCCTTCCAGGGGAATTCCAGTGCATATCCGATCTGTTGATTCGGATGAAACCAGCAAGCACATTTTATTGATACCAATTTTTCTTAAAGTGGGTTCCACACAATACACCTGTATCACTATCACGGTACTGGGCTATGACAAGCATGGTTCATTTATCAATCGGAAAGAGTGCACTCATTTAATTTTCTTATCAAACTTGTCCCAGAAATCGTTTGAATTGTTTCAGCGCTACTCAAGTTGCCTACATGCATGCATGGCCCTTTGGCCTTGGCCTGCAGCGGGACAGTAAACTGAATGGATCCAGCAGCATTTATTTATGCAAAAGCTGTGAAACGGCACTCATCAGCCACATCAACAGGCCTCACCTTGAGACCAGAGACTAGAGTCCACTCTACATACTACAGAGAGAGGCCGACTCGATCAGATGATGCAGCAATTCAATGTGTGTGTGAGAGATGCTACTCCTACTACTACTCTTATAGCACTACCTAGCAGAAGCACCATCACACAACACATTCACACTACCCCACCACTGGCAGGGCAGCTAGAGTGATTAGATCCTAGTACTCCTGCTACACACGGACACGCCTATGACTGTGCCTCTGCATGCAGCTGACGATGTTCGCTATTGCCAAATAATTTGACCCTGACCAGCATCTCTCAATAGCAGACACGAGCATTGCAATTTGAGCCACCTAACGACCATGCTTCATTTATTTCATCTCTAATTATGATCGATCCATCAATCGTTAAGTATTGGCAGCCATTAAACAGTTTGTAAGACTTTAATTGATAACATCATATATAATTCACCACACTCTTTCTTAGCACTGTTCATGGCCCTCTTATGCTATGTCCTCAGTAGTTTTGATTGAAAATGACTTACTTGATCAATATGATCGAGTAATATACTAATATGTCCTAGGGATGCAAGGATATAAGTAGTGGGAAGTCTACAGAACAAAAAGACGAAGCAAAATAGAGCACTGGACTGACCGCGTGTAGGAAAAATGACTATGCCAGGCAATCAACATATCCAAATTCTCAATTTCTAGCCAAATATATTGCTATACCTGTGACACAAAATTCATATTTTACAATTTTTTTACACCAACCTAGGCAACATTGGTCCATCACTGTCACCTGTTAGAGATTTGAATGTGATGAACAACATGTCTGTCACTGATGGCCTAAGCCACTGCAGATACCACATTCCTTCTTCGACACTCACTAGAACCGCCCCAATGCCAAGAAAGCAAGACTAATGTCCCATGATCCCACCTAGACTTGCTTGATGACACAAGTCTGACATAGTAAAAAATCAGTTGTACTTACATGGGGAGACATGGAAGCCATGCAATCGAAGTAGGCGAAAACCCATCGATGTGGCATCGACGTCATTAACAGGGAAGTCCCTCAAAGATGGTAGCCCTAAATCTTGTGTCCAAAGCCTGTCAACATGAAATTATGAACAAAGGAATAATACCTTAAATCAATATCTAATAATTGTTTCTCTCAAAGACCAAGACAGTGTTGTTTGGTCTATCAACCATCATAACTCTCTATTTTCATGGTATGCACGGTATGAAAATAGTTACTCCTAAAATAGTTACCAACAAACATAGACATACCATGAAAATAATTACTCCTAAAATAGTTACTCCTAAATAGCAAAATATCTTTCCTCCTAAATTACAGAAAACACGCAAGGATAAGAGTAGCACGAACAAGGTCTACTCATTATCTGTTACTATGCACAAATTGAAAGGCTCCTGCAAGTATTTGTTGGTAAATGGTGGGCTTCATCTACACATTATCGGTTGCTTTACTGAAGGATCAGAGTAGCACGAGCAAGGCCTCCTCTGCCTTCCTTTCAAACCCAACCACCTATGAGCCGCTCAACTAGAACATCCAGATGTATTATGTATACTGCATTCATCAAAATACTAGTACTAGCTGCTCCCAGATCCAAGGAAACAAGTATGTTGCTCCCATACCTAAAGAATCGAATCAAAGGGAGAACAAGATCTCAACAAAAGTCACCATCAAGATCTCACACGGATAGAGGTCGAGCTCAGAACCTGGAATAGCAGGGACTGCAGCACAGGTGGCATAATGGGGCTCGTGGGGCTCAGATGTGGATCTCCAACAGACGAGTGTGGGGGTGGTGGCCACTTGGGGGCATCCGGCGGTGGTGGGTGTCAGTTGGCCGATGAGGAGTCCGGGCGTTGATGGCGGCGGGCGGATCCGTCGATTGAGGTGGTGGACGGCCGGCCGCCGGCGGGGGCGTCGTCGGTGGCACAGTGTGTGCCCAAACCCTAGCAAGAAAGGGATGGGGATGAGGGGAAGGGGATGATGCAGAGGATGATTACTTCTAGTGTGGTGGCAAGGGCTGGTGGGGGCAGCCGATAGAGGCTGGCGTGGTTAGGGTTCCGGCGGCGGGCGGCGGCGCTGTGCAGGAGGGCGGCGGTGGGCGCTGGCATGGTAGGCTGTGGCAGCGAGGCTCGATGTGGGAGGCGGCGACAGCGAGGCTCGGTGTGGGAGGCGGCGAGGCTTGGCGTCCGTGGGAGGCGGCGGCGGCGGGCGCACTCGTGGATCGCGCGTGTATGGGCCACGGGGCTTTTTCCTTTTCGTGCTGTAGGCGAGAGGGGGAGTATATTCTGATTTTTTTTTTCATTTCACTATACACACTTTCGCCGACACTTGAGTTGTTGGCTCGGTTAGGCTACGCCGACACTTATTGTGTCTACAAATGTTTGCCGACAGTTTTAGTGTCCCCAGAGCAATGCCGACAGTTGATTTGTAGCCATACAACATCATCGCTGACAGATTATATGACATTAAAAGGTTGTACAATTACCAACAGATAATGTGTAGTTGAAACCACCCCTTTGCCAACACATAACTGTAGGCAATTGTGTGTCATGGTGTAGTGAGAATTCAGCTCGCTCGGCCTCGCTTCGCTCCAGCAGAAGTTAGGCTTTATCTTGTACATAACTGAATTTGGATCACAACTCAACAAGGTCAAGCTCATCGGCATGGTCTGAAAGCTAATCATGTCGCTACTGAAAGTTTGCACCCCGCCCAAAATGAGTGGAAGCCACAAGGCCATGATGCCATCGCTGTCTCCAGACTTGCGCGTTCTTCTCGCCCCCATGACTCGCGTGGCCCCGACGACCTGCTCGGCACCCCGTCGAGGCCAAAATTTTTTGTTTTTAAGCCCTTTTTTTTGAAAGTTTTTCACAAATCTGCTTTTGGAGGTATCCTTTTAAAATCTAGACCCTCGTCTCGGCACCGTCGTAATTGGTGCCGAGCTTACACGTCTCGGCGCCTAGGTCTTAGCGCCAAGCTTGACACCGTATATCTTAGCGTCGAACTTGACGCCAAGATCATTGGCGTCGTACCCTGTCTTACGTATGGGCCCTCCCTTCTTTTCTCCCTTCCTCTCTCCTTACCGCTCGCTGGCGTCCTCTTCCTCTGTCTCCCAAGCTAGGGCACCGCCACCGCCGCCGCACCGCCGCGCGGAGCCCCGGCCGTCCCACGCCCTTCGCTCGCCACCCCTCCCGGCCCGCGCCCGCGTTACCCCCTGCCGTGCCGGATGCCTCGCTCGTCCCGGTTCGCCGCGTTCGCCACACACATAGGCGCTTCCTCCGGCGACCCCGGCCGCGACACGGCCCCTGCTCCCGGCGCGCCGTGACCTCGCCGTCGATCCCATCCTCCGTGTCCCCGTCCTGCTCCGGTCCCGGCGTCCGCGTCCACGTCGCGTCCCTGGCCTGCTCCGCCCGGCCACAACCCCAGCCCCTGCTCTGCGTCCGCGAGCCTGCCCCTCCTCGCCCGCAGGGGAGGGGCTGGTGTCCTGTTGCAAGGCCGCAACAACAGCCAGAGCTCTGCTCGTCTCCAACGTCGCGTGCTTTGTTTGTTGCATTGACTTGGACAGGTAATTTTTTTGAATATGCAATGTAGGTACTTAGTTAGCTTGAATTGTAGTGATACTTTGATTATTTGGTAGTTTCTAGTAAATTTAATAAAGTAGGTAGTTGATTTAGTCACTGAGATAGATATAGTTAGATAAATATAGTTAGATAGCTAGTGACATAGTTATTTAGGTAGAACTTAGCTATGTAGTTAATAGATTGTATTTATATACTTAGGGTGTAGTTGGTTAGTATGTATTAGAGAGATACTATATAGCAGCTAATTTAGACTAAACGAACTGTATTTTAATTTTTGTTTGAACTACTAGATGGACAACCTAGTGAGCATATATCATAGAGGCACCGTGAAAAGAGATCGCTATGGATATGTTGAGTTTGTTGACATACAAAGCGTGCATGTGTTATTCAATAAGAAGCCTTCATTTAGTGACTTGGTTGCAAGGGCTCGGGAGGAGCTATATTGCCATGAAGCTGATGATGATGGCATCACAGTTGAGGGTGTACTTCACCTAGGTTTCCCTCCGAACATCCTAAGAAAGATGATTCCAATTGGATGTACGGATCAGTGGGAGAACTATGTGAGATCGGCTATAAAGAGTTAGTTCCAAAGTTTGGATGTGGTTGTGCGTTGGGTGGTACTTGATCGCATCCATCATGGGTTTTCACCAGAAATGGGTCAGCAGGCACACTTTGACCCTCTCGTCCCGGAACCTGATATGGATGTGGAGGTTGCGCCTATGGTTCTCGATGCTCAATCTGTCTCCAATGAGGTAGTTGGAGATGCTTGTCAGACTCATCATGTTGTGGCAGATCCTCCTCATAAGATCCCTTTGATACAGAATCATCCGAATAAGTGTCTTATCCGCATTGTTATTGGGAGCTTACCTCCCTTCCTTACATCCATTTTTCTCATTCTTTCCTTGTATTTCTACTTATGTTGCAGGAAACATTCCTGACAATGTGAATGTGCCCCCTATTGTTGCGCAAGTGCACTATGGAGATGGATTCCGTGACTCAAATAGTGTTGAAATTATGAATGATTCGGGGCTACGACTTCTACAGGATGAGGTGCCATCTAATCTGCTTCTATGCTGTCGAGTTCCACATGCCAGATATAGTTGCACACCAATTTAGAGTGAGACAGCTTTGGCCAATGGCTTCGCTCTCGACTGGCGTTGACTTACATAAGTAAGTGTTCTGCTATTTCAATTGTCCCGTTATAGTCCATTTGCATTAGTTCCTATATAAGAGGAAGTAATGATGGCGTACGTGCACTTTTAATATGGTCACATGTATATGGATTGAGATGAATGTGCGTGTATGGAATGCATATATTCGTGTCATATTTTTGTTTGGTTTGCATAAAAAACAAAGAAAACTCTACAGAAATTTTCTGCATAAATTTGTTCATGAATAAACCATAGATCTAGCAAGTTATGCAGACTACTGAGTGCAACGAGGCCACTTTTCCTTCCTCAGGGCATTGGAATTCTCCTCCATCAATGCCTTCGCTCGACGCGCATGCTCAAGCTTCTTCTCCCTCTCCTCCTCGCCTCCTTTCCTCCTCTTCTTTGTGCTCCTTTTCTACAACCTCTCATTTGCGTCTCTTCTCCATCATCTCATTGTCCTCTATCTCCCACCGCAACAGCTTCTGCATCCACTCCTTGTCTTCCGGCTTGATCTCAGGGTCGATCCACTGCTTAAAATTGATTGGTTTCAGACTTAGAGACGGAGTAACTGTTTGTTGGAAATCACCGGAAAAGATTCGAAATCGATCGAACGGAATGCACGAAATGAATCGAAATCGATGACGACAGGAGCCGATCGAGTGCCCTTGATTGGGGTTCGGGCACGGTCGTCGGAATGGCGGCGCGGTTCGGTTGGTTTCAGTTCAGAGATGGAATAGGGATCGAAAACAACCCGATTACTTGTTTTTGTCGAAAAAAAAATCGCGGCAAAGGAACCAAAATCGATCCATCCATCCGTGCAAGATTCTGCTTCCGACGTGTGCTTTATATATAGCGGAAGCGCCGCTCCCTCCCACCTCTGCCTCCAACGCGTGCTTTCTTCACCTTCACGCACGCACGCACGCCTCCTCCGATCAGTCGATCGTCGTCGATCCACCAGCACCTGCATCTCGGCGACATGGCTTCCAACGACGATAGCCGCTCCACCGACAATAAGGCTTCCATCGCCCTCCTGCGCCGCGTCCGCGCCGGAGACCACGTCCACTTCGTCCATCACGTCGATGTCTGTGATGCCGTTCCCGAGGTTCTCGTCGCCGACCTGGAGCCGGTGCCGGGCACCGGTGCCGAAGATGACGGCTACAGCAGGATCTGGTACTTCTACCACGCCAAGAAATACAAGAACGCCCGAGGCGACACCAGCGGCCACAGGCAGCGCGCGGTCACCGGCGGCGGCGGCACGGGCTGGCACTCGGAGATAAGGCGCAAGGACGTCCAGGGATCCGGTGGCGGCACGTTCTGCACCTTCTCATACGGCCGCAAGACGGAGCCCTCCGCTCGATCGATCGACAGGATGGGGTGGTGCATGGTGGAATACGACTTCGTCGCCGCCGACAAGAAACAAGACGAAGCCGCCGCCGACAGCAGCAACTACGTGCTTTGCAAGATCTACCGCTCGCCTCGCGCGAAAGGGAAGTCGGCGCCGGTATCGGCGTCCTCCAGCAAGAACGCCTCGTCCAAGACTAACAAGAAGAGGAAGGCCGGCGGTGACCACCCCGAGGCGCG
This sequence comes from Miscanthus lutarioriparius, assembly GCA_904845875.1. NCBI lineage: Eukaryota > Viridiplantae > Streptophyta > Magnoliopsida > Poales > Poaceae > Miscanthus > Miscanthus lutarioriparius. The sequence goes on from CAJGYO010000017.1 coordinate 74,659,417, forward strand.
GCCAGCCAAGTCGATCCAGCAGCAAGAACCGCAGGTGCACCAGGAAACCGCCTACTGCTATCAGCCAGAAGACGTGCAGGAGGTTGGCGTGCAGCAGGCAGCAGGCCCAGGCGCGGAGTCGGAGCACTGGCACGGCGGTGACAACTTCAACATCGAAGACTTCAACGTCGACGAGTACACGGACATCCTGGAGATGTTGCAAGGCGAGCCGAAGCCAGATCCGGAGCCGGAGCATGACGGCCTATTCATCGAGCTACCGTGTGGTCCGGTGTTGGCCGCCGAAGTCACCGCCGGAGATACGACGACGTACGGCCATTGCAGCTGGTACGCTCCGAGTTGGTTGTACACATCTGCAACAGGATGCAGCAGCGGGCTTCTTCAAGTTCAGCCGTTCAGGGACATGATCCCCTTCAGGTTCCAGCTTTCCAATCTCATGTGTTAACTGGGGCACAGGGCTTCGGCTACTACTACTAGTTGCTGTATGTGTGCTTCCTGACTAAAAGCTGCACGCAAGTTTTTGTAACTGACAAGTTTGCCTAACGATCTTCTCTGCTCTTGTAATTGATGATGATCTGTTCTTGCAATTGTCTTCCTGAAGACTTGCACCGACGCATGTATCACGCATGTAATGATCGTTTCGATATTGCTTTGTAAAAAAAACTTATAATTCATCAGCTTTAGTTCAGTCAGCATGTGTTGTGTTCAACGGTAAACCTTGCGTTTCCATTGAGAACGACCGATGTGGTTGCTTGCATTGTCTTCTTCAGAGAGTTCAGATTAATCCTATCATTAGCGCTGTGACGGCTGAAGATCATTCCTTCCCCCTTCGTCCAGCTTGTGTAAGTTAGTTGGGCTCTGCTCCTGTGAAAATCTTGCTGTGATTCACTAGCTTCATCGTGGAGATCATGCAATTATGCTATCCCTGGCAAACGGGAACGACCTGTTGAACTGACTGTGTTAAGCAACAGTGCAATAGTGAGCGTACAGTACTGCAAAAAGCGAACATGCACAGCATGTCAGCCATGATGTTCGCTTCGATTGTTCATTACTAGCAGGCAGTGTTACCCAATCTCATCGATCAGTCAATATCAATTCATCCATGTCGCTAATATGAGTATCTAACAAGTGAACTTCATTCATATAGAATATATAAGTCACTATGGGAGTGTCGATAGCTAAGTCGATATGTCCGAGTGGTTAAGGAGACAGACTCGAAATCTGTTGGGCTTTGCCTGCGCAGGTTCGAATCCTGCTGTCGACGATTTCTTTTTTTTTTATTATTTTTGTCTCCAGCGCAGGTTCGATCAACTGGAAAAAGCAGATACAAAAAAATTCGATATCAGATTTTGATTTTGATCTTTGGTAGTGGTTATTTTCATGAGGAGAATCGTCTTTGATCAAATAGAAATAGCTGCTCTTATCATCTTACGTGCTCTCGTGCCTCTCAACCTGGTAGTGCCTTTCATTCAGAGATCATTTAGGTTCTTTCACGAGAAAGGGAGGAAAAACAACGGAGACCACAGCACTAAAAACCACATGAAACAGAATATGGAAGAAGCTTTATGCGGTAAATTTTCCTCTCTTTTTTGAATTGACATAACTAAATCAATACTGGGTGTTGTGAAACACATGTTGAGACATTATTAGCATTACCGCATTCGTTGAGATAGGTTTCAGGCTAAACAGTTCCCGATCGAATCCCAGCACAAAAGCGGTATGTAGATCGATTACACAAGCAGAAATGCAGCGCAAGATTCACAGCACAACCAACCACTACATGAGGCACCAGACCAGGAAGTCAAATACCGGACCAAGTCACCTTCAACGAGATAGTAACAACCTTAAGCCTCATCTGTCGCCTTGTACATCCATGTAGCTTAGGTTGAGACTTGATCTGTCGACTGCTGGCAGATACATATCGAGCATGTTCCACAACGTTACCAACCTTAACCTTCAAAAGCATCATAGTATAGATCGGGACGGCAACCACGAACCTTCTTAGAGGCCCCGACTGACTGAGCAATGATGCCATCGAAAAGCTGGATCTCTTCATAGACATCCATGACATCAACCAAGGAGCTTAGAGATAAACCTAAACCGCCACTCTGTACTTCTGACATAACAACAGCAACTTCTATCGTGGCCTCCACCGCGTGTGCAAGAACTGCTAACGTCACATCGACCGCGCCAGAACTGCCGATAACCCGCTCTTTAATCGGTTTCCATGGTTCATACATGCGGCCTGAGCATGCTAGTGCTCCATCAATCAGCTGAAGATCATCGTCCTCCTGTGTTCCAATCTTAGTCCTCATGTCAAACTCTATCAGAACAATAGAACACATCTCGATACCTCTCTTAGGGCCAGTCATTTCAATCAGAGAACCCTGCCGCGCAATGACAGGGTCATCCCTGCTGTAGTTTACAATGTAGTTAAGCATGCCATCCCTCTCATCCCGTGCTGCTCTTGTATCCATATACTTGTATCGAGCCGATCGCTGATCGGGCTTTTGGACAGCAGCACCGAGAGAAATTGGAACATGTGTGTGGGCTTGGAGAACATCATTATTGGCTCCAATCGAGTCTCGGTGCGGTCAGCAGGATCACCCTCAACGAAGTCCTCCTGCAGACGCTTGTTGTTGTATATGGCTGCAATTTCGTACGACCCTTGCGGTATGTATGTCGGGATCCATGCATGTATTCGGTGGAAATAAGACGATTCAGATCTGGATGTGCTGATGCTAACGGCGGCTTGAGTGGATCTCCATCTCCTCGTGCTGCAAGCGCTGTAGTAGGCCGCCACTGGCACAAGCGAGGCAGATCGGAGCCAACTCTGGCCCCGTTCGCTTGCTGAAGTTGGTTGAAAAAATAAACCAAAGCTGAATAGTTGTGAGAGAAAAATACTGTTTTGGTTGAAAAAAAAGAAGCCGAACAAACCGGCTTTTTAAGGTAAGCTGAACGGGGCCTCTACCAATAGATCGTAGGAGGGCTTGCAACTGGCGAGATTGGAAGTGGCCAATCACGGCGGCGGCTATTTGAAGCAGCAGTGGCAAGCACGGTCACGCTGTGGTCAAAAGATGGAGTTGCGGAAATTTACAAAGTTGGAAAAACACGAAATGACAAAAAAAACGAAAACACACCTTTTATAAGGGCATTACGGCGAATTTCTTCTGACGATCTTAAGCGCATTCTAGCGAAGCCCACCCCACTACCCGGATCCGTAGATTTCTGAGAGTTGCAATTGAAGTTCAAATCCGTAGAACAGGGCAACAGGCCCAATTGTTTCCGTGGCCAGCCTGAATTGGCAGATCGGCTTGGCACCCGACCCGACCCGACCCAAAAAAGGCGAGAAAATGAGAATTTTGTCCCTATGGGGGAGTGGGCTTCACTAGAATGCCCTTAAGTTTGTGGGTTTCGTCCTTATAAAACGTGTGTTTCACATTATTTTGCCATTTCGTGTTTTTTCTAATTTTATAAATTTCTGACCTCATCTTTTTTATCAGGCGTGACCATTTTACCCCTATCTCCTTCTACCTTATCCTCTTGCTCTGCTCCTCACGGTCACGACAATTTCTCCTTTCTCTCCCGTTCTCTCTCTCCGTCTCGACCGTGTTCAAGTCCGAACCATGCAATATAATAAGTTGGAGTTTCGCCGCCGCCGCCGCCCATCCGTCTGGACGCCATCCTCCGGCTCAAATTTGGTGACGCGCGTTCACTGGCTCTTGAGAATCATGTGATTATTAAAAAGATCAAGGAGTCCAGCTCTGGCGCCGCTTGCTTGTCTCAAATTTGCCGCCGCCACTGCGTCTTCGTTTTGTGTCTTCTCATTCCTCCCTGTGCACTCCTGCAAGTGCTTGTCTATCGACACAACCATCAACTATTGGCACCTACCAACATTCCCGCATCCAACAAGGAGCATACCAGAGCATTGATATGAACTAAGAAAGCAGATAATAAACATGTATTTATCTATAGTTTGTTTTAGCTATAACCTCCATCATATAGGCTGATTAAGACACTCAAATTTTTATATAGTTTTTAGATTTGTATCATAAACTTGGTGCCGATTAGATTTACAAATTGTTGTATTAAACTACATGTTTAGGTTAGATTCATTTATATCACTTGGATTTATATCATACTTGTAGAATGAAGCATTTAATGATGAAATGGCAGCAAGCAAAGAGAGGGAGTTGCGGATACCGCCGCTATCCGACTAGGTGGGAGCGCTTTTTCAAAGGTCTTGTCCACTTTTTAAATCCGCTTCATCACCGCTAGCCTTACTGAGGCCAAATTTATATTCCTACAAGACCACCCAAGTGAATTTCCTAATCATACTTGATTTCATACAAGACCACAAAAGAAGAAAGCCATGAGCTGTTGTGCAAATGGCCTCGAAAGAAGGCGTGAAGCTTGAGCTACCTTCCTCTTTTCCATGTACCTCTCACTTGCCCAATACTTTGACAAAGACGAGCCATCACATCCAAACGAGTTTGATATATCAAATCAGAAACTCTTTTCATTAGATACGCACGCGAGATACCTTGCATACATCACAATTCCGCCCATATGTTATTCCCCAACCGTCATTGCTGCCGCGCTTTCATTTTCCTCATGTTTGGTACCCCCCTCTCTCTCTGTAACTATAGCATCTCAGTTTGTAAATTGAATATCATGCAAAATGGTATATAGGAAGAACAGTAGTAGATTTGAGCCTCCTCCCCAGATTAATAATGGCAGGCACATCCTAGTACCTCTTGGTCCTCCATAACCTTTTTCATTAGGTGGGCTTTGCGTCAAGTTTCTTTTCCCTCGCCCTCTTGCCTTCCCTAACCAATATAGACGCGACTCTTTGGCCGTTGACTTGAGAGTATTGCTCGGTGGGTCTTTGAGAGTTGGCAATGCTATCATCAGCAATGGGCCCCAGAGCTCCCACGGGTGCCTCCACCATGACCGCCTTGGGAATTCCCACCGGACCCATGGCATTGGAGGCTTTGGGTGTTCTCACTGGTGGCTGGGCGGTAGCCGTACATGTCCTGCATTAATATTCTCCATTAGAGAATGTTGCCTCAATCTATCGTGAAAACATAACACATCGAGAACCAAACACATAGCGCTGCGCCATGATGCCCCCACTAAGTCTATATGTACGAAGATTGGCAAACACGTTTTTGTCTTTATATGTCCACGGAGGAAAAGAGTAGAGGTGGTCTGAGTCGCCAGGAGGTCGGAGGGCAGGCGTCGGGCTGGATCCAGGGCACCAGGCCCGAGAGGGAGCTTCGGTCTTGGATCCCGGCGGTCTGAGGGTTTTTGGACCTAGAAACATATACCCGAGTTAACTAGCTTGAAATTTACAGAGAGGAGAGGGAACGGGAGAAAGGAGAAATTGCCGTGGACTGTGAGGGAGCAAGAGCAAGAGGATAAGGTAGAAAGAGACACGGGTAAAACGGTCACAAGCTCACCTTGACCAGCTGGTCAAAAAGATGGAGTCGGAAATTTACAAAGTTGGAAAAAACACGAAATGACAAAAAAAACGTGAAACACACCTTTTATAAGGGCATTCTGGCGAAGCCCACGATCTTAAGCGCATTCTGAGAAGATCCCGGCATCACCCCTAAAGCCCACCCGCCCGTAACGGCAAAATTCCCATTTTCTCAAAAAAAAAAAAGGCAGGGCACTCGCATCAAGCATCCCCGTCCAGAGCGCGAGCGACCCACAGCCACGCCGCCCCGCTGTCTCCGCCCCTCTGCCTCTACGCCTCCCTCCCCCGAATCGCGTCGTCCCGTCTCCTCGTGTCGCGAAACCCTCGGCCATGGCGGAGGCGCCCGAGACCGCCGCCCCCACCCCGCCGCCGCCAGCGCCAGCTCCGGCGCCGGCGACTTCGTCCCCGCCTCCCAAGTCGGGGATCCCGCCGCGGTACGACCTGGACGCCAAGTGGGACGCGTGCCTCGACCTCTCCATCCGCCGCGTCGCCTACTCCTCCCTCGCCGGCGCCTTCGCGGGCCTCCTCCTCTTCCGTAAGGATACTCCCCCATTGCGCTCTGTCTCGTGAGATCTGGTTGCGCCTTGTTTGCTCGGTGTCCTGGCGCTGGATTGCTTGCTGGGTGCGCCTGCTGTTCTAGGGGTAGCGCGACGCGGATGCTCGTCTTCGCTCCATCTTGACCAGCCTGCCCCGATGCCGATGCGGACAAATTGATGCATTCACATTGCACATTGTGCCTGACATATGATTGCTTTTGGGTAGCGTAGATCTCCAATATCGTGCTGTCTGCCTGTCTCCATGATTAACATGGATCGTATTACATAGTTGGCTTGTAGAGTCTTTGCGTCAAGGGTGGTGATATGCTCTATGTGTGCAAGTGAACTTTTCTTAGGCTAATTTTATTGGGTGGTATGGAGGGAGCATTGGACCGATAGGCTGCACTCTGGGAAAATTTAGACTCAACTTGGTGAATGGGGGGATGTTGAAATGTTTGCCTCATCACCTCAATGTTGCTTTCTGGGAGGGTGCTACCTGTGGCTGCGCTGCTTGTTAGGTTCGTGATGCTTTTGGTTGCTAATAAAACTTGTGTGCTTTGGGTTCTTCATACCTGCTGAAGTGCTGACTGCCCTAGTATAACGAAGTTGGATATAGCAACCTTCTTGTAGAATGCAGTTTCCCTTTTAGTGCTGAATCACATGTTGTCTAGAGCTCTGCACTGCATATAAATTGTGGCATCCGATTGCACAGGACATGCATATGTATGATTGAGACTGTTAGTGTTCATTATATGTAATCTTTGTTGAAGTGATATAAAGGGAAATTAGACGAATGGTGAGGGTGAAAATTACTCCCTCCGTCCACAAAGAAATGCAATTCTAGCACAGTACCAAGTTAAAGTATCTTAAGTTTGACTAAATATATATAAAAAAACATCAATATTAAGTATTGTTAGATTTTTCATGAGATTTATTTTCGTAGTATACTTATTTGGTGTCATAAATATTAATTTTTTACCAATATATTTGGTCAAACTTTAGGCACTTTAACCAAAGAATGCATCTAGAATTGCATTCTTTTTGGGACGGAGGTAGTATGTTGCTCATGCCTAATTGTAAGCAGTACAGGGACACACTGTGTTACGACTTTTGGTGATTTATTAGTTTGCTACTTACAGTGAATACTATAATTTTGTTTGCACAACATGTTTGCCGCTAAAATTGCCAATCAACTATACTACTATAGCATTAGCATATATATGTATTATATATTCTAGGCGATCGTTAAAAGCCATCTGAAAATCATTATCTGATTATCAATTAGTTTCCTGTCTTTTGTTTACGGTATAATGTACAGCCCTTTTACTTGCAATGCTTATTTTTTTCCAGAAGTTGCCTTTTTTATTAAAAAAAAAAAGTGCAGTTTGTTTCCTGTTTACTGTTTTTTTGTGAATTGCACTTCTTTCTTTTATATGCTATAATGCCTCTTATGTTTCAAGTCCTTATATTCTGAATTGAGATTGTTTCCTGTGTACTGTCTTTTATTTTTGGTTCGTAAGTACTTTAGCTGTTTATTTTTGTGGTTATGTCTGTCAAGCAGTAATATGCTATTCTAGTTCCACCAAACTTCCCAAATTATTATTAAACCTGCACATCTTAACTTTTTGAACCATTGATAGGCATACACAGAAAATACTAATTTCAAGCGGTGAAACTTTTACTTGCTTGATACAGTGACTATTTAATTTATATTTGTTTTCATGCGGACCTTTTATTTGTTTGTACAGGTAGCCCTACTACTCGCTGGGCATCAGTTGCCCATGGAGCTGGTGTGGGGATAGGGGCTGCATACACTGAATGCTCATACTTATTCAATGGTGCTCCTCCAAAGTGGTCACCCAAAGTCTCAACTATTCTTTCTGCTCACTCTGAAGTAATTGCTCTCTTATTCTCCCTTAATCCTGCTTGAACACTCTGCTGACTGGTTTAAACGTCATTATTGCATAACTATAGTCTTCTACTAAATTGCGAGAGATGGTTCCCTCTTTTTGCTTGACCATTGTGTCTTCTTTTTGCTTGACCATTGTGTCTTTGGTAGAGTTACTCGCTTTCTCTGATTATGAAAGACAAGTTATACTGATTTTGGCTATTCATTAGGCATATTATTTCACAGATAATATGGTTGTCTAAATTCTGAAATGATATAGCCTGCCTAGTGCCTAGTGCATTTATCTTCCAGTTTTGGGACTTAATCGGTGGCATAGCTAGCAATTTCAGAAGAACTCTCATGATCTTCTGACTTCAACTGGCTTAGCGTATTTTTTGGATGCTTTCTTATAAATACCCACTTGTGGTAATCTCAGAAGAGAAAATTGGTGTACAGAAAAAAAAAGGAATGATAACGAAAAACACAGAACCAGGGTATGGGAGTACTTCTGTAACTATGGATTCTTGTAGTAGTATATTCTGCTACTGCTTGTGTTTTATTTGTTTTGCTTATCTTATCTAGAAGGCTAGTAGCATGTTTAAAACTCATTGTCTATCAGAAATCCTTTAAATGACCATATCCCAGGTCAGCTACATTTTGAGCAATCAGGTATAGTTTTGTTTTATTTTATAGCACACATGAGCCGTGAGGATCGCGTATGCTTCAGCAAAACAACTATGAGACAAATTAGCTGTGATGAAGTGAAGTGATGATAATCCGTGTAGTTTTGTATTGCTGTCCTTGTGTGAACTACAGGACAAATTAGCTGTGATGAAGTGATGATTATGAATTTGGTGCTGGTGGTAGAATGTAATGCTAGTGGTGAACCTATGCTTGTATATATTCTTATTGACGTCTCTTTTTATTGCCCTTTTGGTAGGGAGAAGACAAGTAAACCCTTACAGATAAATCGGCCCATCTCGGTGGAGTTTTGGAGTGTGTGAAGTACTGGTTGTTTCCTGCTGGATATTGCACTACTTGTGGCCATAGTATGTCATTAAAGTTAGATGCGCCTCACTTGAGAGTTTTGTTGCAAACCTATTCCAATTGTGGTCTGAATGTCTGATGGCCCCCCTGGCAAAGAGCTTTTGCAAGCTGACGTTGAAACGGTGGCTTGGTGACCGGAAATAAATTTTTCATAATGTGAACTTGTTCTCAGAATGCTTTGCGCCTTACATGAGTATATACATTTACACATTGCACGGCCCGTTTCTGACTTTCTGGGGCTATTATTGCCTAAGCCTGTGAGTGTTGCACACTAGCACTTTTCAGTTCGTTCCCTGCATGTGCATACTTCTGAGTTGTCTCCGTCTCTCTGAGTAAGGGATGCATTAAGTCGCCACTCCATCCGTTCTAAAAAAAGAATGCAATTCTTTTTTTTCCCAGTCCCTCTGTCTCCAAAAGAATGCAATAGAATGCAATGCTTGTTTTTTGAGAAGTCAGACAATTTAAAGTTAGTTAAATTTTTGGGACAATTGTCTTTTGGACATCCAAAGTGATGGTCATTTGTTGGCGGACATCCACTTTGGAGCATTTTACCAGAAGACACTCTGGTTCGGTGAAATTAGGTCATAGGACACCGCAGACCGGTTGTAGCCGGTTGAGGAGAGAGATTAGCTGTGAAATAATATTCTTGTCCCTGCCGCTTTCTTTTTCCCCTCTCGCTTTTCTCAAGGGCCCACAAGATGGAAGGAGACCCCATGAGGCAACAATGATATGAAATCCCCCATCGCCTCCACTTTTCGCTCTCTCTCTCTCTCTGACTCGCCCGCTCCTATTCACCGCTCCGCCATCGCCGGCGACGACTCCACTCCGGCGACCCCACCGACGTCGGGCCCCGCACCCCATTCCTTCGATCGCCGCCTCACGCCTTGCGCTCCCCCCCTGGCGAGGGTCCGTGCTCCTGCCCAGATCTGCCCCGCTTGCTCGCGCCCTTGTCCGCGCGCACCGATCGGCAGGCGGCGTAGGCGCCGCCGCTGCTGCACGAGTGAGCAAGCGAGCGAGCAGCGGATCCGTCGATCCGCGCGCCCGCCATGGACGACTTCCAGGACCTGCTGGCCCACGACTTCGGCCTCCGCCCGTAGGGGAAGGCCACGCCCATGTCGGCCGCGCGCTCCTCGAGGCCCTCCGAATCTGCCTGGACCAATACCAGATCCGCTGTGGGGTCCGCCTCCGCGGCGCCGCCCCGTCCGCGCCCTCCTACGACGAGCTCTTAGGGTCTGCCCCGCCGCAGCCGCCCAAGGCCATGCCGTCGCCGTCGCTCGACAACATCTTCGACTCGTTCAAGGACCCCGCCGCTTGCACCGCGCCGCCGCCGCCGAAGCCGAAGCACTCGTCCATGCCGGTGTTCGACAAGCCGGTCTACGACGACGACATCCTAAGCCTAGACGACGACGACACGCGCGTGGGGCTCGTGGCGGATAGCGCCGTGGACGCGCTCTCCGTCGCAGTGTCCCGGCGCTGACGGCGCTGATGGGGCTCCTCCGCCACGGGGGCCTGCGGGAGCGCCACGAAGCCGCCACAGCGCTCTTCGAGCTCTGCAAGCTGTCGGAGAACCGCTGTCGCGCGGTGCGCGAGGGCGCAGCGCTCGCGCTCGCGGACTTCGCTGCCGACGGCTCCGCGCGTGCCGTCGTGCGGAAGGCGGAGAGGGTGGCGGGGACAGGAAACAGAAAAAAGAGAAAGGGAGAGAGGAAGAAGAAAGCAGCAGGAGCAAGAATGTTATTTCACCGCTGTTTTCTCTCCTCAACCGGTTGCATCCGGTCCGCGGTGTCCTGTGGCCTAATTTCACCGAACCAGAGTGTCTTCTAGCAAAATACTCTAAAAATGAGTATCCGCCAGCAAAGGACCATCACTTTGGATGTCGAATAGACAATTGCCCCTAAATTTTTATATAAAAAAGACACTCATTTATGGTACCAAAATGAGTATGGTCAGATTATTCATGTAGTCCATCCATTCTAAATTACAAGTTATTTTGGCATTTTTAGGTTCATACTAGCTTTTGCTTTTGACAGACATAACGTAAAAACTTATTTGGAGGCATATATTCATATTATTTTCCTAAAACTTGTTAAATTTAAGAAAAGTGACTTCAAATCTAGAATTGCCTTTTTTTAACGGTTGGCATGTGCAGATAGGCACCATTATCGAGGTGTCGGTGTTTTGAACAAACACCAACTAGTAAATTTATATTTGTTATGCGTTAGACCCGGATGGTGCGCTTAAGGACACAAGGTTTATACTGATTCGGGCCAAATGTCCCTACGTCCAGTCTGCTACTGCTTGTGTTATTAGCACTAAAAAAGGTTCGTAGTAGGGGGTACAAACGATCGAGAGAGGGACAGGTCCCAAGTCTCTGATGGAATGGTCGAAAGGATGCCAAGAGCTCAGCTGCTGCTTGGCTGTGCGTTGTGTTTATGATTGATCCATCCTCTTAGTGGGGTGCCCTGCCCTTCCTTTTATAGACCAAGGGGAGCAGGGATTACAGATAGGAGAAAGATGAAAAAACCAGAGGGTAGAGAAGGTCCTTCGAAGGAGCCGGATCTTTCTTTCCTCTTGTGCCTGCCCTGCTGACATGGCAGACCGTGTCAGGGATGACATGTTCACTGATCCTTATAGGGCCGTGCCCTGGCCTCATTCAGCAAGTGGACACGTCCCATCCTACACCGACAGATGGTGCGGCGTGCTAGGGAGCCGAGCTGTGACCCTATGGGAGTAGACGGGGAAGTGACCATACAGACGTCACTGTAGATGATGTGAGTTCTCTCTTGGATCGTAGTGGTTGTCGTATGCTTGTGTCAAGATCCGCGTACAAGGGCTGATGGCGACGCTCACAACACGGTAAGACAAAAGTCGGCGCCTACAACACTGTTCAGGCTCTGTCATGCCTAGAAAAAATTAAAGCACCCGTCCCGTCGTATCCTGACGGTACCTTCCTGCAAGCGTGCAGGGCGTGTTCGTCGGTACTGCGATTGACTCGAATGTCCTGTCTTACCCCATGCTCGTCATTATGAAGGAGCAGGGCTCAGCCATCGGGCGAGGCGGAGCCAGCCCTCAGCCATCGGGTGAGGCGGAGCCAGCCCTCAGACGTCGGGTGAGGCGGAGCCAGCCCTCAGCCATCGGGCGAGGCGGACCCAGCCCTCAGCCATCGGGCGAGGCGGACCCAGCCCTCAGCCGTCTGGCAAGGCGGAGCCTGCCCTCAGCCGTCGGGCAAGGCGGAGCCAGCCCTCAGCCATCGGGCGAGGTGGAGCCAGCCCTCAGACATCGGGGGAGGTGGAGCCTGCCCTCAGACGTCGGGCGAGGCGGAACCAATCTTCAGTCCTCCGGGCAAGAAGTGTAGCTGCGTTCTTGTCTGTTCGGGAGCATCAACGTTTGATGGTTATTAGTTCCACCTCATCGGGTACCCCAGTATTAGGTCCCCGACAGTAGCCCCCGAGCCCCCGAGCCCCCGGGTGATTCGGATAGAATCGCCCGGGGGGTGATTTGACTTGCTAGAGGGTGCGCGCGAGCGCACCCAACGGGTGTAGCCCCCAAGCCCCCGAGTGATTCGGATAGAATCGCCCGGGGGGTATTTCGATTTGCTAGAGGGTGCGCGCGAGCGCACCCGTCAGGTGTAGCCCCCGAGCCCCTAGGTGATTCGGATAGAATCGCTCAGGGGGTAATTTTAGACCCTTCGCGGGTATGGCTGTGAGATTCGGTTTTTGACAACTGGGCAGTTTAAAGGGAACCCTAGTATCCTGTTCACGGGGATTCATCCAGGGTCAACCCGGTTGAGACTTGATTGTGGATCGAGACTCCTTTGAGGCTCGTGCACCTGAGTTTTGGCTGTTTGCGGGCCCATCCCTCGTTGGGACGATCGTCGAAACTATTGGGCCAGCCCTCGAACTCCTGGGCCCAGGTGGGCCAGAGATATGCTTTTTTGACCCATATCCCCTCTGCGGGAAAAGAGTCCTGGTCTGCTCGGGAAGGCGAAACGTCCGGCGCGACCTTGGTGGGAAAGGATAAGGATCGCAGACGCATATGCCACGATGTGATGGGGGGTGTATTGTGGTAGGCACGGAGATCTAGGCAGACGGTTGCCCTTCTTGCATCCGTCGCCCCTATAAAACCAAGGGGTTCGCCCCCAGGGTTCCATACTTTGCCTCCTCATCGTTGCATCTACAACCTCCACCGCCAATCACCTGAGCCTCCCGTGCCCGCATCGTAGCTGCCGCCGCCAAGCTCGCATCCAACCACCCCTCCCAATCATTCGATGGAATCGTGGTGTAGATCTGATATCACCCTTCAGCGCCTAGAGGGCCTTGTTCTCCATGGCCTCCTTTGTCCGCGGACCGCCACCGACGGGTGGCGGTTGCCCGGCAATGAGGACGCGCCGTCGCCGCCCGAAGGGTATGTCATGTCCTTCGCTCACTTCCATGAGCGGGGATTCACCATACCTACCCACAGGTTCCTTCGGGGGCTGTTGGATTACTACAAGGTGGAGTTGCAGCACCTTACTCCTAATGGGGTCCAGCACATTGCGGCGTTCGTCGCCCTGTGTGAGGGGTTCCCGGGGATTAGTCCCCACTTCGACCTGTGGCGGTATCTCTTCGTCGTCAACCTTTTGAAGAAGCGGGTTGGGAAGCAAGAGCTGAGCGTGCTGGTGGGATGTGCCGGCAATCATCTCCGCAACAACCGGGTGAATGAATACCCATCGATACGTCTATCGAGCTCCAACAAGGGGTGGCATTCGCATTGGTTTTATGTCAAGGACAATGTTGCTGCCCCCTTGCCAGCGCTCACTGGGCGCATCATCGAAGAGGTCCCGGAGTCGTGGAAGTGGGGTGTCCTGGACAAAGCCAAGAAGAAGATCAAGGACCATCTCGCCGCCCTCCAAATTCTGAAGGAGAGGGGCATGAAGGGATCGGGGATCATCGGTGCCTACCATACGTGGAGGGTGGCGCCGCTGATGAGCTGCGCACTTCCCCTGTACCTGATGGTGCTCGGGGCGTCGCTCGAAGGGACGGCACTTGTCGACGAAGCGCTCCCCCCTCTGAAGTGGCGCAGCACATCAAGGAGGCGATGGAGCCTTGGAAGGACAACGCCGGTGTTGTCCTTGATTTCGTGTATCCGGTGCCGAGGCATCCCCCAATGCGTCCGGAACCGGGGTTCATCGACTTCATACGATCTCTTTCCCCATGCCTCCTTTTTACTTGAATTTCTGACCCCTTAATGCTGACCTCGGGATAGCGGGACTAGCGGAAGAGACTCATCTTCGTGGATAGCCCTGCTCCGCTGCCGAAGGACTGGCTCGTGGCGATGGCGAATCACACCGTGGTCGAGTGGGATAGGAAGACGAAGGAGCTCAAGAGGAAGAAGATGCTACATAAGCAACAAGCATGGGAGCGAGGAGAGGAGACAGACAGTGACGACGACGACAAGGAGTATGATTAGGTAGTTGCCGACATTGAGTGGGGCGACCTGGGAGGCAAGGACGCGCTGATAGGTGCCCACTCGTTAATGCAGGGACCCTTCCCGTTCCACGCCGGGGAAGTTGCGGCCTTGAGGCCGACGGAGGTGGGCCAGACGGTTGGCCCGTCCTCAGGACCAGTGGGAGCGGACGCATCCGCCGTCGCGCCCGCGGTGCCGGTGGAGGGGGGCGGCTCCACTGCCGCGCCCCATGAGCTGATAGGGGCGGGCGGATCTGCCGCCACGCCCGAGGTGTTGATAGAGAGGGGTGGCTCCGCCGCAGCGCCCTCAGAAGCAAGGGAGACGAGCCCCTCTGCCCAGGAGCAGGGGGCAGGCTCAAAACGGTCCCACCCAGATGAATTGGAGCAGGAATCTGGGGGTTCGTCCCCAAAACGTCCCTACCACCCAACAGCGCCAGCGTAAGTCACCGATTCCTCTGTTTTTTTTATTTTTTGTTTTTTAGTGTGACCTTATGCCTTTTAACTCTTGTAGAGTCTTGAGACGGGGCCATTCTTTGGCGCTGGCGCCCAAGAAGAGCACTGACGAAGTTGCGGGCAGGAGCGGTGCCGATGTTGCGGCCTCGTCGGCCGGTCAGACGCCGCCTGCGGTGGCGCCCATGCCCTCGGCGGGTCAGGCAGATGCCGGGGCTGAAGAAGCGCCCTCAGGGGTCGCCGAGCAAACGGCGACAGAGGTGATTCCACCACCTACGTCGAAGCGGACGGAGCTGCCGCTCGCGCTTGTGGCGCCCTCTGTGGTGGGCGCGGCACCACAAGCCGAGGCCTCGGCATCACAAGCGGAGGTGGCCGCAACCGTGACAAGTCAGGTGTAGCCGGACGCAGCCACGGTGGTGTCCGAGGGAGCGGCGTGATCTGTGCCACCGGCGGCCCAGGCGATGGCGCCCGAGGCGGGCCGGACGAAGGGGACATGGCTGGAGGGTCCTCGGGCATCGTGGCGGTGGTGGAGAGGACCACCGGGGGGTCGCCCTCGGCCCTAACATCGGGGGGCAGCCGCTCGCCCGCGCGGGGTGAGTCGCTGCTCCAGTGGATGGATCCTCGAGACCCAACGTCGATTCTCTTCTCGCTCGATGATGCTACTGAGAGCATAGAGCGGGAGAGTCTCGACTGAGGGATCTCGGCTATGATGGATGTCCTGAACCAGGCCAGGGGCGTCTTGCGTGACATCATCGTTCCCACTGGTCGGGTATCCGCTTGATCTTCCCTCTCGCTTTCTTCTTTCTTCATGTATTTTTGTGTTTTTGACACTGGTCTTCTTTTTAGTCCCTTATTGCCCGTAGCCGGGAGAAATCCCGGTTCCTCCGCGAGCAAAAGGTGGAATGGGACCGCCTCACCGAGGATGTTTATCTGTTCCCACAAACCTTGCCGCTAACCTTAACGCCAGGAAGAGGTCTGACGCAACGACTGTTTCGAAAAAAGGAGGTATTTATACCTTTATCAGCCCCCGAGTGAGATTCGACCCCTTGTGGTCGCTGGGGCTAGATGTTACTGGAGACCAAAGTGAGGGTAGCGAACTTACTCTTATATTTGCACGTACCCCTTACTTAGGATTTTAACGATCATTCCGTGACCGTGCGTTTTGTCTTATTGTTGGCCCAGCCTTCCCCGAGCCCCTGCGCATGGCGGGGATTCGGTCAAGGGTCGGCTCATTTTGTGACTGTCGCTCCGTTCATGGTTTTCACAACTAGAGGGGTTGAGGCGACATCGCCTGCCTCAACGGCTTGAGGGACGTGCTTGATGAGCTCGTTAATGGGGATGTTCGAACGAAATCCGGTCCCGTTGCTAGTGACAGGATCGGCAAAGCCCATGGGTGGCATACCGTTGTTCCGTAACCCACCTTCCAACAGATTCCCCCTCAATGGGGATTCTATGGGCTCGGCTAGAGGCTGGATTGAACTAGAAGGTTGAGATGACCCTATCTGCCTCTATGCGGGTTGGGCAAAGGCCGCTGAGGCTCATCTGTGTTTTCTCCGCTGGCTCTTGTTCGACGTGAGGCGGCCTCGGGCCCTTCATGGGCCAGCCTTCGAACCTCGGTCTCTCGATCTAGGATCGGGCGGCTCAAGCCCCCGAGCCCCTTAGGGTCTGATAGGGTCGGTCATGTTTTACGCATCACCCCGTCCTCAGTTTCCACAACTGGAGGGGCTGAGATGACGATACTTGCCTCGACGGCTCGAGTGTCGTGCTTAATGAGATCGTGAACAGGCATGTTCCTATGGAATTCGGGTCCGTCATTCGTTGACGGGGTCGGCAGAGCCCTCATGTGGCATTCCACTACTTCTTAACCCACCTCCCGGCAGATGTCTAAGTTGTTCGATAAGTTCAGGTGGCCTGTTGGCCTCTCCTCGACGGAGATTCTGTGGGTTTGGCTCGAGGTTAGAATCAAACGAGAAAGGTCGAGATGTCCCTGTCCGCTTCTGAGCGGGGTCGGGCAAGGCCGCTAGGGCTCATCTCGGTTTTTCTCCTCTGGCTCTGTTCGACGCGAGGCGGCCTTGAGCCCTTCGTGGGCCAGCCTTCAAACCTCGGTCAGTTGCCGCTCATATTGAATGAGGCGACTACGCTTCGTGATGCGACATGAGGTGTTGAGATGCATCGATTGCATATGCAACATTTCGGATGTATGGGATTAATGTACGATTTAATTGAAATGAAAGCGGGGGTCGGTAATGTTAGCTTGGTGGCATGAGCGATGAGCAACACTTACTGGACATGTCCGTGTGGGGTTTGGGTCCGACGTTTGCGACGGGGCCGGCGTGACCTACACGAGCATCGCAATTTTTCGTTTATGTCTCTCGGTGGCGATCCGAGCCGTTCGATTGACTTAGGCGACCTAGCTGCTTCTCATTGAAGGAGATTCTACAGGCAGACCCCTTTGAACCCTTCTCGAGAAGGCGGATGCTAAAGCTTGGGGTGCGGGGAACTGTGAATTCGATTATGCTGGTAAACAAAAACACCATAGCCGTCGGGCCGTAGGGTCTAGCGGTTCATCCAGTTTTACTCAAAGTTTTACACCCGTACACCGTGTCTCTAGTTTCAAATGTAAGGAGGGGTCGGGCAAGGAGGATGTCAAAACAGTTAGACACTCTCGGCAGCCCCCGAGCGATGTCCGTGCCCCTGCCGTTGCTGGGGTCGGAGGCTCGGTAGTGAAATTAACACGCAAAGTAAGTAAACAAAGGTGCTTATCTTTCGGTGGCCGTTTGTTCGGCGTTCACCTAGGCTGTTCGATCGAACTAGGAGGCCCATTGGGCTCCCCTTGATGGGGGTTCCATCGTTGGGTCCTTCCAGGTCCTGCCTGGGGAAGCGGAGAGTCGCCTGCATGCGGGTGCGCCTTGTTTCTCGCGCCCAGCGCGTGGTAGTGGCGGGCCATGCCTGGGCCACATCCCGTTAGACCAGGTGCTGTCTCATCGAGCAGGGTGTGTCCCATCGATCAAGGCGCGTCCCCTCGAATTCCCATCAGCATCGAATTCCCATCTACATTGAATAGGGGAAGGGAGAGAGTTTTTCATCCCAACCTTTCCCCTTTCCTCAGCTGCTGCGCCTCTTCCTTAAATAGGGAGGGGGAGGAGAGTTCTCATCCCATTCCTTCACCTATTCCTGAGCTGCAACCTCTCCTCCTTTCTCCTTCTCACTGAGCGCGTTCGCATGTCACGGCGGTTCCTAAGTGAGAGAGGGTAATGCGAGGGAGAGGAGAACTCACAGATCTATTCGTGAATCCAGAGTGCGATGTTGAGCTGGAGGTGATCCAACATAGATGAGATGGTGCTAGCCGCCTTTGCCGAGAAGGGGCCACTACTGACGAAGGAGGAGGCGCACTGGAGGGTGCTAAGTGTCGTTGGCTTTGTCGTCGTCCGTGAGGCCTTCGTCGGAATGGAGCTGTACGGGGACTTCTTCCGGTGAATCTTCTCCGGGCGAGCCTTGTTGGTGGGGAAGCCGCCCAGGACTGCGTTGATAGGGGGTTGCGCCCTTGCAGCTGCTCAGATTGGCCAATTCATGAAGCTTGATGAGATGTCAGAGACATCCATCAGCCACGGCGGCCTTTCTTCGGTGGGGAGCGCCCCCATCCAGGTGCCATTGTCAGGGTTGAGGCTGATCATGATGGCGTAGTCCCTGGGTGCCTTGGCGAAGGCACCACAGTCACTGATGTGGTGCTCGACGTTGCAGACGACGGTGCCCTCGAGGATCCCACGGAGCGGTAGGACATCGCCGATGGAGAGCGTGGCGCGGCGACCGTAGTAGTGCTTATAGTAGAACTGGTAAGAAACTGTAATCGAATAAGTTGTGGGGGAGCCCTCGTGTGAACAGTCTTTTGTATTTATGAATACATCAGTCCTTTTCGTGATGAAATCACTTTGTAAGCGATGAATTTGTGCAAAAAATGAACAAGTTTTCAAATTTTGTTACGGCAAACAGCTTTTCAGCTCTTCTCCCTCTTTTTGTAAGAGGTTTGGTGCCTTCCAACCCTTCCCATAGTTAAGGTAGCAAAAAACTCAGAGTGCGGGCGAGCCAATTCTGATCATGCTGGTGAGCAAGGAGGCCTTAGCCGCTGGGGCGTGGGTTTCCCGCAGTCCTACCAGTTATACTCAGATTTTGTTCCCGAAATCCTAGCCCTTAGGACTTACCATGAGAAAAGAGGGAAAACACAGAGAATGTTTGTAAAGATAACACAGAGAGTGTTTGCAAGATAAACGTACTTATATCAGCCCCCGAGTGAGGTCCGACCCCTCTCACTTGTAGGGGTCGAATGTCACGAAAGGTCGGGGATTTTGATGAAAAAAACTGATAAGAGAAAGTATGCGTTTATTTAAGGGTAAAAATGGCATAGCTGCTCAGTGTTCTAGGCGTTGGTGAAGACCTCACCGTCGATGGTTCTCAACTTGTAGGTGCCTGGCCGAAGTACTTCCACGACAACGTACGGTCCCTCCTAGGGCGGGGAGAGCTTGTGGCGGTCGTTGTTTCTCTGCACGAGGTGGAGAACCAGCTCCCCGATGTTGAAGGCTTGGTCCTACACTCGTCGGCTGTGGTACCGACACAGTGCCTGCTGGTACTTGGCTGAGCGGAGGAGGGTGATGTCGCGAGCTTCGTCTAGCTAGTCCATGGCATCTTCGTGGGATGCCCGGCTCCCTGTTCATCGTATGCTCTGATCCTTGGCGCTCCATAGTCGAAGTTGGTTGGGAGGACGGCCTCTGAACCGTAGATCATGAAGACAGGCGTGTAGCCGATGGCTCGGCTAGGAGTTTTCCTTAGACTACAGAGCACCACGGGGAGCTTGGTGACCCAACATGCGTCGAACTTGTTCAACCGGTTGAAGATCTTGGGCTTGAGGCCCTGTAGGAGCATGCTGTTTGCACGCTTGACCTGCCCATTCGTTCGGGGGTGCACGACGGCAGCCTAATCGACCTGGATGTGTTGTTCATTGTAGAATCGAAGGAATTTCTTATCGGTGAACTGTGTGCCGTTGTCCGTGATGATGGAGTTTGGTACTCCAAAGCGATGGATGATGTCTAGGAAGAACGACACAGCTTGCTCAGACTTGATCACGAAGATCGATCGAGCTTCGATCCATTTTGTGAACTTGTCTATGGTGACAAGTAAGTGGGTGAAGCCCCTGGGCGCCTTCTTGAGAGGCCCAACCAGATCAAGCCCCCAGACCGCAAAGGGCCATGTGATGGGGATCATCTGGAGTGCCTAGGCCAGGAGGTGAGATTGTCGAGCGTAGTACTGGCACCCTTTGCAGGTGCGTACGATCTGCTCGGCGTCGACTACTGCAGTGGGCCAGTAGAAGCCCTGTCAGAATGCGTTCCCAACCAAGGTTCTAGGCGCGGTGTGGTGACCGTAGACCCCACCGTGGATATCGCTCAGCAAAAGCTTCCCCTATTCGATAGGGATGCAGAGCTGCAGGATCTCGGTGTGGCTCCGTTTGTAGAGTTCACCTTCTAGAAGAACGAAGGATTTGGCGCGACGTGCGAGCTGTCGAGCTTCCGTCTTGTCTGTTGGTAGTGTGTCACAGAGGAGGTAGTCGAGGTAGAGCGTGCTCCAGTCGATCAGAGGATCGGGCTCTGTCGCTGGATCCTCTTCAAGCTCCATGACCTCAGGGCCGGACGGAGCCGTCGGTTGGTTAGCCCCCGAGGCTGGATCAGACGGGCTATCGTTGGCCCGTTCTGACCCTTCGTAGCGCACCGAGGGTTTGTGTTCGTCGCTGGCGAAGACACCCATTGGCACCGGCTCTCGACCGGATGCCGCTTTTACAAGCACGTCGGCCATCTCATTGAGGCGTCTTAGGATGTGATTGAGTTCGAGGCTGTTGAATTTGTCCTCCAGCCGTCGGACTTCTTGGCAGTACGCAGTCATCTTGGTGTCGTGATAGTTCGACTCCTTCATGACTTGGTTGACGACCAACTAGGAGTCGCCCCAGATGTCGAGGCATCGGATGCCCAGCTCGATGGTGATGCGTAGACCGTTGATGAGTGCTTCATACTCAGCCACATTATTAGATGAGGGGAAATGGAGATGAACCATGTACCTCATGCGAACCCCGAGGGGTGATACGAAGACCAGCCCCACGCTGGCGCCCTTCTTCATCAGCGATCCATCGAAGTACATCGTCCAGTACTCTTGATCGACGACCGCCGGTGGTGTCTGGACCTCGGTCCATTCCGCGATGAAGTCAGCCAACACCTAGGACTTGATCGCCGTTCGGGAGGCATACGTGATGCCTTGATCCATCAACTCGAGTGCCCACTTTGCGATTCTTCCTGTGGCGTCTTGGCTCTGGACGACCTCACCGAGGGGGAACGATGTCACAACCGTCACGGTGTGTGATTCGAAGTAGTGGCGTAGCTTCCTCTTAGTGATGAGGACGGCGTACAGGAGCTTCTGGATTTGGGAGTAGTGGGTCTTGGAGTTGGATAGTACCTCGTTGATGAAGTACACAGGGCGCTGTATCTTGACGGCGTGCCCCTCTTCTTCCTACTCCACTACCAGGGCGGCGCTGACCACTTGCGTGGTGGCCGCTATGTATAGCAGAAGGGATTCTCCATCGGTTGGAGCAACCAAGATCGGGGGCCTTATCAGAAGCTGTTTGACCATGTCAAGTGCCTCCTGGGCCTCGGATGTCCACTCGAAGTGGTCGGCTTTCTTCAAGATTCGATAAAGGGGGAGACCTCGTTCGCCGAGGCGTGAGATGGATCGGCTGAGTGCGGCAAGGCATCCTATGATTTGTTGAACCCCCTTTATATTCTGAATCAGGCCCATCCTTGTGATGGCTAAAATTTTCTCCGGGTTGGCTTCGATGCCACGCTCGGAGGCGATGAAGCCAAGCAGCATGCCCCTCGGGACCCTGAAAACACATTTCTTGGGATTGAGTTTGATGCCATTCGCTCGGAGTTTTGCAAAGGTTATGAGGTGGTCGACCCGTTTGGACTTAACCACGATGTCATCAACGTAGGCCTCAACGGTCCGCCCGATGAGGTTCCCGAAGCATTTGAGCATGCAACGCTGGTACGTAGCCCCAGCGTTCTTTAGACCGAATGGCATTAAGACGTAGAAGAACGATCCAAAGGGGGTGATGAAAGATATCGCGAGCTGGTCGGATTCTTTCATCGTGATTTGATGGTAGCCGGAGTACACATCAAGGAAGCAGAGGATTTCGCACCCCGAGGTAGAGTCGATTATTTGGTCTATGCATGGCAAAGGGAACAGATCCTTTGGGCACGCCTTGTTGAGACCCATATAGTCAACACACATCCTCCATTTCCCACTCTTCTTTCGTACAAGAACGGGATTAGCTAACCACTCTGGGTGGTATACTTCCTTGATGAATCCGGCCGTCAAAAGTTTGGCTATCTCCTCGCCGATGGCCCTGCGTTTATCCTCATCGAAGCGACGCAGGTGTTGCTTCACCGGCCTAGAGCCTGGATGGTTTTTCAAGGTATGCTCGGTGACCTCCCTCGGAATGCCTGGCATATCTGAGGGTTTCCACGCAAAGATGTCTTATTTGTCGTGGAGGAAGTCGATGAGCGCGCTTTCCTATTCGAAGGAAAGCGCGGTACCAATGCGTACCGTTTTACCCTCGGAGCTGCTGGGATCTATGAGGACCTCCTTGGAGCCCTCTGCCGATTCGAACGACCTGGTCGACTTCCTCACGTCGGGCGCTTCTTCGGCGATCTCCTCCTTGAGGGCGTCGAGTTCCTCAGAGGCGACGATTGTTGTGGCGTGGCCGCAGCACTTGTCCTCGCACTCGTAGGCGCACTGGAAGGAGGTGCCGATGGTGATGACCCCATGGGGGCCCGGCATCTTCAACTTGAGGTATGTATAGTTGGGGACGGCCATGAACTTCGCGTAGCATAGACGTCCCAGGATGGCGTGGAAGGTTCTGGGGAACCCAACCACCTCAAAGGTGAGAGTCTCGGTCCTATATTTGAACTAATCCCCGAAGGTAACGGGCAGATCGATCTGTCCGAGTGGCATGGCCTGCTTTCTAGGCATGTTACCATGGAAAGGCGCTCGGGTTGGGCGGAGGCGTGTCCGGTCGATGCCCATCTCGTCGAGCATCTTTGCGTACATGATGTTGAGCCCGCTGCCCCCATCCATCAGTATTTTGGTGAGTCGCTTTGGGCCGACGATCGGGTCGACCACAAACGGATATCTCCCTGGGTGCGGGATGATATCCAGATGGTCGGTCCGATCGAAGGTTATGGCGGACTCCGACCACCGGAGGATGGGAGGTGTGGCCGGTTGGGTCGTGTAGACTTTACGGCGTGCGACCTTCTGACGGCGTTTGGAGTCGTAGGCCGCTGATCCTCTGAAGATCATAAGGTAGCCGTCCGACGTTGGAAAGCCATCGTCCTTCTCCTCGGCGTCGTCCGTAGTGGGGGCAGGGTCCTTCCCCTGCTCCCCTTTATTGGAGCCTCCGGACAAGAACCGCCGCATGAGGTTGCAGTCCTTGAGCAGATGCTTAACAGGAAAGGCGTGGTTTGGGCACGGCCCCTCGAGTAAATTTTCGAAGTGGTTCGGAGTGCCCTCCGCGGGCTTCCGACCACCCTTGCGGTCAGCAGCGGCCACGAGCGAGTCCTCGCGCCGTTGCTTCTTATTCTTCCTTTTGGTGGAACGATTGGAGGTGCCTTCGTCGGCACCCTCGTCTCGCCTTGCCTTGCCCTCGAGGCGATTAAAGATCGCTCCGACCACCTCTTCTCCTGAGGCGTAGCTGGTGGCGAGGTCCAGGAGTTTCTTGGTGGTTCGCGGGCCCTTGCGTCCCAGCTTATGAACCAAGGACTCGTAGGTCGTCCCGGACAGGAAGGCTCCTATCACGTCGGCGTCGGTGACGTTAGGGAGCTTGTTGCACTGTCGGGAGAAGCGCCAGATGTACCAACAGAGGGTCTCACCGGCCGTCTGACGACAGTTCTTGAGGTCCATGGGTTCCCAGGGCGCTTGTATGTGTCCTAAAAGTTTACCACAAAGATCTCATTCAGATCTGCCCAACTCTAGATTGTGTTGGACTGCAGGTGTTCCAACCACGCTCGTGCCGAATCGGCCAAGAATAGTGGAAGGTCGCGGATAATGAAGTCGTCATTATCCGCACCACCGGCTTGACAGGCAAGCCGATAGTCTTCAAGCCAAAGTCCGGGGTTTGTCTCCCCAGAGTACTTAAGGATATTGGTATGTGATCGGTACCTTGGCGGGAAAGCAGTGTTGATGATATGCCGGCCGAAGGCCTAAGGGCCTGGTAAGCCGGGGCTCGGGCTTCGGTCCTCGCCGCTGTCGTAGCGTCCGCCGCGGCGAGGATGATAGCCGTCGAGCAAGGCGGAGCCAGCTCTCAGCCGTCGGGTGAGGCGGAGCCGGTCCTCAGACATCGGACGAGGCGGAGCCAATCTTTAGTCCTCCGGACAAGAAGTGTAGCTGCGTTCTTGTCTGTTCGAGAGCATCAACGTTTGATGATTATTAATTCCACCTCATCGGATAGCTCAGGACTGGTCCCGACACGAGGGCACTCTTTTCATCGGTAGCCACTGCAAATCCAGCGTTATGTCAGGCACATCGATTAGCGATAACAAATGGTCAAATGCAGGCATCAGTCTTGGCCGGTGGATCGGGCTGTAACATCGCATCACATTCACATGGGCACCGCCCGTTCCTGGAGTCACTGACGGGCACGCACGGTTCAAAACTCCAGAGGACCCCCGGGGTCACATCGGCTTCGCGGGAAAAGAAAACAACTGCTCCGTCCGCCGTGCACCGGCGCGTGAACAAAGAAACATCAGTGACCCGCCGGCGCACAAACACCTTGTCCGCCCACGTCACGCCTCCTCTCCTCTCCTCGGGTAACCGCCCACACGCGAGCGCCTCTCTTCCTCCCCGTTCCGTTCGTCGTCGCTCCTCTCTTCCCCCCCGCATCTCGCGCGCGCGAGCGCCTTCGCTCTGCCACCCTGTGCTCCCCGCTCCGCCCCGACCCGCACGCCTCTCCTCGTCGGCCGGCCGGCCAGCGCCGCCATGGCGCGCTAGCCAAGCCACATTCTGACATCGATTCGCCCGCCACGCCTCTGACCAGCGCATTGATTTCTTGTTCTCCGCTCCCGGCGCCGCGGCCACCACTTGGTGGTCCGGTCTCTTGCCATGGGCAAGGGCTCGGCGCCGGCAGAGCCCGAGCCCGCCGTGCTCCTGCACGGCGACCTGGACATCCGCATCGTGGAGGCCAAGTGCTTCGCCTCCTGCTCCTGCGGCAGGCCCGCCACGAAGAAGCGGATCATCACCAGCGACCCCTACGTCTCCGTCTGCGTCGCGGGCGCCACGGTGGCGCAGACCCGGGTGATCCCCAACACCGAGAACCCGCGCTGGGAGGAGCACTTCCGCGTGGAGGTCGCGCACGCCGCCGCCCGCGTCGAGTTCCACGTCAAGGACAACGACGTCTTTGGCGCGCAGCTCATCGGCGTCGCCGCCGTGCCCGTCGCCGCGCTCGCCGCCGGCTGGTTCCCAGTCGAGGCCGGGCAGTGCGGCGCCGGAGCCGGCAGCCACTCCCAGAGGCGGCCCGCCCCCGAGCTGCACCTCTCCATACGGTACGAGCCCATCGACGGCAACCCGTTGTACAGTGCCAGCGCCGGCGCCGGACATCGGTACTCCGGCGTGCCCAATGCCTACTTCCCTCTCCGGCGAGGCGGCGCCGTCACGCTCTACCAGGACGCCCACGTCGCCGGCGGCAATCTACCTGCGATCGAGATCGACGGCGGCCGGGTCTACGAGCACGGCAGGTGTTGGGAGGACATCTGCCACGCCATCGCTGAAGCGCACCACCTGGTTTACGTGGTCGGCTGGTCCATCTACCACCCCGTCAGGCTCGTGAGGGAGACGACCAGGCCGTTGGCCGGAGGCACGCCGCCGACGCTCGGTGAGCTCCTCAAGGGGAAGGTCCATGAGGGAGTCCGCGTCGTGATGCTGATTTGGGACGACAAGACGTCGCATGACAAATTCCTTTTGAAAACGGTACTGTATGGTTTACGTTTCTTTCTTCAGGAAGTTGTTCATTAATTTGCCGCGAACGAAAGAAAGAACACCCTTTGCTTGGTTCAATAATAGTCTGATGGAGATGTTTTTGGTTGAATGCAGGGTGGAGTCATGCATACACATGATGAGGAAACTAGAAAGTTTTTCAGGCATTCCGGTGTACACTGTGTACTGGTTCCTCCTTATGCCAGCAATAAACTTAGCATTTTCAAG
This sequence comes from Miscanthus lutarioriparius, assembly GCA_904845875.1. Lineage (NCBI taxonomy): Eukaryota > Viridiplantae > Streptophyta > Magnoliopsida > Poales > Poaceae > Miscanthus > Miscanthus lutarioriparius. The sequence goes on from CAJGYO010000017.1 coordinate 74,685,544, forward strand.
CAGCAGGTGAGGGTTCCTTTTAGTTTTCCTTCCCATTGTACTGCTACAATGAACTGAACTGCATTTTTTTTATTTACAGCATGTACGTCAGCTGTCAGCAGTCAGCACGCATTGGCCCGTTCGCGTGCCCTTAAAACAGATTCCTTCAGCATTCTTCCAAACCATCCAAATTCCTCCAAACGAACAGGCCCATCGTCAGTCGTCGCGGCGGGCGACCCCATCCTCCGGGACGAGCACTACAGGCTGTACGTGCTCTTTGTGTGGTCGAGCTGGATCGGGTTCGGCAGCTCCATGGTGCTCACCATGGGACTGCTCACCGGCGTCGCCACGGGGTCGCGCTTCGTGCGCTGGCTCTTGGTCGTGTGCTGGTGCAGAAATGTGTTTGACTCATTGTCTCTGTCTAATGGTGTTCCAGTGTCTATGTGTTGATACGGTGATCCTTGTAAGGTAGCTAAATCTGATAAAGAGGACACATATAGGCAGAGGTACTAGATGTGTGCCAATTTTGCGTTTGAGCCTATATTTTGTCAGCGCTGTGTAATAATTATTTTGTGTCATATGAAGTCTTGCATGATTTATTTGTTTTGTAACAATTGCATTTATTGCAGACCCCTCCACCGCTCTGTGATTTTGAGCAGTGAATCGACACTGAGATCAAGCCGGAAGACAATAAGTGGATGTAGAAACTGTTGCGGTGGGAGGCAGAGGATAAGGAGATGATGGAGAAGAGACGCAGAGAGCAGGTTGCAGAAAAGGAGCACAAGGAAGAGGAGGAAAGGAGGCGTGTTGCTGCGTACAGGGAGGAGAGGGAGAAGAAACTTGAGCATGCGCGCCGAGCGAAGGCAGTGATTGAGGAGAATCCCGATGCTCTGAGAAAGGGAGAGAAATGGAAAATGGCATCGTTGCACTCAGTAGTCTGCATGACTTGTTAGTTCTATGGTTTATTTATGAACAAATTTGTGCAGAAAATTTCCGCAGAGTTTCCTTTGTTTTTTAATGCAAACCAAACAAAAATATGACACAGAATATATGCAATTCCATACGCGCACATTCATCTCAATCCATATACATGTGATCATATTAAAAGTGAACGTACGCCATCATTACTTCATCTTATATAGAAACTAATGCAAATGGACTATAACGGGACAATTAAAATAGCAGAACACTTACTTGTGTAAGTCAATATCAGTCGAGAACGGAGCCATTAAGTAAAGCTGTCTCACTCTAAATTGACGGACAACTCTATCTGACAGGTGGAACTCGACAGCATAGAAGTAGATTAGAGGACACTTTATCCTGTAGAAGTCGTAGCTCCAAATCATTTATAATTTCAACACTATTGAAGCACGGAATCCATCTCCACAGTAGTGGGCACTGGCCTTACGTGCCACCGCTCCATGGTATGCTTGTTGCTGTCGTCATGCCACCGCTCCACTGACCTTACATTGTCTCCGGGCCGAGCCCGAGCATATCGTCGACGGTGGCTTCCGCCACCACGGGCACCAACAGACCGCACGGCATCTGGATGAACTCGCCGCCATGCCCCGGCGGCGGCTCGACGATCGGCTGCTGCGGCTCACCTCGCAATAACCACTCCACGGTGAACTCTTGGTGCTCAGACTGTCGTTGCACGGCAGTCTCCGGCTCGGCGATTGGCTGCTGCAGTCCCTGCTCTGGCTCGTCTCGCAGCATGCTCTCGTCGACGTAGAAGTTTATGTCCTCGATGTTGAAGTTGAAGTCGCCGCCGTGCTCCGACTCCACGCCTTGTGGCTGATAGCAGGCGGTAGTATCCTGCTGCACCTGTTCTTGCTGCTGGATCGACTTGGCCGGCGGCGCCTCGGGGTGCTCACCGCCGCCGGCCTTCCTCTTCTTGGCCGTCTTCTTGGACGAGGACTTCTTGCTAGAGGAGGACGCCGACGCAGACTTCCCTTTCGCGCGAGGCGAGCGGTAGACCTTGCAAAGCACGTAGTTGCTGCTGTCGGCGGCGGCTTCCTCTTCTTTCTTGTCGGCGGCGACGAAATCGTATTCCACCATGCACCACCCCATCCTGTAGAACGATCGAGCGGAGGGCTCCGTCTTGCGGCCGTATGAGAAGGTGCAGAACGTGCCGCCACCGTATCCCTGGACGTCCTTGCGCCCTATCTCCGAGTGCCAGCCCGTGCCGCCGCCGCCTGTGACCGCGCGCTGCCTGTGGCCGCTGGTGTCGCCTCGGGTGTTCTTGTATTTCTTGGCGTGGTAGAAGTACCAGATCCTGCTGTAGCCGTCATCTTCGGCACCGGTGCCCGGCACCGGCTCCAGGTCGGCGACGAGAACCGCGGGAACGGCATCACAGACATCGACGTGATGGACGAAGTGGACGTGGTCTCCGGCGCGGACGCGGCGCAGGAGGGCGATGGAAGCCTTATTGTCGGTGGAGCGGCTATCGTCGTTGGACGCCATGTCGCCGAGATGCAGCTGGTGGTGGATCGACGACGATCGACTGATCGGCGGAGGCGTGCGTGAAGGTGAAGAAAGTACGCGTTGGAGGCAGAGGTGGGAGGGAGCGGCGCTGCCGCTATATATAAAGCACACGTCGGAACCAGAATCTTAATGGATCGATGTTGGTTGCCTCGCGCATCAACAGGTACCATGGGCCCACAGAAAAAGGGGAAAAAAAAGACACACACGAGACCAGCCTACCAAATGGAAGCCCAGCCTTTCGTGGTTCAAAAACGCCAAATCTTGTCTGAATCATCGTTTGGTCAAGACTTTTCGGAATCCTCGTTCTTCCGCCGTATCGTAGTTTCTTCCACCTCGATCGATTTTTTTTTTCAACAAAAACAAGTAATCGGGTTGTTTTCGATCCCTATTCCATCTCTGAACCGAACCGAACCGCGCCGCCATTCCGACGACCGTGCCCGAACCCCAATCCTGTCAAGCAAGTTTTTCCAGAACAGCAGGCGCGCTTTTACCAGCGAAAGCGAGCCAGCTTTTCGATGGCATCATTGCTCAGTCGGGGCCTCTAAGAAGGTTTCGTGGCTGCCGTCCCTATCTATGATGCTTTTGAAGGTTAAGGTTGGTAACGTTGTGTAACAGACACGATATATATCTGCCAGCAGTCGACATCAGATCAAGTTTCAACCTAAGCTACATGGATGTACAAGGCGACAGATGAGGCTTAAGCTTGCTACTATCTCGTTGAAGGTGAGTAGGTGACTTGGTCCGGTATTTGACTTCCTGGTCTGGTGCCTCATGTAGTGGTTGGTTGTGCTGTGAATCTTGAGCTGCATTTGTGCTTGTGTACTCGATCTACATACCGCTTTTGTGCTGGGATTCGATCGGGAACTGTTTAGCCTGAAACCTATTTCAACGAATGCGATAATGCTAATGTTGTCTCAACATGTGTTTCACAACACCAAGTATTGATTTAGTTATGTCAATTCAAAAAAAAAGGAAAATTTACCGCATCAAGCTTCTTCCATATTCTGTTTCATGTGGTTTTTAGTGCTGTGGTCTCCGTTGTTTTTCCTCCCTTTCTCGTGAAAGAACCTAAATGATCTCTGAATGAAAGGCACTACCAGGTTGAGAGGCACGAGAGCACGTAAGATGATAAGAGCAGCTATTTCTATTTGATCAAAGACGATTCTCCTCATGAAAATAACCACTACCAAAGATCAAAATCAAAATCTGATATCGAAATTTTTTGTATCTGCTTTTTCCAGTTGATCGAACCTGCGCTGGAGACCAAAAAAATAAAATAAAGAAATCGTCGGCAGCAGGATTCGAACCTAGATATTTATTTTTACATTTTTTAACTAATTTTAAATCTAACACTGTTTTTTTTTCCAAAACTAACACTTTTGGCCGCGCCTATTGCCATGGCGCGGCGTGCATGGTGGCGCGGCGGGAGGCTGACGTGGCGACGACCGGGGCTGCTGACCGGTGACGTGGCAGGGTCTGCCGCGCCACCGACCACGGCGCGGCAGTGACGCGCCATAGCCCACGGTGCGGCAGGACCTGGACGCAGACAGAAGTTCGGCTGCTGTCGGTGAGGATCGGCAGCGACGCGACCATGGACCCCGGCTTTGCGTCGCAGCTGAACGGCACCTGCAGCTCCGACCCCAACGCCTTCGCCTTCCTCGACCCTTCACCGGTGGGCTCCGAGCAGGTGCTCTAGGCTAGTCCGACATGAGGTCGCGTAGCACGGTCGACTACTGTGCGTCCAACTAGGGTGCCTTCTTCGGCGATTTCGTGGCGGCGATGACCAAGCTCAGGAGGATCGGGGTCAAGACTCCGGCCACCAGTGGCGAGATACGCCGGGATTGCCGGTTCCCGAATTAGTTGCTAGTTAATCTCGCCGACAGTGCTGCCGCGACGTATTGAAACGAATATAAAGCAAATAAATGAAGTCCGTGCGCAAATTGACAAGGTGCCGCATAACATTTTTATTTGTTCGACATAAGTTCGATATAACATAACCAACTAAGATCGTAAGTTTTGGACGACAATATTCGTTCGACCTAACAAACTAAGACCCAGGAGTGTAAGGATCCCTCGGACGCATCTGTCTCTTCGGATTTGTTGGCAACACATTAGGAGTGTAGCCAACGTCGGTGTGGTCGCGTTGCCGGTGCGTACGGCTCATACCCTGCAAGTATATGATATGCACAATTACTTATAATATTTATGATCGTTAGTTCATGAAGCCTGCGTATTTAAAGAATCTACCTTTGTTACTACATGTGAGGCTTCTTGGGTACCAAGCGGCGCACCACCTAGCTGAGACATGCCGATCTCGTCCTGCGGCTAATCGTCCCACTGGTGGTGCTGTCTGCGAAAGCCCGGGGGGTCGTCGTCGTCGTCATTGTCGTCCTGCGGCTAATCGTCCCACTGGTGGCACCTGTCACCAGCTGAGAAAAGCCGGCTGGTGTCCTCAAAGAGCCAGAAGACGTGCCACCCGACTGCGCTGGGACTGACGGTTCCACCCAAGAAGTGTCCATGCAGCTCAGCTTCTGAGCTAGCTTCCTACAACTCCGCTTCACCTTCTACATAAATAGACATTAAAGTTAGTGTATTTCCCAAACGCATATACACTAAAGATACATTTTCAAAACGAATAAGTTTATGTTTACCTCCATAAAAGCCTCGAGAACGCCAGGCCCTGCCCTCTAGACCCGTGAAGCCAAAACGCTGCTTCGTTGGACATCCTTGACAATTGTGTCGCCTGTGTACAGAAACGCGGTTGGACAGTTTTAGTACACATACTTAATACCAAATGGATAACAAATTATATCATTCGAGTATCTTACCACGTATCTTTGAAGCAGGGCTCTCTGTAGTTATGTGTCCTCCCTAGTGGACACGTCATACACATCTTCAATAACATCTTCCTCTGAGTTCTCGTCAATTGCCTCCTCAGTGTACGGGAGCTTGATATGTGTCCTCGTAGACCTGTGAAGCCACCGCAGGTACTCGTCGAAGATGTGCTGGTCGTGTGGGGGACCCGCATAGACTGACTGTCGTTCCCTGTTCTGCCACAAGTGGATATACGCGTTGTGTGTCACGCGCCAATTCTTGGTCTTGTACCTCTTCCTGCGGTCATACCTGCAACAAAACGATGTTAGTTGTACCACACACACCTCTAAATTAGAGCTTTGTTATTAATCGATAACGCACCTGTGCAATTCTTGGTTGGTGGAGTAAAGCGGTGGTGGATAGCCTGTCATTCTTCCAAACTGTCTGCAGACCCTGATGGGCAAGTGAATCTCGACTACGTGGAAGAAAATAAGAGGGACGTTGTAGTGATACTCGTCTGACTTATCCCTAGTGACAGGACTCAAATAGTACTCGAGCTCTGGAGCATCCCATGGACACCAATGCACCTGAACACTTCGTAATTGAGTTAGGTTGTGATATAGTGTACATCGAACAAGACACATGTATGATAGTAAAGAGAGCGTAACTGGTGCTATGTCAGGACGTTGAGACCGTCCGTGTACTCCGTGTACTTGCGCCTCGCATTTCCTCTAACTAACTCTACTTCCGTCCAGATATACAGAGCTGTAGCGAGTGTATCATGCCCATTCCATTGCTGCTTTGAACACGATAATGAATTAGCCATTAATAATTTTATCATATGTAACTGCCTCAAAAAATATAGTGAACTGAAGTACTTATCGGTAAACCAGTATTAAGGGGCCTCCCAACGGACCATCGTCCTACCGGTGCGCCCTGATATGCGTGCGGTGCCTCAAAGGAGGTAAGGCCACCTGTGCGTCGGTGTCACTCAAGATGTGTGCTCTGTGCTGATCGTCGTACTCCACCTCAAGAAGGGGGTACAACGAGTGCTGCGTGGGATGGACCATCCTATTACAAATTGATAAACAAAGGGTTAGAGTATTCAAATTAACAATATTTAAATTAACATTAGGTAGCATTGCAAAATTTAAACTACTTGTTATGCAATACGAGCACAATATAAAAGCACATGTATATATTCAAAGTAACATTAATAAACATATTAAACAACTTTAGTGGGAAAAGAAGCAAGACCCGCCTCCCGTCGGTGTTGAACGTACGGAACGCCGCGGCGGGGCGCCGTCGTTATGAACACGCTCGTCGCCGGGCACTCGAGCCCAGTGGCGGAGCGTGAGTAAAAATTAAGGGGGTGCCAAATTACCATTACAGATTTATTAGTGAGAAAGTAGCAGACTTGTAATATAATTTAAAATGATAGAACCATTACGAATTTAGTCTCAACTAAAATTTGATGCTAATATTAACTAGTGCCATATTTGAGTATATCAGGTCCACGACTAAAAAACGAGAGAGAGGATTAGAAAATTCATCAATCACACCAATTGAACATATCATGCAATCATGCCATTTCTGAGTAAGCTAGTATAGCATTTAAACATTGAGTAGTATGCAGTCGCTGCCACTCATGCAGTCCCTGCCGCAGATAAGGTGCAGACTTCACGTAAAGAAATGCTGGTGCTCTAGTGCTCTTCCAGTCTTGTCTCATGCAGTCTTGCTGGTGCAGAGATGCAACATCTTTTCGCTCAATCTTGCTTACTAGTCCTGCAAAGTTATCTCGGACAAGGAGGGGCCGGAGCCCAGTTTGGCCTCCGCTGGGCTCCGCCCGTGCTCGAGCCAGTGGTCCGCGCGCGCGCGCTTGGTGCTCGATCGGCGCGTTCCGGGCCACGCGCGGACTGCGTTCGTGGCCAATGCACCGGTCAGGGCGTTGCTCAAGTCAAGGCTTGCGCTGAGTTCAAAAGATGTATGCAAACAACAGAGGAATGGATCAACATGCTTGGTTGATGATAGCCATGTCCATGTTATAGTCAGACGACGAGCTATGCACTGATTCGTGTCTGTACTCAAAATCACTGTTAGTTATTGATAGCCTGAGATGCTTCCTTTGGACTCCCAAGCAAGAGATTCTTGCATGAACATCTATGGTTAATTGGTTACAGGCACAACATCCTGTTACATAATTGTGGCAATTTACAAGGGATTTCGTAGTCATCCTAAAAAAAATCAGATGAGATCGACAACAATGCGGTGATGAGATGAGAGTATGGGTATTGTAAATACAAAATTAGCAATGCCAACTGGAGATGATTGATAGAACAAAAATCTTCATAGATTCGGTTGCCATATTTTAGACCATGAATATTTCTTGCTAACGCACTAACCTATAATATTCATAACCCAAAGACTAAGCCAATGTCATCCAGAGGGTACTCCCGTCCTCTCTAGTCTCTTGTAACCCGTCTAATAACCCGGGGAAAGCCAAAAACTTTTGTCATTTTTTTTTGCATCGTCGCATTTTTGTTTGCTTCCCCTATAAGTAATGTGATTCAGCTATAAACATTTTTTATAACTTTTTTGTTTGTATAACTCAGCTATAATAAGCCTATAAGCATCTGGAGTCTCGCAAGTTTTTTTTTTTTTTTGAACTTTGGCAATTTCATTACTCAACTGATAAGTCATCAGAAACGATTACAAGGATAATTTCAGGGACAAAACTTGTGATGAGTTCCTCCCCTTCAATGCATTCATAACCCAAAGCAGCCAAAGCATGTGCTGCCCTATTGCCAACTCTACTCTGAAAATTACAAACGAAATCAATAAAGTTCACACGAGCTAAAAACTTGAGCTCTTCAACCAGTGCACCTTCAGGCATTGCATCGAAGATGTCCGACCTCATTGACTGCTGGACCATCTGAGCATTCGTCTCCAGGATGAGTTTGCCAACACCCAAATTTGCCGCCGCCTGGACACCCTGCAAGCAGGATATCAACTCGGCTTGGAAAGCACTAAGAACATGATTCAGCCTTCCTCTTCCTGTCAGCACAACGCTACCATCGTGATCTCGGATCAGAAAGACCCAGCTCCCAGACATATTTTCAGCCTTGAATGAAGCATCAAATTCAATTTCAGCACTCACATCATGGGGTTTGGTCCATTTGATAGTCTGAAGTGCTTTCTGGGCACTCGCCGCCCCCTGGATTTGAATCATCTCGTAGCAGTAGGCTCTGAGTCTCGCAAGTTTCGGCATTGTCAGATGCCACTACTCTCATAGTCAGGCCTTTTGATCTCACGTAACTACAAAATTCACGAGGCTCTCAGGCCAGCAGGTCACCAAGACCCTGGGAAAGAGAGTAGGAAATTTTTTAGCTGATCGATTCGAAATGGGAGCATGTCCGCAGAAGTGCACACCGTCACACTTTGAAAAGGAGTAATTTTTTTGTTTCTGCTAATTTGTTCAAAAAGAGTTTTTTTAAAAAAAATTTATAGCAAACTTTATTGATTCACATAGATGGTTCATCGTTTATAAGGAGTTATTGCTAGTTCTGTCTGCCCCCTTTTTCCGATATTCTTTATTTACTCTTACTCAGCAATTCTCTTGTTGAGTTTTCAGGGAAGAAAGGTTACTACTAACGTGTCAATTCCATTCCTTCACATGGTGTAAGGTCTGTGTGTGCGCATAATCGCCATCATCTCGAATTCTCGATGGACATCATGTCTCCAATGCTTGTCTTCTCCTGAATTTTTGGAAAAACAATTGTCTCCTCCCCTTAATTATCACAGTCGTTCGATTTTCCTCTCTAATCTATAAAACCAGTTTTAATCCCCTTCAACTTTTGAAAACTGTTTACTTTTGCAACCTTGCGATTTTAATAGTGGTCTTATTGATGTGGTGCCCCGTTACACGGGGTAAATCGGACTAAGTTGAAGTTCAAAGAGGTAACTGTGACTAGATTTTTTTTAAGAAAAAACCTAGTTTAACATAAAACCTAGTTTCTATGAATTATTTTTAGATAATTTAAAATATCTAAAATAATTAAAATAAAAAATAAAATATATTTTTATATGACAAGATAATGCAATTAAAAAGTCTAAAACCTAGTTTAATCTTGAAAATTCATAGAAAATTATTTTACCTCGGAAAATTATGAAACTTGATTTTGATTTTTTTAAAACACTTGAAACTGTTTGAATCTTGATGTACACATTTTGTTGCTTATTATTTTCTAGTAGAATCTCTCGTATCTATTATACTTTGTTGATATTGATCATCTAAACTACATAAAAGCGCTAGTGAAGCATTGTTAGGACCGTAGTGGGCACTGGCTCCCTGCCCTAGATCATTTTTCAAAGTATATGTGTTAGTCTGCGTGGCTGCATGCACCCTGCCACACATATGGATACATGAATGGACCCTTTTCTTTAATATATTTAATTAAGTTTTACAAACTATTAAATTTAATTAAGTTATAGTGCAATGATTTATAGAGCGTAACATGGTATGAAAATCTAGATGGTAGCACACGGGTCATGATATTTATACAGATAGAATCAAGTGACATGAACAAGATATTTCAACTTAGGCACCATAACTTAGAGCATGATTTTTTTTAAAAAAATCCAAAACTAGTTTCATAAATTTCCAACCTAAAACAAATTTTTATGAAATTTCTGTTGTTAAACCAGTTTTAGGATCCTTAATTATATTATCTTTATGTAAAATATATTCGGATACTTTAAATTTTAAAAAATTTCAGATATTTTTATAAAGATATTTCTAGTCTGATATACCTCCTTGAACTTTTTCAACTTAGTCCGATTACCTTCTGTGATGTGGCACAACATCATCAAAACTGCTCTGGTTGTAAAAGTGAACGGTTTTTAAAAGTTGAGAGAGGTTAAAAAACCGGTTTTGTAGGTCAGGAAAAAATCGGATGACCGCGATAGTTAAGGAAGGTAAATCGAACTTTTTCTCTCCTAAATGAATGTGCGTGTGTGTTTTATAGAGATGTACTTCCCCCGCCCCAATTTATAAGTCATTATAACTTTTTTTTGAGAATTTAAGCATCTCAAGTTTGACCAAATTTATATAATAAAATAATAGTATTTATGACACCAAATAAGTATAATTATATTCTTAATTTTATAGTACATCTATTTGATGTCATAAATATTTATAATTTGGAATGATTTATAATTTGAAATGGAGAGAGTACTGTTATAAATCAATTTCTTTTTTTAGCAAAAGTAAATAAATTCCATAGCAGGCCCAATTTATAACCTCATTCGGCCCAGTTCTGCTGTGAAGTACGGGCCGAGCCCAGTTCTAATGCGCCGAGGCCCATCAAGTATATATGATTAGGAAAGAGTAAAATATACCGCATGTCCATTAACTTTAGAGGAGGTGTTATTCAGATCTATTAACTTTAAAACTGCATTTTTTTTGTCTTTAAACTTTTTAAGTGGTTCACCAGACATCCATACCCCTTCGTTTATGTTTGTATTTTGCATAAACATCCTTCTATTTATTTTTCTTTCACACTTTTACCCTTCTCTGTCTTCTGAGCGCGCGGTTTTGGCGGGAGAGCGCAGCGAGCATGCACAAGGGCCTGCAGACTGCAGTGCGCTACCGTCTGTGGACTACAGACGTGGGTAGAGATGCGAGCACCACGAGCCAGCGAACGCCTGCGATGCCATCTGCAGCTACCATCTGCAGGGCTCCATGAAGATGGCGATGCGGTGGGGCCTAGACTCCAACGAACGACTCGTCTTGACGTCTTGGGCAGTTGGGCTGACGGCGCGCCGCCATCTCCGTTCAGCACGCGCTCGTAGCACGACGTGGACGACGAGGCCGCAACCACACCAGTACTTTCTCAGACGCCGACGAGAGGCGCTGCCTCGTGGCGGCGCGCTCTGCGACTACGCTGGCTAACATGGAGGTGAAGGACGCATCGTCAAACCGCCCGCTGAGTATCAGCATGCGGCTCGACGTCGTCAACCTAGCTCGCCGGCGTACCCCTGCACGACGACGTACATCACGGCGAGCACGACCTTGGCCTCCCTCTCTCACTTGTGGTGTTTATCACAAACACTGACACACTCACGTTCTCTACGGTGGATACACGCGCACACATACAGAAGCCTGCACACACATGACACATACAGAGCAGTACAAGCTAACAAGCTTTGTTGACACAGCCACACAACAGCTCTCGTCCTTTCCATTCGTTTATAGACTATAGTAAGTACATGCAACAAGCGATAAGAACCGGGCCATCCACTCAGCGGAGACTGCATGAATAAGGTAAATAGCAAATGCACTAATGACAAGATTAAACTCTAACAGAGTGCGTACGCCTGCCCGACGCGAAAGGCAGGAACGCGGGGCGTCGGCCTGCCGCGAACCGCTCCGGCTTGCCCTTGCTCTCGCCGCAGGCGGATGGGATCGGAGCTCCAGCGGGAAGTGCTTCTCGGCTTGCTGCTTCGGGATTACCGGCCAGTTCAGCTTGCCCACGTCGCTGGGGGTGACCATCTTGTCGAAGAGGTGTCCCCGCGGGCGGCCATCACGGGGAGGGCGACGCGTGGGAAGAATGGTTGTTGGCCAGCGTCCAGGTGGCGGCCAAGGTGCGCTTGTTCTGCGCGAGCTCATCAAAGTAGCTTCCCGTCGGGCTGCGGCAGTTTCCTGCCCACGCCCTTGTACCTAGACGATGGCAGCTTCCCGCCCACGCCCACCGCGGCGGAGCCACAGTCTGCCTCGGCGCTCTGCTCGCCATTACCCGTGCGCTCAGAAGATGAAGAGGGATAACCATGTGAAAGAAAAAGAAACAAAAGGAGATTTTTGTAAAATACAAACATAAAAGAAGAGGTATGGACATATGATGAACCACTTTAAAATTTAGGGACCTCAAAATATAGTTTGAGAGTTGATGAACCTAGATGACACATGATCAAAAGTTAATGGACCTACGATTCATTTTGCTCGATAGGAAAGCTAGCACACCTATGCGCAGTTGTTTTACTCAAAAAATAAAAGAAAAGAAACTATGCGCAGTTGTGCCGCATGCATGGGATCCATCTGTGTCTTGTCTTCCGCTTTGCGCGCCTGGGCTCGACGGAGTTCGTGCATCAGACCCTCAGTTCGTGCATCAATCTGTCTTCCTCCCTGGGCTCGTCAATGACGCAGTTTATATATGCTGCATGAGATGATGATGATCAAGAGAGAATGCCGCTCAGGCCTCAGGAAATTAGACGTCCATCATGTGATGTGATACTGGTGTAGCACAGCACTGGCACATGTTCACTCCAACGAACTAGTAAAACACTGCTACAGATCAAGCATAAGTCGTTCGTTCCAGACTCCAGAGATGAAGATCTGCTGTAAATAATAAAAACACTTCAGTTCTGTTGTCTAAAGATGAGTTTTTATTAGACCAGTTGACTGAACAAAGAAAGTTATTTCTCAAGGGCTGCGTTTGAGGGGCCAATAAAACCTAAACTTCATCTAAAATTCGTTATGCAAGTTGATCTTGTGGCAAATATCTCTCTATTCGCTCTAATAGTGGCATGGGAACTATGGAAGGAGAGGAATGGAAGGTGCTTTCGCCGAGTCTCCTCCACGGTTATGCAAATCCTCACCCATATCAGGCATATGGCAGACCAGTGGATAGACGCCGGGGTGGCGAAACTAGGTTGTCTCGTGCGTGAGTAGTCGCCTTGTTCTAAGTCCGCTAGGAGGGGATATGCTCATTGGAAGATGATTTGCCCCCCTAGTGGGCCACTTCGTGGCACCTTGTTGTAAACAAACTATTTCTCAATTTTAATACAATGATGTGCAAACCTTTTTGCGTATTCGAGAAAAAAGATCTTATGTCAAATATGTTGTTGGTCCTTGCTCATCATATGTCTCTCTTATTTGTATCAAAAAATTAAAATTGTTATGAATAATAAGAAATGTACTTCAAGTTAATGTATTGTGCCATATGTGAACATTCACTTATTTTTTTTTTTTGTGAATTACACAAGTACAGACACAGACGTTCAACACGTACGCACACTCACCCCTATGAACACACGTACGCAAATCCTACCCTATGAGTACCTCCGAAAGATTGTGCCGGCACATCTCGAGATTGACAAAGTCACCACAAGCTCCTCTTTGTAGACGAGAACATCGTCTATCACTGAAAGCACAACGCCGTTAAATCCGGAAATAAATCCAGAAAATACGAGCACCCGTGCCAAGTCGAGGACTTGAACCGGGTGGGTAGGTTTCAACACAAGGAACCTAACCAACTGAGCTAGACTCAGTTTGCGAACATTCACTTATCTGACATAACACTAACACAGCCGACTATAAAGATTCAGTCATAGCATGATTGGCCTATGGCCATTAGCATTTACCAAAGCAAGTCTCGTGGGCAAAGCCACAAAGCTCTATAATCTGAATAGGATCTTTCAGGGTTTAGGCTACACTAGACTGAACCGTACGTAGAACAACTTTCATTGCTTGTTCAACGCATATTCATCGGTCTATGACTCATGAGTCATGGCCAATAATTGAGAGAACGATTAACTAACTGTAGTAACATCAAAAGTAAAACAACCATATGCATGGTGCTTGTGTATACGAAATTATGTTGCAAATTTTACTACTGTTTACTGAATTGTATATGGATTTTTTTACGACATGTCCTAAGATAAAATCATGGATCTGCCACTGTTGCAGGGATAGCATATTTGATTTTCAAAGGAGTAGAATCAAAATTGACTGAACACAAGGTGGATGAATGGGAATGAGTGATCATCAGTCGTCACAGCGCTAGTGGTAGAATACACGTTGACTGAATAATTTGAAGTCTCAGAGAAGATAAGAAGCCAGGTCGATCGTTCTGAACAAGGTCGAACACAACACAAACAATGGAAATGAAACGATCATTACATCCGCTTTTTTTTCGAGAGCGTGCCATTGCGACACGTGTTTCATTAAGTAGAAGTAGAGTGTCAAGGTTACACCAATCCAAAGCAATTCATGGATTACCGAGGAAGGACGAAACAGTGACAATAGTCACCCAGATTACATTTTGGACCTAATTTTCAGAAATGATTTGCAACAAACTATAAGCCACCAAAGGTAGTAAACTCCTCAACTGCCTGAAACCAGCCACGACCCATTGAAAGTCCTAGTTTGGTTTTGACTAATTGATGAAATCATTTGGACTAACCCTATATTTAAGTGTGTAGATGAGATAGGTTGGTCCAAGTCCAAGTGATGGAGCTAAATGGCACTCATGTGATGGAGATGGCTAAAAGATGGTGATCAAGTGCTCTAACTTGGAAAAGAAGAAAGAGAAAAACAAAATGGGCTCAGGGCAAAGATATATTTGATAGGGCTATTTTATTTTTCAATCAAGACGCAATAAAGTGTGTAATTGGGTTTAGGATAGATAGTCATACTATTAAGAGGGTGATCTCATAGTTAATACAATTATCAAGTGCCACTAGGTGAATTGACTCCATGCATGTGCATTAGGACCTAGTGAGTGCTAACATTCCTTGAAAATGTTGGTGAAAATTTCTAACTCATCACGTACACAAGTGTTGGAAACATTGTGGAGTTAACACATTTGCACAAGGGTTGAAGTGCTGGTAGTAAAGAAAGAGCTCTGGGTGCATCGGACAGAGGAGACGCAAGCATCAGAAAAATGGTCCTTGGGTCCGATAGCTAACCCTAGGTGCTCAGGCGGCGACAGAGCACATCGGGCGCTAAGTACCATGGGCATCGAACAAATATGTTTGCGCCCGATGTGTTTTGGCTCCTCTTCGTCTCGCAAAATAATTCTTTGGACATATTTCACTATTGACACCAGACAAATTTGGCTAGTGTCCGATGTGACTAAGCATCATTCGATGGCACTATTCACGCAAAGGAGGTTGGCTTCACTGTGGACATCAGACGCGGAGAGACTGTCCGACGTGAACCATTGGACGCGTTCAATGTGGCTCGGCGCTCTCTGGATGCTTACTAGTAGACATTGGACGCTGGCGGGGTTTGTCCGATGTGACATCGAACGCTGAGTAAAGGAATTGAACGTTGGTCGCCAATGGTAACTTTCAAACGGCTAGTGACACGTGTCGGCTCTGGCGCTTTTGTCCGATGCCCCGTCGTTTGTGTCTGATGCACGCGCAGCAAAACCAGTGAGGGCAGTAATGGCTATGTGAGGCTTGTGGCCTCTATAAAAAGGACTTGGCCGACTTTTCCTAACTCTCTCGGCTCTCTAACTTGTTGATACACCTTGTGAGCATACTCCCACATCTCCCACTCATCTAGATCTTTCATCCAAAGTGAGATTGGGAGTGATCCAAGTGCATTTGCATTGAGTTTGAGAATCTAGTGGCACTTGGGATCATGTTGGCTGCGTGATTGCTTGTTACTCTTGGTGGTTGCCGCTATCTAGACGGTTTGGTGCAGAGGTGACCGTTGAGTGGAAGGTGGTGATTGTTTACGGCTTTGATCGGTGTTTTGTGAGGGGTTTTTGTGCCTATTCCCCGCGGAAGATCGCGAAAGGCAATGTCGATGTTTGACCACCGATAGCCTACCACGGGGGTACCCAGGGCAGTATGTTCGGGCTTCAGCATATGCAGAACTCGACGGTAAACGCAAGAGACAGTCGATTTATCCTGGTTCGGACCCTCGATCGTTGATCGAGTAACAGCCCTACGTCCAGTCGGCGTTAGCCTTTTGCGTTGGATTGATTGTAAAGTGTTGTGTCGTAAAGTCCCTTGACTAGGAACCCTGCCCTCCTTTATATAATCAGGAGGTTAGAATCCTAGTCGGTTTACAATGAGAGTTCCTAATAGGATTACAGAATAATACTACTACTAGGATTACATGGGAAGAATCCTAGTTAGACTAGATCTTCTCCCATCCTTGCGAGGTATCCCATGGGTCCCGCACCGACAAGCCCCCGAGCACTTCATGGTTGAGCTCTGGAAGCCTCGTCTTGTTCCTTCAGGTCTTGTCGAGTAGGAACAAGCGTCGTCCGAGTGCTTTCTTGAGCGAAACCGTGTAGCGCTTCGTGAGATCTTCGCATGGTGTGTATCTTTTTGAAGAAAAAAGTATTCCCATTTGGGTGTAGCCCCTGAGCCTCTTGCTATTTGGCATAAGGAGCTGGAGGGTCTTCTCTTGAAATTGCTCTGATTGTTCGTCGAAGGGCTCCTGAGCATATACCCGGGTTCTTTATCAAAAAGAGCTCGGATATAGCTAGTTCTGGGTTCTTTTTGTCATGAGGCCTTGAAGTGGTCTGTCTTGAAGAAGTCTTTTTGGTGACGTGCACTTTTTTGAAGGAAAAAGTGCACTCACTGAGTGTAGCCCCCGAGCCTCTTGCTATTTGAAACCAAAAGTTGGAGGGTCTTGAATCTTATGTTGTTTGAAAACTTCTGTCTTGAAGAAGTCTTCTGAGTGATGTGCGATTTTTCGAAGAAAAAAGTGCACTCACTGAGTGTAGCCCCCGAGCCTCTTGCTATTTGGAACAAAGAGTTGGAGGGTCTTGAATCTGAGTTGTTCAAAGGACTGAAAGTCTTTCCTTATTGCAGCCCCCGAGCATATACCTGGGTTCTTTTATTTGAAAAGAACTCGGATATATGATCTTGGCATGTTCTCTGGTAGTCTGCTATTGTCAGATGTAGTTGTATGGTGGTGGTTGAGAGTAAATGTTGTTTGTTCACGAGTAATACAGTGTTGGTATATTCTTCCGAATATGCTCATTCTTGAGTACTGCTCCTTCATGCCTGAGTCCTCTTTTATTGAATTCTGTCTTTTTACTGTGTCCTTTGTTAGGTTTGTTCTATTGGTGCTCCCGGTCCATGTGCACCGCTTCTTTGGTCTATAAATACCTTCCTGGTGTGTTGTTTTGATTCATCGAGTATTTTGTTGCATGGTCTGAAATCTCCGTAGTCATGAATATGATAGTTTGTGAAGTAGAGCAGCCCCCGGGCGTATTTTGTAGTTCTTGTGTATCTTGTCGTAGTTGGAGGGAGTCTTGTGATAGGGATTAGAGGTAGACTAATCCTGCAACGGCATTGTACCGGGAAGTACGTGGCGGTAGTTGGAGGAAATCTTGTGATGTGGGATACGTTCCTTCATCCAGCAGTTCTGGGTTGATCCTCGTCACTTGCCCTGAGACTGTCTGGTGCAGATCAACACCATATCCAGCATCACATCGGACTTGGTAGACAGATGCCTACCGGCTTCCCCTGGTCTATGTTGTCCCATCGTGCTGCTGATTTTCGCCTTGGATGCACTGTGTCCGTCCTTTGAAGAAAACAGTGTAGCCGAGTGTGATTTGTTCTACCGAGTAGGAATTTGGAACACGTAGTCGTTCCAGAGCCTAGCTGTGTCCGGGTTCCTCTTTGCTACCTTGCTTGTCGTAGTACCAAGTTCGTTGGGTCTTGTAAGATGTGTAATCTTCTATTTTTTGAAACCATTTATAATGGAAAGAATCTTGTATTCTGAGTTGTCATTCTTCTTTTTTTTCTGCTGAAGTCCTGGTTGTTTATGAGATTCCCGAGTTCTTTCTATAAGAACCGGGTTCTTGTGTTTCTTGTGAGGTAACCCTTTGTTGCTTCATGGTTGATGAGTTCTTTTTGTAGCAATATGATAACTCTGCCATTTTTGCTGGATGGATAAGTCTGAAATCTGCCCGTTGAACTGTACCGTTGTGTGGATTTGTGCCGTCCATCATTTTAGCTGTGGCAGTAAATGGACCATTGCGTTCTCATGCCATGTTTAAATGGGCCCAGTGGGCCGCATTTTACTGCTGTAAAATCTATTTAAAGGCCTTTCTTCTTCTTTTTCTTTACTGCCCTGCTTTTGCCTTGAAACCCTAGTATTCAAAATTCCGCCGCCGCCGTTGTCGCCGTCATCTAAGCACCGCCGTCTGAATCATCCTTGTTTCTTAGTTCTTTTTTGCTTCCGCTAGTATATGGGTAGGAAGAAATCAGGGAGCAAGTCTTAGACAGCCTTTGTAGACGAGGAGGCATCACTTTCTGTGATTGAGAATCAAGAATTCATGGACATGAGGGCTGCTCAGAAGATCTGGCCGGCTCCGACTACGACTGAAGATCAGTTGCGCGAGCTTGTTAGCGATGGTCTGATCCAGAGCAAAGATATTGCTGATTGGAAAGCTCCGGGCGAGCATTGGGTCCCAACTCTAGGTCCTGGTGAGATTGTTCTTTTTGTCTTCTTTATCCGTGCTGGACTCTGCCTTCCTGCTTCTGCTTTTCTTCATCGATTCCTTGGTGTCACACCCAATTTTAAGGATAAAATTGAATGCACAAAACTCGTGTGTGCCCAGAAATCAATCACACACACAAGCTGACAAATCACAATAGTATCATCACGGTGTCCCATACATCAGAGTTATAATAAAACTTAGTCTTATACATCACAGCGGAATAATAAAAAGATAATAAACTCTCGTGGCCGTCATCATAGGGAAGGTCAACTGGTTGACCACAAGCCTAATAATCCTCCGGGAAATCCTCATACCCGTAGTCATCTGTTACCCATCCGGGATTTTTATCCAAGTAAAGAAAATAAACAAGTGTAAGTACATTCCGTACTTAGCAAGCTAACATGGGGTTATGAAGCTCAAAAAGGTTAGACTCTGGTTTACTGCAGTTAGCATTTTTATTAGGTCAAGCTTTTATTCTCAAGTATTATCAAGTTATGCTTAAGCTCCCATTTAATTCCCATAAGAACATATATCGGAGTCATATGTACCATATATCATCACTAAACAACTTTATAAGATCATCATCAAGTATCCATTATTCTCGTGAGTTTTCCGGCCGCTTCAGAACAGTGAGCACGGCTGTTATAATAGATTTGTTACCCTCTGCAGAGGTGGTGCACATTCACCGCGAGTCGTGATCCCCATATGCCCGGGTTAATTACTCCC
This sequence comes from Miscanthus lutarioriparius, assembly GCA_904845875.1. NCBI lineage: Eukaryota > Viridiplantae > Streptophyta > Magnoliopsida > Poales > Poaceae > Miscanthus > Miscanthus lutarioriparius. Next base: position 74,704,797 of record CAJGYO010000017.1, read on the forward strand.
ATGTCACTTCCAAGGTGAGCGGGCAGGGTACACTATGAAGCCATTTCATAGGTTTTCCTAACAAGTTAGGGCCGCTAGGTTTCCTTGGCAGGCAGATGTAGGAACCCCCCTTTCCTATGGCACATATCCATCGTGGCTATACACATAGGAACAGAGGAGGGTCCTATACCCAACGTGGCAAGCCCCATTTGCGCCCAAAAAGGTAACCTCTAACTAGCTAGAAAAGGTCCTATTACTGAGCTAAAGTCAGAGCCATATGACTCTCCCGGTTGCACTGTCAGTCCCAGCTTTTGCCGACAGATAAGTCCTTATGGAGGGCCGGAAGCAACATGAACAAAGGTCATTTGCCCTTTCGCCCCTATGGAACAGATTGTTATAAATCATGTTACTCACTTTGTTCCATAGTATCATTCATCAACAGGTATATCAAGTTCAGTTAGAGCACTAGCAATCTACCCATATGCATTTAACCCATAGGATACAAGGAACAGGATAAACAATCACTAGGATGTCCTTACGGGTATCAAAATTAGACACATGCAAATGAGTAATTGATTAAAGTGAAGTAGGACATCAAGGAAGGCCCATGTTATACTTGCCTTGGTTCACAAACTCGTCTTTGTTCCTGCTGGTCGTCAAGAGTTCTTGGTCTCCAACGTTTTCCTCACCGTCTGAACGCGACCAACATGGCAACATACAACATTCCAAAAGCATTCATGCAAAGCAAACATTCCTATCATTAGAACAGTACACCAACAGTATTGAAATCAAAATAAAATGTTTGTAAACTAATCTACGTTTTCTACGATCACGTCAACGAAGTTCACGAAAAACGGAGCTAAAATGCGAAAAGTTATGATTAAAACGGGTTTTCTGTAGCCCCATATTTAATTAATTCTAATCATGAAATTAAAAAGTTCCAAACTTGACTATCAGTAGCGTCATCATGTAGCTTATGAAATTACGAAGCTAACGCGATTTGAATGGATCAATTCGGAGTTAAAACGACAATTATATAAGCGAAAACATTCGAATGGCATTTCAGAATATCTGAAAGCGTACTTTTGACTTAAACAAGTGAAGTTTACGTTTTCTAAATGGGATTGCGATTCGGGAAATACGCTAAGGACGACGGGTTAGGACTTAGAAAAATCCAGGGCTCTTTAGCAAATTTACCCCGAAGGGTATCTTCTATTTCAGCCGTAGATCACGCGATGGACGGTTCGGATCGGCTGGAGGGGTTGGGCCGTGGGAGCGAGGACTCCGAGAGAGGCTAGCCATGGCGGTGACAAAGAACACACGCCGGCGAGCTCGGATAGGGGGGCTAGGGTCCGCCAAATGGGGAATCGAGGGCACCAGAGAGCTCGGGAAGAAGGGGGTCGATGCAAGGGTCGAGAAGACTACCGGAGGGGAAAGCGGGGCTATGGCGCCATGGCGTGCATGGAGCTCACGGCAAGACGCGGATTGGGCGCTATAAGCCACTAAACGCGAAATGAAACGCATGGGGAGAGAGAGGGACCACGGCGAGCTCACCACGGGTAAAATCGAGGGCGAGACGGCTCGGAGATGGCTGCCCATGGGAGGTGGACGGCGAAATCCGGTGACCTCGAACGACGGTTCTTTGGGGGCCTCGGTGTGTGAGCGGGCGAAATTGAGCGGGGGCAGGGCGCGACGAGGGGGGCTCGGCTGCCTTTTTAACGAGGCGAGGGGCACGAGGGGGGCGCCCCACGACGCCAAGGCTTGACCTGAACGGCGGTTTGGCCTTGACTGGAGGTTGAAGCGCGGACGCTGGAGACAGGGGGGGCCAGGCGCGGCAGTTGGTGCCAGGCTGGTTGGCGGGTCGGAGGCCTTGGTTTCTTGTCTTTGAATTTGGGCAAGTGGGCAGCGCATGAGCCTTGTGTCAAGCTGGAAAAGCAAAAAAGTCCCGAAAGGAAAGGGGTGGGTCAATTTGGTCATGGTCTTCAGGCAGTCATGGGAAAGAAATGGCCATGGGGCGAATGAGAGGAAGGGAGGAATGGAAGGAATTTTCCTTTTCTTTTTATAAATAAAATTTTCAAACTCATTTTAAAAAGGTTTTTAAAATCTTTTAGCATTTGAACAAAACCACCACCAATCACAGAAATAAATATGCAATAGCATGAATGCATCAACATGTTTCTATTCTTGTATTTTCTTTTAATTTCATAAAAGAAATATTATTTCCTATATTTGAAATGCACGTATAATTGCATCTTTAAATCAAATTTACTATTTTAAAAAGAATTCAAATTTTAGGGTGTTACACTTGGTTATTTTGGGATTAGCTTAAACCATCTTGCTCCCAATGCTGTCCTCCATCTTTCTGTTTTTGTTCATCTTTGTGAAACTTTTCTTGGAATTCCTTCTTCTCTTTCTCTCTTCCGTTACTTCTTCTGTCTGAAGCCTCATCCCCGCCGCGATGACACCCATGCTCTTGGTGGCTGCGGGATTCAGTTTCGCCAAGGTTTTAAGAATAAATTCTTTGATTATGACTTGGTTGATTCTGTGAGGGATTGGCGTGCCGACTGGTTTTATGCCGCTAATATGATTCCTCCTCTTGCTATTCATTCTGGATCTGGTCCCGTGGTTAATGACCGGTGGGAAAAGAATTCTATGACGACGGCTGAGCTCCAAGCGATCAAGCCGTTTCTTGAGAGGATATGTACTCTAAAACAGCAAGGCTTGACCGGCTTCGGGATTATTTCTAGTTTTCTTCGCCGCCGTGTTCAACCTCTGAAGGAGCGAGAGAATTTTGGCTTTGACTATTCTGGGGCAGAGGACCCTTCTCGTATGGTCCCTGCCCTTGAGTTGACTGATGAGGAGGTGCTTGAGCATCTTCAGAAGATGCTGAAAGGAGTAAGCATCGTCCCGCTTGCTGTTCCTAAGTACTGTGCTAACAACCCGCCTCCTACTGTGAGTTGTTTTTTCTTATGCGGGTACTTTTTGTATTTCTTTTGTTGTATCCACTTTTTGCTTAATCTTCCTTGTCTTGTTGTTTTACTCTTTTATAGGAATTGGGGCGTAACTTCGTTGATCCGATCCCCCTTGATGTCTGTCCTGCCATTGTGGAGACTGGGGATAGTCTTGCTGGGGCTTCTTTAACTAGTAAGTTTCAAACTACCACGATGTTTCCTGGTGTTTCTTCCATAGTTTTTGACGTATATGTGGAGTATGTTCCTCGTCCAGTTCCTCGAGGCCCTCATAGTGTCGGAAAGAGGGGGCGAGCTGAAAGTTCTTCTAGTTTGTCTGCTGCCAAGAAGTCTCGCCAGTCGAGTACTCGTCCAGGTACTCCAGTTGTAGGTAGCGTGCTCCTAGGTGAGCATATTAATATGTTTTGTCTTTTTGTGGTTTGTTTGTGCCTTTAACCGAGTACTTTTCTCCTTTTTTAGATGATGCTATGGCTGCCTTGCTTGAGAGTGAGGAAGATGAGGACGATGATGTGCCCCTTGTCCTACGTCGGTGAGTTGTTTTCCTATTTTTCTGTTGTTGAACGCCTCTTCTTGTGCTAACTTTGGATTTGTCCTCTTGTAGTAAGCGGCCGTCGAGCTTGAGTTCTTCTGGGGCTCTGGTACCGGCCATGCCGCTTCTATTGCAGAGCGGCGGTGATGTTTTTGCTTCCATAGTTCCTCATGTAAGGTCTTCTTTTGGTTTCATGAAGAAGAAGATAGCTGAGTGAGTGATTCCTCGTTATGTTTCTTTGCCTCTGTTTTCCTTTTTCCTAACTCATATTCTTATCGTTGAGTTTCCTTATCATCTTGTAGGCCCTCGCCTTCCCTTAACCCTCCACCGACCTCTTGTCAGTCCTCTGATGCGCCTCTGTGTGCTGAGTCTAGGGACTTGGCATGTACGATCACCGAGGTGGCTATGAGGGATACAGGGCTCCCTAATGATCATGCTGCTGCTGACTCGGTGGTTCGAAAGTGACCGTGGCCACGACGGTGGGTTCTTCTAAGGAGGTAGCCGGGGCTTCCCAGGATATGGCCCTAGCCTTGCCTTCTTCGCATCGGGCGGCTTCTCCCTCTGCTCCACTTGGTACCGGTGCTCGGCGCTTGGATGATGATGTGTTGCAGCAGTTCGATGCCACTCATCGTTTGTCAGAGCTGACTGCTGCCTGGGGAACCCTTGCTACTTCTTTTGGGGAAAAGCTCCAGGTAAGTTTTTCTGAAGTTCTTTCTTTGGATGTTCATCTTTCTTTTGTTCTTATGCCTTTTTTCTCTCTCTCTTTTTGTCCAGTCTTTTTCTTGGGATCATACTGGCTTCTTTTTCTCGTCTGAAATCAAGAAAAAGTTGTCTTCTGAAGTAAGTTCCCTGAAAGCCGAGCTTGATCTCTATCGGGCCGAGATGGAGACTGAGCGTCAAACGCACCAAAAGGAGGAAAAGGCTTTTCGTGCCCGGGTTGTAGAAGCAGAGAAGCGAGGGATGCTGCGGTGGAGGCCATGAAGAATGAGTGCAATGGTATCGCGGGTTCTTCTTGTTTCCTTTTGTATTCTGATTTTCCTTTCTGCTGACTTCTTTTTTGGTGCTTGTTCTAGCTCTCCGAGTTGAAAAGCAGAAGCTCTCAGAGGGTATTGATGAAATGAAGATAACCGTTCGCAATAGTCACAATAGGGTTGAGGAGGTAATTACTCGTGCTGAAGAAGAACTCGCGCTTGCCAAGTTGATTAGGTGTGGAGCTGACAGGGATCTTGTGCAGGTCCAAAAAACTATTGAAGACTTGACTGGTAAGTTGGCGATGGCTACTGAAAACTAGAATGCTTTGTGGAAATCATTTCGGTTAGTAGCCGGTCTTCTCCGGACTTCAGCGGATGATGGTCAATCTTGGGCTCAGTTTATTCCCCAAGTTCTGACCCGTTTCCTAGAGTTCGTGAAGAGGTGCGCCCAACTATGTACTAGAAATGTTCTTGCCCAGGTCCGGGTTCTTTCTCCAGAGTTTCCTTTGTCCAAGGTTGCTGATGAAGCCGAGAGTCAAGAATATCTGGATGCTATTGAGAAGATGGAGCCTGAGGTCGAAGATTTAGCCAGGAGGATTGTTGATAATCTTAACATTGATATTTCTTCTCCTTATGACAATGCTTGATGTAATTGACCTTTGTACTCCAGCTTCTTGTAATATGATACTATACTTCTTTTTGAATGAAGATTGAATGAAGATTCTTTATTTTTTGTTGGTGTCTTCTTTGCCTGTATGTCTTCGTCTTGTAAACAACTTGGTTTAGGTAGATCGTTGTCTTGACAAACTTTCTTGATCTGTCGAGTGCTTATCTGCGTCGTGTAAACAACTCGATATACGTAGATCGTTGTCTTGACAAACTTTCTGTTTAGTACTGAAAAGACTTAGGACCGGGGATCTCAAGTATCTTCAGCTTCTTTCTTTTTTAGCTTTTTCGCTTAACTCGGGATGTGGCCAGCATCTGTCTCTTTCCCTGGTTGTAAAAACATCTTAGGATTGGTTATGGTGTTAGCTTATTAGCTACCCTCATCAGCGAGCTCAAGCATCTTTTTAGCTCTTTTGCTCTCGGCTGGTATGCTCAGGCATAATTTCAGCTATTTTGCCTTTTGGTTCGGGTGTTAGCTTATTAGCTACCCTCATCGGCAGGCTCAAGCATCTTTTCAGCTCTTTTGCTCTCGGCCGGTATGCTCAGGCATAATTTCAACCATTTTGCTTTTTGGTTTGGGTGTTAGCTTATTAGCTACCCTCATCGGCGGGCTCAAGCATCTTTTTAGCTTTTTGCTCTCGACTGGTATGCTCAGGCATAATTTCAGCCATTTTGCTTTTTGTTTTGGGTGTTAGCTTATTAGCCACCCTCATCGGCGGGCTCATGCATATTTTTAGCTCTTTTGCTCTTGGCCGGTATGCTTAGGCATATTTTCAGCCATTTTGCTTTTTGTTTCGGGTGTTAGCTTATTAGCTACCCTCATCGGCGGGCTCAAGCATATTTTTAGCTCTTTTGCTCTCGGCCGGTATGCTCATTGGAGACAACTCGGGGAAAGCCATAATAAGACATGCATTGCCAAGAAAACTCATCTTTATTGATCATGAACATTGATGAGCCATAATAAGACATATGTTGTCGAGGAACACTATCTTTATTGATCATGAACGTTGATCTCTTGTGGTTTGTACATGTATTCTTCCTTGAGTTGTTTTCATGCGTAGAATCTTCTTAGTTGGCTGATGTGCCATGTATTGTTGACTTCTTTTCCATCTTCAGTTATCAACTTGTACGTGCCTGGCCCGGTGACTTTTGTGACAATAAAAGGACTTTCCCATGGGCTGAGTAGTTTATGGCGTCCATCGGTTTTTTGTATTCTTCTTAGTACTAGGTCTCCGATTTGTAGTGATCGAGGTTGAGTATTCTTGTTGTAGTGGTGTCTTAATCCTTGAAGGTATCTTGCTGATTGAAGGGTAGTGTTTACTCTGACTTCTTCTGCACTGTCGAGTTCTAATCTTCGGGTGTGTTCTGCCTCTCCTTTGTCATATTGTTCTATCCTTGGTGACGTCCAGATCAAGTCAGCAGGTAGTACGGCTTCTAATCCGTAAACTAGGAAGAAAGGTGAGTATCCGGTGGCTCTGCTTATTTGAGTTCGTAGCCCCCATACGACCTTGGGTAATTCTTCAATCCATTTTGATCCATAGTCCACTAATTCTTCATACAATCTTGGTTTTAATCCGGCTAGTATGAGTCCATTAGCCCTTTCTACCTGTCCATTGGCTTCTGGATGTGCGATTAATGCGTAATCTATGTTGAAGCCACAATCCTGTGCCCAACTTTTGAATTCTGTAGTTGTGAAGGGAGAACCCAAATCTGTGATGATTCGATTGGGCATGCCGAAGCGGTGCATAATGTCTTGGATGAACTCGACTGCTTTGGCTGCGCTGTATTTTGTGAGTGGTTTGTATTCAATTCACTTGGTGAACTTGTCAATTGCTACAAAGATGTACTCGAAACCGCCTTTTGCTTTCTTGAGAGGTCCTACTTGATCCAGCCCCCAGCAGGAGAAAGGCCAAGCTGGTGGGATGCAGATGAGATTGTAAGCTAGCACATGAGCTTGTCTTGCAAACATTTGACAACCTTTGCATCTTCTGATAAGTTCTTCTGCGTCTTTCAAAGCGGTTGGCCAGTAGAATCCGGTGCGGAATGCTTTGCCGACTAGTGTTCTTGAAGCGGCATGATTTCCATAGCAACCTGAGTGTATTTTGTCTAGGATCTCTTTTCCCTCTTCAAATAAGACACATTTTAGGAGTACTCCTGATGATGCGGCTCTTCTATAGAGCTTTTCCCCCTACTAGGACGTAGTTCTTGCTTCTGCGAACAACTCGGGTAGCTTCCTCTTTATCTGCTGGCAACTTATTCTCTTTGATATAATCAATAAAAACCTAGGTCCATGAGGTGGTGATTACCAAAATCTGGGTGTCTTTGGCTGGGATTTCAGGGGTTATCTCACCGGGTTGTTTTATAGAGGGAGCTGATAACTCCTCTATGAATACACCGGGTGGGACCTTCGCCCTGTCCGATCCGAGCTTGGCGAGGACGTCTGCCGCAATTTTAGAATCGTGCAGGACATGTAGAATTTCTAATCCTTGGAAATATTTTTTGAGTTTTCGTATTTCAGCACAGTAAGCGCCCATGTTTTCTTTGGTGCAGTCCCAATCTTTGTTGACTTGGTTGATGACTACTGCCGAATCGTCGTATACGAGTAATCGCTTGATTCCAAGGGTAATTGCCACTCGGAGCCCGTGGATGAGGGCTTCGTATTCTGCTTCATTGTTGGTAGCTTGCCATAATATCTGAAGGACATACTTGAGTTGTTTTCCGTCTGGAGAAATGAGAAGAACGCCTACACCAGCTCTGCCTAGCTTGAGTGATCCATCAAAGTACATCTTCCAATGATCAAGGATGGTATTTGACATAGGTTGTTGAATTTCTGTCCACTCGGCAACAAAATCGGCAAGGGCTTGAGATTTAATTGCCTTCCGTGGGGTGAAATCGATATTGAGAGCACCAAGTTCAACTGCCCACTTAGATATGCGCCCTGTTGCGTCTCTGTTGTGTAGGATGTCTCTGAGTGGGAAATCTATCACTACGGTAATCTTGTGGCTTTTAAAATAGCGGTGAAGCTTGCGTGAAGTGATCAGGAGGGCGTAGAATAGTTTTTGCACATGCGGGTACCGGATTTTTTATTCTGATAGTACTTCGCGGATGTAGTATACGGGGCGTTGTACTTTATATACACGCCCTTCTTCTTCTCTTTCTACGACAATCGTTGTGCTAATCACAGTAGAAGTTGCCACAATGTACAACATCATGTCTTCGTATTTCTTTGGAGGTGTGAGAACGGGCGAGGAGGTGAGGTACGTCTTGAGTTTTTTGAAAGCTTCGTTGGCTTCTTCTGTCCACTCGAACTTATCTTTCTTCTTTAGTAGTTTAAAGAAAGGTAACCCTTTTTCGCCGAGTCTTGATATGAAACGATTGAGGGCTGCCATGCAGCCTATTAGTTTTTGCACATCTTTGACACTTCGAGGAGGGCCCATCTCTGTTATGGCTCGAATTTGCTTGGCGCTTGCTTCGATTCCGCGATGACTGACCAAGAATCCGAGTAGTTGTCCTGAAGGAACCCCGAATACACACTTGTTTGGGTTCAATTTTCATCTCCATCTTTTAGGTTTTCGAAGGTTTTCTTTAAGTCTTCAATTAGTGTATCCGGGTTCTTTGTCTTTACTACTACGTCATCCACGTATGCCTCTACATTTTCTACAATCTGTTCACCGAGGCATGTTTGTATAGCTCTTTGATAAGTGGCACCAGCATTCTTGAGTCCAAACGACATGGTCTTATAGCAGTAGGCACCGAATGGAGTGATGAAAGATGTCTTTCTCTGGTCTTGTTCCTTTAATGCGATCTGGCGATATCCTGAATAGCAATCGAGAAAGGATAATAGGGCAGTGTAACACCCCGGGTGTTTAAATATTAAAAACAGGACATGTCATCATATGCATTGCAAGGCATTGGTCATAATGCAAACTTTGATATGCATTCACTAAAACAAGTTTACATTTATGTTATAAGTGTTGCTTGGTATTGTTTGAATCAAGTTCAAAATCTTTGTATTGATTTGAAATTCTGAAAACCCTGATTTTCAATATTTAAATCCTACCGTGAAAACTCATTTCAAAATCTAAGCATATTTTGGGGTTGAGCTTAAAAGAAAAAGTGTAGATCTTGTCAAGTTATACAAAGTTTGTTTTTGGAGTTTTCCAAGTTGTTTGGTAAAATTTGAAGTTATTTGAAAAGGCAAAATTCCTTAAATGTCCCCTTTTCGAATTCAAATTTGCATTTCAAAATGTAGACCGAATTTTGATATGGTTATAAAAGAAAAGTTGTAGAACTTTTGATTTTGAACAACTTTTATTTTTGGAGATTTTTGAGTTGTTATACAAATTTGGGAGTAATTTGGATTTTTAAAATGAATGGCAATTCTGTAATTTTGAGGAACAGTGTTCACCGCTCTTGCTACATTGCCGGCAATCTTCTGATCGGTTCCAGGCGTGCGCTTGGCGGCCTCGGCTTCGCGCTGGCGCGGGAAAGACTCCGTCATGGCTTCTCCTTGCTTCCTTGATCATCCTATAAAGCTCTGGAGCTGTCGCCGTTCTTCTTTTTCCCTTGCTCTGTTTTTTCGTCGTCCTTGCTCATCTCCAGTGAGCTCGCACCGTCGCTGTAGTGCTCCACCGTCGTAGCTAAAGTCATTTCTAGCTCGTCTCCTTCTTGCGCAACCACCCAGCCAGCTTTGGTAGTCTGATTTAGCCGGGAACCCGCTGTGAGCACCCTTCTTCCTCGTGGCCGGCAACTTCCCTAGAGATTCCGTTTCACCGCGGCCAGCGCCCTCCGGTGAGCCGTTGCCTTGATCTGTGTACCTACGGCTTCGTCTCGATGCTGTGGTGCTTAATCCATTGTTGCTTGGTCATTTTGCCCACTGTAGTCGGCGTAACACCCTCATCGACGATCCTTGCTTCGCCGTGATCACCGTGGACGTCGTCACGCGTCACCATTGCTTCTCCGGTTTCGGTCTTTGCTCCAACATGTTCGGGGTGAGCTCCTGATGCTTCCTGAGCCATTTATTTGATTGCTACCGGTCTCCTATCATCGACGTAGCGCTGCCGTGCCACCGCGTCCACCATGGCTGGCGTCAGCCATGAATCGTGCCGTGATTGAGTTAGCTAGTGTCTCCAATCGATGCGCCATGTTGTTGTGAGTGTTTTGGTACTTTGGCCGTCGCCGTTGGACTCACCGTCGGTGAGTTAGCGTCGGTCAGCTCCGTCACCGTCGCGGTCAAAGCTAGAGGTTGGGGATGACAGGTGGGACCCGGGTGTCAGCGACTGTTTAGTTCAAAATGAATATTTTGTTTTTCAGATTTGAATGAATAGTGATGCAATTTGTTATTTTTGTGTAGATTTATTTAGAGCTCCAAAAATTATGAAAATTTTTGTGTGATCTCTCTGTGATGAATATTATTTAAGAAAAATATGAAATTTTGTTTTTCAGAACTTTTTGAATATGATAAAAATTGATCAATTAATTAATAAATGAGTTTCCAGGATTTTTCTAGGCTTATTTATGTATCCAAAATTTATGAAAATTATTTTGCACTTAGTTATCATGTGATGAACATTTACAAAAAAATTTGAGGTCAATTGGGACAAGTTGATTTATTTCATAATTCTTAATTAATTAATTAATTTATTTATAAAGGCAAATAGTAACATTTGGTGATTTAGGTTTTGTTTGAATTTTTGATTGAGTGATGTCCTTGGGTCATTAGTTGGTAATGATCCTTGGCAATTGATGTGAGTGTTACTAAAATGGTTTGGTTAGTTTGACTTGTAACTGTACCGTGAAGGAAAGTTGTATTCAAGTCGTTAACTTTTGCATTCATCATCAAGCATCATATTTTGTATCTCACATCATGTTAAACATGGCATTGTTACTACGTGTAGTGAACGAAGGTGAGCATGTGGTAGTTAATCAAGTAGTTGAGGAGGTTGATCCATCTGTGGTGGTTGGTGTTGATATCAGTGGAACGACTCTGGACCCAGACTTTTCCGTCAACGAAGGCAAGCCCCGGATGCATACAACCTTACCTTGTATTTTACAAATTGATTTTTTTGCTTTTGCTTCTATTTACTGCATTAAGTGATTAGGAGTCAAGTGAAAACCGAATTGGTACATTACCAACCTTGTTATTCCATATTTACCATGTTACAGTTTTAATTCGTATATGTCTAGTTATGCTTAGCTATGCTTAGAACGATGAAAGTCGGGTGATTACTTGTCACCTGCAAGTTTTAAATGGAATCTTGGTTACTTATGTTATCATGTGATATGGGAATGTGGAGTAATAAATCTTGACCGGACGGACTCGGTGTGTGAGCCACAGGACATGGAGGTCTTGTGAGCGGGTTCTTTCCACCTGTGTCGATTAAGGCCCGTACCGTTGTTGAATTGCATGAGGTGAGACTTTGTAGTACTAACCGCATACTCCGGTAAGCCTTAACTTGGCTATTCTATTACGAGAATGGCTACTCACGCACTGGGAGTGGAGAGATGGCAGGAATAGCGTGTACCCACGTGGCAATGGGCTGGATTGATGGAGTACTGTATTCTCGGGTGGCACAGACCCGTTCTTGTTTAGAGGATTTGAGGGTAGGTTGATATATGTAGGTCAGTGACCTACATATGTCGTGTGGTCTGGAATTCCTAGCTGGGTTTTAATCGGTTCGAATCATCGTTGCTCCTCGGTTATGGAGACTCAACTCACTGTTCATCATCGTAGTTTAATAACTGAAACTTGAGTAAGGTTTGAGAAAGTGTTGGATATGGAGTTTCATGATCTCATTACGGGTCATGTCAGCTTTGTATATGGTTTTATGAAGTTTTAAATGTTGATATAAAGAATTTTGTAAAAAAAGCTTTTACGCAAAAGAACTTTGATTATTGCTAAAGCACTAACTTGAATCCCTGAGCCTGCATTCCTGCGTTTTATCAGTTTTTATTTCGGTTAAGTCTTGTTGAGTACTTTTGTACTCAGGGTTCATTGACCCTTGTTGCAGGTGAGGCTCATGAGCAGATCTGTTTTGGATCGTGCTGCATGACGGTTGTTCCTTATGATGCTGATAAATAGATGTGTGGCTCTTGGGCAGGGCAGCTTATTTGTGTGTTCTGTAATATGTTATAATGCCACTCCACTACTTTGGTTTGTATTATTTATCGAACTTAGTTGTAAGGTTTGAAATTACTATTTTGTAAACTAAGTTATTGTAAGACTTCCGCAGTTTTTACTCTGGTGTATCTATTTGAATAAACTGTTGTAATACTGCATTAACTCTGTAATGTGATCCTGCTCGGAAATCATGGATGATTCGGGGTTCCCCGAGGACACCCGACAGTCTTCTTAAGTTACCGAGAACGTATGCATAGATGTCGAAGGTCGTTGGACAGTGACAAGTGCATGTGGGCCCTATAATTTAGGAGGTTCTGCCATTCAGAGGATTTCTGCAGAGTTAGCCCAAGCTACTAGAGATAGGGCTATGGACGCCATTCAGGTGGGCAGATTATAGGAGCAATTAAGACGTCTCACCACCGCTCACAGGAACTGCGAACGTATGTTAGTTCGTACGGTAGAAGGAAGAAATGAAGTTTGGCATAGAGAGAATGTAGCTAGAGCTAGAACTCATGAGTTAGAATTTTATATAGAGGACTTAGAAGAGCATAATACCTATCTGCATGAGGAAGTTCATAGGCTAAGCAATCTCCTGGATCCTAATCATGAACCCCAAGCTGATGCAATGGACCCAGGTGTCATCCTTGCCGATGAAAGTGAATCGGAAGAAGAAGATCCCGAAGAATTAGTAATGATCGATAAGAGTGACAATGAAGGCGGTAATATTTCCGGAATGGATACCGAGCCGAAGTTTGAAGTGATTGAGGAAGGGAGTAGAGATGTATAATAGTTAGTTCTAGTTAAAGTTAAGTAGTCTTGTTTAAATGCGGTCTTGTGTTTAAATAAGTGAAACTAGTGTAATGAGTTGTAGTACACTCTTTTATCAATCAATAAAGGTTTGTGAGTAAAGTTTGGTTTGTTGTGAATAGATGTCGTCGTACGTGGGGTTCGTATATTCCTGGTACTTCACAAGATGAGAACGGTATTCCAGATCCGCCACCAGTTCCAACAAACCTGGCTGATGCTATAGCCGCACTTGTCAATGTGACGGTTGAATATTCTCGTTTGCTTCATGAGATGGCTCAAAGTAATCAGAATTAGATGCATAGAAATCGTGGTCGCCATCATAACAAGTAGGAGGCTACATATGTGGACTTCACAGATACAAAACCCCTAGTGTTCACTAAGGCAGATGAACCATTGGAGGCTGATGATTGGCTTAGGACCATGGAGCAGAAATTTGATCTTATACCATGCACGGAGTTTCAGAAACCAGTTTTTGCTGCTCAGCAACTTAGAGGTGCAGCCAGTGCTTGGTATGCAAATCTTATGGCCATGCAACCCACAGGTGTTTCGTTAACTTGGATGGAGTTTCGCACTGCTTTCAGAGCCCATTATATCTCGGAGGGAGTTATGGCTATGAAGCTGGATGAGTTCCTTGCTTTGAGGCAGGGGGATCAGACGGTTATGCAGTATGTGGGAATATTCAATCATCTGTCGCAGTATGCATCTGAACATGTCAACACAGATGTCAAGAAAAAGAAATGGTTCATGAGAGGTCTGAATACCAAATTACAGACTATGATGACAACTTGTACCAATGTCACTTATCATGAGGCAGTGAATATTGCAATTGCTTCAGAGGCAAAGTATCGGCAACATAAGGAGCTCAAGAAGAAAAAGAGTATGTTGTTTGGATCTTTTGGGGGAAATCCAAAGAGGCAGAGGGTGATTTATCATCCAGTAAATCATAATCATCCTCTTATCGTCCGCCGTAGTTTTAAGCCGGTCAGCAATCAAATGTCCGCCCTGCTACAACTTATCAGAGTCCACAATCGACAAATGCTTCTGGGGTTTCTGCTTCAACGCCCCAAGGTCACAAGTATCCCTGTTTCAATTGTGGTAAACCTGGTCATTTCTCGAGAGAATGTTCGTATCCAAGGCAGGCTATTCAAAATTATCAGAAGGCCCCTGTAAATCAACGACAGGGTCAGGCACAGAACAAGAATAACAATCAGAATGTTCAGAAAAGCAAAGATGAGAGGAAGATAGGATGGGTGTTTTATATACAAGCTGGGGAAATTCCAGAAGGGGAGCCAGTGATGATGGGTATGTTTCCTGTCGCCAATCATCCTGCAGTTATACTTTTTGATTCTGGCGCATCGCATTCATTCATCAATAGAATATTTGTGGTGAAGTATGAAATTTCAATTGGGACAACAAAGGAAAATTTCTTTATACTGATGCATGGGGGACGCCTCGTGTACTAAGAAAATGGTATACTGTGTACCGTAAACACTGGGTGGGCATATTTTCCCACTACCATGATTATCCTTAAGGATCAGGATATAGATGTAATCTTAGGAATGAATTGGATATATCAGCATAAGGCTGTTATAGATGCTTTGAATAGAACTATAAGGGTGAGTTTGCCAGATAGTACTTCTCAACTTCTCATCCAACTTCCAACCTTAAGGAGATCAGTGGGCAAAGTTTGTGCAACTGCCATCAAAGAGATTAGAGATATCCCGGTAGTGTGTGAATTTTCGGATGTGTTTCCTGAAGATCTACCCGGTCTACCACCTGATAGGGATATCCAGTTTAACATAGAATTGCAACCTGGAACAGCTCCGATTTCTCAGAGAGCTTATAGGATGCCACCTAAGGAATTGGCCGAGTTGAAGACTCAGTTGCAAGAATTGATTGAAAAGGGGTTTATCCAACCTAGTTCATCGCCTTGGGGATGTCCGGCAATTTTTGTGAAAAAGAAAGATGAGACCCTGAGGTTATGTGTCGACTATCGCCCGTTGAATGAAGTGACCATCAAGAATAAGTATCCCTTACCTCAGATAGATTTGCTTTTTGATCAACTGGCCAGTGCCAAAGTTTTCTCCAAGATAGATTTGAGGTCAGGATATCACCAAATCAAGATAAAGCCTGAAGATATTCCCAAAAAGGCATTTACCACAAGATATGGATTATATGAATATTTGGTAATGTCTTTTGGTTTGACAAATGCTCCAGCTCATTTCATGTATCTGATGAATTCAGTATTCATGCCTGAGCTAGACAAGTTTGTAGTAGTGTTTATTGATGACATTCTAGTATATTCCAAGAATAAGGAAGAACATACGGAACACCTCAGAATTGTTCTGACTCACTTGAGAGAACATCAACTATATGCCAAGTTCAGCAAGTGTGATTTTTGGCTTAAGGAAGTACAATTTCTTGGACATGTCTTGTCAGCTGAAGGCGTTGCAGTTGATCCAAGCAAAGTGAAAGATGTGCTTGATTGGAAACCGCCAACCACAGTTCATCAAGTTCGGAGTTTTCTAGGATTGGCGGGGTATTACCGTCGGTTTATTCCAGATTTCTCTAAAGTATCAAAGTCCATAACCGAGTTACTGAAGAACCAAGTCAAGTTTGCCTGGTCATCTGATTATGAAGAGGCTTTCCATACTTTGAAGAGACTGTTGACCACTGCACTAGTATTAGCCCAACCTGATATCGAGAAGCCGTTTGATGTTTATTGTGATATTTCAGGTATTGGTATTGGATGTGTGTTGATGCAAGAAGGTCGAGTCATTGCTTATGCATCTAGGCAACTTAAGCAACATGAAGAACACTATCCGACTTATGATCTAGAGTTAGCAGCTGTGGTCCATGCTCTGAAGATTTGGCGGCATTACCTACTTGGTAATACGTGCAAATTTATACAGACCACAAGAGCTTAAAGTATATCTTTACTCAGTCAGAGTTGAATATGCGACAAAGAAGATGGTTAGAACTAATTAAAGATTATGACTTGGAAGTACATTATCACCCGGGTAAAGAAAAGGTGGCAGATGCCCTCAGTCACAAAAGCTATTGTAATTGCCTGACAGTAAGAACAATGGGTCTGACCTTGTGTCAAGAGATGGAGAAGTTGAATGTAGAGGTAATTCAACAAGAAAGTTTAACCAATTTAATTGTTGAAGCCACTATTCAAGATCAAGTTATTGCTGCTCAGAAGGAAAACAAGGGTGTAGCCCATATCAAGGAAAGAGTCAGGAATGGAAAGGCGGAATGTTTCAGCATAGATAATGAAGGTGTGCTATGGTTCAAGGATCGCCTGGTGGTACCAAAAGTTATTGAGTTGCGGCAGTCAATTCTTGAAGAAGCACATGCTACTAGGTTATCTATCCATCCGGGGAGCAATAAGATGTACCATGACTTGAAGCAAAGATTTTGGTGGACCAAAATGAAGATAGAAATTGCAAGATATATAGCAAAGTGTGATACTTGTCAGAAAGTGAAAGCTATACATTTGAGGTCTGCTGGAGAATTACGACCATTGCCTATTCCAGCTTGGAAGTGGGAGGACATAAGTATGGACTTTATTGTTGGTCTACCCAAGATATCAAAGGGATTTGACTCAATATGGGTTATTGTAGATCGAATCACTAAGTCAGCACATTTTCTTCCTGTCAAGACTATATACCCCATAGTCCAATATGCCAAGATATATTTAGCAAGAATTATGAATCTCCATGGAGTACCAAAGACCATAGTGTCAGATAGGGGTACACAGTTTGTCTCCAGTTTTTGGAAACAATTGCATTCTTCATTGGGTACCAAGCTCCTGTATAGTACAGCTTATCATTCGCAGACTGATGGACAGACTGAAAGAGTCAATCAAGTACTTGAAGATATGTTAAGGTGTTGTGTCCTTAATTATTCCAATAACTGGGACGAATGCTTACCTTTGGTCGAGTTTTCATACAACAATAGTTATCAGGAAAGCATTAGAATGGCTCCATTTGAAGCACTCTATGGTCATAGATGCAGAACATCGCTGAGTTGGTCTGAGCCCGGAGAAAGAAGGTTCTTTGGAGTTGACCTTGTGAAAAAAACAGAAGAAAAGGTTAAGCAAATACAAAGTAATTTGAAGATAGCTCAGTCCCGCCAAAAGAGTTATGCGAATAGACGACGAAGACTATTGGTGTTTAACAAAGGAGATTTTGTATATCTGAAAATATCACCAATGAAGGGAGTTACCCATTTTAGTGTTAAAGGCAAGTTGGCACCTCGATATATTGGACCATTTCAAATTCTGGAGAGATTTGGAAAAGTGGCCTATCGCTTGAAATTACCAGAACATTTATCAGTTGTACATGATGTGTTCCATGTGTCTCAGTTGAAGAAGTGTCTCCGAGTGCCTGAGCAGAATGTTGAAGTTGAAGGAGTGGAACTTGAACCAGATCTGACCTATTCAGAATATCCTATCCGAGTGTTGGATCAGAAAGATCGTGTTACTCAAAGGAGGACAATAAAGTTCTACAAGATATAATGGAATCAACATTTAGAAGAGGAAGCTACTTGGGAATCAGAAGATTACTTGTTAGAAAAATTTCCAGAGTTTCTTGCGTCATTATAGGATAGAGTAATGATAGTTGAGTTCGGTTGTTACAAATTGTGTTTGTAAAGAAACCTCAGCTGTTTTATGAACAGATTTTGGATATTTTGGATTGACACATTTCCTTTTCCATTACTTACCCTATGACTTTGAATCTCAGGACGAGATTTCTTTTACGGGGAAGGATTGTAACACCCCGGGTGTTTAAATATTAAAAATAGGACATGTCATCATATGCATTGCAAGGCATTGGTCATATTGCAAACTTTGAAATGCATTCACTAAAACAAGTTTACATTTATGTTATAAGTGTTGCTTGGTATTGTTTGAATCAAGTTCGAAATCTTTGTATTGATTTGAAATTCCGAAAACCCTGATTTTTAATATTTAAATCCTACCCTGAAAACTCATTTCAAAATCTAAGCATATTTTGGGGTTGAGCTTAAAAGCAAAAGTGTAGATCTTGTCAAGTTATACAAAGTTTGTTTTTGGAGTTTTCTAAGTTGTTTGGTAAAATTTGAAGTTATTTGAAAAGGCGAAATTCCTTAAATGTCCCCTTTTTGAATTCAAATTTGCATTTCAAAATGTAGACCGAATTTTGATATGGTTATAAAAGAAAAGTTGTAGAACTTTTGATTTTGAACAACTTTTATTTTTGGAGATTTTTGAGTTGTTATACAAATATGGGAGTAATTTGGATTTTTAAAACGAATGGCAATTCTGTAATTTTGAGGAACAGTGTTCACCGCTCTTGCTACATTACCGGTGATCTTCTGATCGGTTCTAGGTGTGCGCGTGGCGGCCTCGGCTTCGCGCTGGCGCGGGAAAGACTCCACCGTGGCTTCTCCTTGCTTTCTTGGTCGTCCTATAAAGCTCTGGAGCTATCGCCGTTTTTCTTTTTCCCTTGCTCTGTTTTTCCGTCGTCCTTGCTCATCTCCGGCGAGCTCGCACCGTCGCTGTAGTGCTCCACCGTCGTAGCAAAAGTTAGTTCTAGCTCCGTCTCCTTCTTGCACAACCACCCAGCTAGCTTTGGTAGTCTGATTTAGCCGGGAACCCGCTGTGAGCACCCTTCTTCCTCGCGGCCGGCAACTTCCCTAGAGATTCCGTTTCACCGTGGCCAGCGCCCTCCGGTGAGCCGTTGACCTTGATCTGTGTACCTACGGCTTCGTCTCGATGCTGTGGTGCTTAATCCATTGTTGCTTGGTCATTTTGCCCACTGTAGTCGCCGTAATACCCTCACTGATGATCATTGCTCCGCCGTGATCACCGTGGACGTCGTCACGCGTCACCATTGCTTCTCCGGTCTCGGTCTTTGCTCCAACGTGTTCAGGGTGAGCTCCTGATGCTTCCTGAGCCATTTATTTGATTGCTATCGGTCTCCTGTCGCTGGCGTAGCGCTGCCGTGCCACCGCGTCCGCCATGGCCGGCATCAGCCATGAATCGTGCCGTGATTGAGTTAGCTAGTGTCTCAATCGATGCGCCATGTTGTTGTGAGTGTTTTGGTACTTTGGACGTCGCCGTTGGACTCACCGTCGGTGAGTTAGCACCGGTCAGCGCCGTCGCCATCGCGGTCAAAGCTAGAGGTTGGGGATGACAGGTGGGACTCGGGTGTCAGCGACTGTGTAGTTCAAAATGAATTTTCTGTTTTTCAGATTTGAATGAATAGTGATGCAATTTGTTATTTTTGTGTAGATTTATTTAGAGCTCCAAAAATTATGAAATTTTTTGTGTGATCTCTCTGTGATGAATACTATTTAAGAAAAATATGAAATGTTGTTTTTAAATATTATTTGAATGTGATAAAAATTGATCAATTAATTAATAAATGAGTTTCCAGGATTTTTCTAGGCTTATTTATGTATCCAAAATTTATGAAAATTGTTTTGCCACTTAGTTATCATGTGATGAACATTTACAAAAAATTTTGAGGTCAATTGGGACAAGTTGATTTATTTCATAATTCTTAATTAATTAATTAATTTATTTATAAAGGCAAATAGTAACATTTGGTGATTTAGGTTTTGTTTGAATTTTTGATTGAGTGATGTCCTTGGGTCATTTGTTGGTAATGATCCTTGGCAATTGATGTGAGTGTTACGAAAATGGTTTGGTTAGTTTCACTTGTAACTGTACCGCGAAGGAAAGTTGTATTCAAGTCGTTAACTTTTGCATTCATCATCAAGCATCATATTTTGTATCTCGCATCATGTTAAACATGGCATTGTTATTGCGTGTAGTGAACAAAGGTGAGCACGTGGTAGTTAATCAAGTAGTTGAGGAGGTTGATCTGTCTGTGGTGGTTGGTGTTGATATCAGTGGAACGACTCCGGACCCAGACTTTTTCGTCAACGAAGGCAAGCCCCGGATGCATGCAACCTTACCTTGTATTTTACAAATTGATTTTTTCGCTTTTGCTTCTATTTACTGCATTAAGTGATTAGGAGTCAAGTGAAAACCGAATTGGTACATTACCAACCTTGTTATTCCATATTTACCATGTTACAGTTTTAATTCGTATATGCCTAGTTATGCTTAGCTATGCTTAGAACGATGAAAGTCGGGTGATTAATTGTCACCTGTAAGTTTTAAATGGAATCTTGGTTACTTATGTTATCATGTGATATGGGAATGTGGAGTAATAAATCTTGACCGGGCGGACTCGGTGTGTGTGAGCCACAAGACATGGAGGTCTTGTGAGCGGGTTCTTTCCGCCTATGTCGATTAAGGCCCGTACCGTTGTTGAATTGCATGAGGTGAGACTTTATAGTACTAACCGCATACTCCGGTAAGCCTTAACTTGGCTATTCTATTATGAGAATGGCTACTCACGCACTGGGAGTGGAGAGATGGCGGGAATAGCGTGTACCCACGTGGCAATGGGCTGGATTGGTGGAGTACTGTATTCTTGGGTGGCGCGGACCCGTTCTTGTTTAGAGGATTTGAGGGTAGGTTGATATATGTTGGTCAGGGACCTGCATATGTCGTGTGGTTTAGAATTCCCAGCTGGGTTTTAATCGGTTCAAATTGTCGTTGCTCCTCGGTTATGGAGACTCAACTCACTGTTCATCATAGTAGTTTAATAACTGAAACTTGAGTAAGGTTTGAGAAAGTGTTGGATATGGAGTTTCATAATCTCATTACGGGTCATGTCAGCTTTGTATATGGTTTTATGAAGTTTTAAATGTTGATATGAAGAATTTTGTAAAAAAAGCTTTTATGCAAAAGAACTTTGATTATTGCTAAAGCCCTACCTTGAATCCCTGAGCCTGCAGTCCTGCGTTTTATCAGTTTTTATTTCGGTTAAGTCTTGTTGAGTACTTTTGTACTCAGGGTTCGTTGACCCTTGTTGCAGGTGAGGCTCATGAGCAGATCTGTTTTGGATCGTGCTGCATGATGGTTGTTCCTTGTGATGCTGATAAATAGATGTGTGGCTCTTGGGCAGGGCAGCTTATTTGTGTGTTCTGTAATATGTTATAATGCCACTCCACTACTTTGGTTTGTATTATTTATCGAACTTAGTTGTAAGGTTTGAAATTACTGTTTTGTAAACTAAGTTATTGTAAGACTTCCACTGTTTTTACTCTGGTGTATCTATTTGAATAAACTGTTGTAATACTGCATTAACTCTGTAATGTGATCTTGCTCGGAAATCGTGGATGATTCGGGGTTCCCCGAGGACACCCGACAGTCTTCTTAAGTTACCGGGAACGTATGCATAGATGTCGAAGGTCGTTGGACAGTGACAGGTGCATGTGGGCCCTATAATTTAGGAGGTTCTGCCACAGGCAGATCCCGCTGTTGAATCAACTATCTGATCAATGCGTGGTAGCCCGAACGGATCTTTCGGGCAGTGTTTGTTGAGGTCTGTGTAGTCGACGCACATGCGCCACTCGTCCGTAGTTTTTTCTGTACTAGAACTGGGTTTGCTAGCCAATCTGGATGAAGGATTTCTCTGATAAATCCAGCTACCATTAGCTTTGTGATTTCCTTTTTAATTGCTGCCTTCTTGTCGGGTGAGAATCGTCGTAGCTGTTGCTTCACAGGCTTGGAGCCTTCATTGATATCAATTTTGTGCTCAGCCAACTCTCTTGGGACACCTGGCATGTCGGCCAGCTTTCAAGCAAAGATATCATTGTTGTCCCGAAGAAAGTTGGTGAGCGCGAGTTCCTATTTTGCGGAGAGGTGGGCGCTGATGGTTGCTGTTTTGGAGGGATCACCATTGCCCAGGTCGATTTTCTTGACGTCAGCTTCTTTTGGTGGTGCGAGGAAGCTGGGTTTTTTACCCGGTATCTTTAGCTCTTCTGGGCTCATTTCTACTGCAATAGTGGCTATTTCTTTTCTACCATCGGCGGCTTGTGCTTTTGCTGCAATTTGGATTGCCTGAACGTCGCAGTCAAAAGCGCGCTTCAAATTGCTTTGAAGAGAAAGGACACCGTTAGGCCCTGGCATCTTAAGCAACAGGTACGGATAATGCGGTATCGCCATGAATTTTGCTAGTGCTGGGCGCCCGAGGATTGCGTGATATGATGAATTGAAGTCTGCCACTTCAAACTTGATGAACTCTGTATGGTAGTTCGAGGGAGTTCCAAAAGTAACCAGTAGAGTGATTTGTCCAAGTGGCATCGCTGCCTTGCTAGGTACTATGCCATAAAAAGGTGTGCTCGTTGGTGTAATCATCTCGGCGAGTTGTAGTCCCATCTTCCTTAGAGTTTCTGAAAAAATGATGTTGAGTCCGGCTTCCCCATCGATTAGTACTTTTGTGACAGTCATACCGGCAATAGTTGGATCTAGAACCAGTGGGTAATGGCCTACGTTTCCTATGCTAGTCCATTAGTCTTTTCTTGAGAATTGGATTGGATACTGTGACCAATTGAGATATCTTAGAGTAGCCGGTTCTGCTGCCATGATGGTTCGTAGTGCTAGCTTTTCTTGATGTTTGCTTCTGAAATATAGAACCCCGACGAAGATCACTGCTACTGTCCCCCTAGATTTTTGGAATCCCTTGTCTTCGAGGTTGTCTTCTTCTTTATTCTGATTGTCTTCTTTGATGCTCTCCTTACTATCTTTTCTTGTGTATTGTTCATTGAAGGTGTAGCAATTTCCGATTGTGTGATTTCCTTTAGGGTGCAAGATGCAACGCATGTTTTCAATGTTGTCATACCTTCTGGGTCTGGAAAACTTCCTTGATTTGTCATTCACCGCTACGGTGTTGTTTGGTCCACGTTTTCTCTCCTGATGTCTGTTGTTTTGATGATTTTGCTTGTCCGCGTTGTCTAGGTTGTTTCTATCCGGGAACCTTTCTCGTGTCTTCTCTGCAGTAATCATCTTTTCTACTATTCATCTAAATTCTTCATTGTTTCTTGGGTTTTCTTTGTAGAAGTCTTGAAATTGCCACCTAGCCATGATTCCGTGAGAGAAAGCTTCGATTACTTCTCATTCGGTGATGTTATGCACTTGAGCTCGTAGTTCACCAAATCATCGATAGTAATTTCTGAGACTTTCACCTCCTTTCATGCTTGAGTCCTTTTAACTCTGCGTGGGTGATTGGGTGTGTAATGATATCCATGAAATTTTCACATAAAGCTCTTTGCAAGTCCTCCCAATTTCTGATTGATCCTTGATTCAATTTGTCAAACCATTGAAGGGGCATGGTTTCTAGGGCCATGGAAAAGAATAAGGTCTTGATATCATCGTCTCCTCCGGCCAGTTCAATCGATTACGAGTAAATCCTGAGCCATTGCCTTGGTTCGGTCTTGCCATCAAACTTAGAGTGGTTGGACGGCTTGAACTTGTGAGGTAGTCGTATTGAAGCAAGTCTGTTTGCAAAACAGGGGAATCTATCGTGCATTCTGGCTTCTATGTATTCTGATTCAACACCCCCTTCTTGCCAACTGTTGTCTTGGTGAGAGTAGTTCTGCGTGGCTGTCTGAATAGGTGCTTTGCTTCTGACCTTTCTTGGTCGTTCGACTTGGTCGTTTTGACTATGGTCCCTTCTACTTTCTCTGTTGTGACTTCCACTTGGTCCAAGTCTCTCGAAAGCGGACTTCCTTTGATTTTGATCTTCCTGCTCATGAGATGTTGACCTGGTAGGTAGTCTTGAGCGGGTCCTCCCGTCATGCGTCCTTAGGACTATTGATCAGAGAAAGTCCCGGAGCTGTTCTTGTTTTTCACTGGGATGTGAGGTCGTTCTGAGTTCTTCTAGTGCTTCTCGGATCTTATCATAGGGTGTATTCACCACTCATCCTTCTTTGACCTCTTGCTCTGATTTTCTTCTATTGTACTCGGCTAGCTCTGACTCATATCTGATCCAAGCTTCCTTGCGCTGCCTATCACGGCGTTGACGTCCTTGTTTCAATTTGTTCTTTCTTTCTCTGGCTTGCTTTTGTGCCTCGGTCTCACCATCATGTCCCTGGGTAAAGGGTGATATGTTGGACTCAGATTCATCCAATGACCTGATGTCGGGCGTTTCTGAGGGGACCAATGGTGATCGAGGACGGTGAACAATGAATACTTCTCGTGCGTGAATTGTTCCGCTATCGGCGTCAATTTCCACACTATCGGAGTAGTTGATAACTTTAGTAGAGGCTTCAAGGTCGCAGATCAAGTCTCCTTCTAGGTAGGGTAGAATTGTTGTTGTCGTCGTGCCAACTAGTCGGGTACCGCTATCCTCAGGAATAGAACCTGGCCAGTGGACGATGCGGTCTTGAGATGTTATAGTTAGTACGAGAACTTCCTAAGCTCCTTTCAGTGGCATTCTAAGCACCGGATCAAGGGATCATTCGGGTCCGTGTCTGATAAGATGTTGCCATGTTGTGGAGTCCGAACGAGAAAAGGACTCGACTTCTTGAAAAGACTCTGAGTGTACTCGAGTTGTATTCTTGATAGGCCAAGGCTGCGTTCTTAAGCCCCATTGGAAAAGAACTCGGTTTCTCGGAAGAACTCGGTAAGACTCCATTTTGGATGTAGAACCTGAGTTTGAGTTGGATGCGCAAAGTCGTGAAATCTGAGTTGGATCGGACATCACGAGCTGCGCGAATCTTCCAGCAAGTTGATCTGTCATAGTCGCCGAAAGAGAATGGTCTTCATGGTGATCCGAATCTTCGAGGAGATGGCTTTGGAGCTTGCCATTGTCACCTGCCTCGTAGATCCATGAACTGAAGATGAAGGTTGATTCCGTCGAGAAGATCATGTTGTCGAGGTCCATTGAGCTCTTGGATGCAAATTCGCCGAAGGCCCCTACCTAGCGCGCCAGCTGTCAATGTTTGACCACCGATAGCACCCGCCACGGGGTACGAGGCAAGTATGTTCGAGCTTCAAAGATATGCAGAACTCGGCGGTAAATGCAAGAGACAGTCGATTTATCCTAGTTTGGACCCTCGATCGTTGATCGAGTAACAGCCCTACGTCCAGTCGGCGTTAGACTTTTGCATTGGATTGATTATAAAGTGTTGTGTCATAAAGTCCCTTGACTAGGAACCCTGCCCTCCTTTATATAGTTAGGAGGTCAGAATCCTAGTCGGTTTACAATGAGAGTTCCTAATAGGATTACATAATAATACTACTACTAGGATTATATGGGAAGAATCCTAGTTAGACTAGATCTTCTTCCATCCTTGTGAGGTATCCCATGGGTCCCGCACCGACAGGCAACTCTAGTGGATTGCTCCCTCATCTTGTGTTTGTTCCTACGGCGTGTAAGGCTAGGCGTGTAATGCCTATTAGCGCGTGAGCCACCAAGTGAGTGTGTCGTCACAACGAGGACATAGATTGTGGCAAGCAATTGAACCTTGGGGATAAATCTTGTGTCAATTGTCTATTGGTATTCTTATTGGACACTTGCCCGGCTCGGTATATCGATCTCTACCTCTCCTTATATTACATTTGGTGATAATCTTGTCTTGTGTAGTTGTAGCTTGCTAGTGTAGCTCGGTTGTGTAACTTAGAGTAATTAGTTGTTTCTTTCACACTAGCTAGCTCACTAGTTTTTTTGAGTAGTGACATAGCTTAATTGTTTGATATAGAGATCATAGAAACTAGCATTCGGTAGGTGGCTTGCCTTTTCAAGTAGAGCTAGAGCAAAACCGCTTTTATCGCCTAATTGTTGTCTAACCATTTTCTCTAGTGTTTTTTAGAATTTTAATTAGGCTATTCACCCCCCTCTAGCCATTTAGGACCCTTCACCCATAGGTTCCCCTCATCGATGATCATGTGGAAGACCTGATCTAGCATCGTGGCTTGGTTGTTGAATTTCCTCGAATTCCTTTCCTTCTAGAACTACCAGCCAATCAACAACGTCATTGAGTCGAAGCCCCATCTGCGCTCTTTTTCAATCCGCTTCCCTGCCATGAGACACCAAGACTAAAAACAGGTACCGATCACTGGCACCAATTTCATCCGGCCAAGGATGGCAAGGGCTATACTCCACACCTGATGACTGAAAGGATAGAATAGTAGGGTGTGATCAATGTGTTCAGTGCCTACCCTGCAGAGGATGGAAGTCAAAGTTTCCTGCAGCCCATGTCGATGTCGTGCCGCCGTACAGCAATGTTTATGCAGCGCAAGCCAGAAGAAGTGCTTGACCTTGGCCGGGGCGGAAACTTTCCATATTTCTTTCGCACCCCGCAGTTGCAAAGCTCTAACAAAGAGGGCGCGGTAGGCCAACGAGGCAGAGTATAGGGAGTTCACACTTCATCTCCGGCGCAACGTGTTCGGGATGCCCTTCCTCAACTGCACGCTCTATACAACGCCCCATAGGTTCAAGTATTCAATGAGCATAGGCACCTTAAGCGGACCAGTCAAGTCTTGCACCTAGGAGTTTCTTGAGATCACATCCGCCACCATGCGTCGGAGATAGTTCTATGGAATGGCGTGCAATATTGATGGTGCCACTTTGCTGACCGAGAAGCCATCCTCTATCCAGCGATCGAGCCAGAATAGCGTCATGGTACCATCGCTGAGGACGGAATCAGTGGTTGTGTTGAAAGCCGCCAATACCTCCTTCCTCACTACTAGACGGTAGGGCAGCCCATGGGCACACTTGTCCGGTTCAATATATCGCTCTATCACTTGTATTTCAATTCCTAGTACAATTGTGTAGAGCTTGCTTGCTTACTTTTTGTAGCTAGTTAAATTGATTAGTTGTAACTAGCTCTCTTACTAGCACACTAATTAGTGTAGTTGAAACATAGCTTAATTGATTATGTGATATTGATATAGATATCATAGTGACTAGCATTGTGTAGGTTGCTTGCTAGTGGTAAAAGTAGAGCTAGAGCAAATTGCTATTTCGCCATCTTATTGTCTATCAAGTTGCTCTAGTCAATTTGTAGAATTTTTATTAGGCTATTCACCCCCTCTAGCCATTTAGGACCTTTCACTCATGTGTTCGTGAATTCCTTGGCATGGTAGAAGTACCAGATCTAGGCTGTAGTTGTTGTTGTCGAGACCAGTGCCCAGCACCGGCTCTAGATCAGCAACGAGAATCTCGAGAGGAGCGGCGCAGACGTCGATGCGGTGGACAAAGTGGACATCATCACCTCCGAAGCAGAGGCGGCACAGGAGGGCGATGGAAGCCTCTTGTCAATGGGGCTGTGATCTTCGTTGGAAGGCATGTCATCAAGATGTTGCTACCGATGGATCGACGACGATCGGCTTTGGGTGAATGTGGAGGCGTAAGTTCGTGCGTGAAGCAATGTTTTAAATAACAAACTATTATATTTAGCAGCGACCTTCTCCAAAAGCTATAGTGGGCTATAGCAGAAACTATTTGTGGTTTTATAGAAAACATGAAAATTATCAATGAATTATACACATGAACATTTAACTAAACAAAAAAATTATGAACATAAATACTCAAATACATGTAGAATATCTAAGGGAATATGTTTTCAAGTCGATTATGTTGCAACTGGCAGTTCTAAACAAGAGAGAGGGAGGAGAGCGGACACACTAGGGTTTTGAATAAGTAGAAATGAGTGGGAGGTGTGGTTCATTGCCCTCATGCCCTTGGGCACTTATATAGGCAATGGTTATTTATAAGTGACACCTTGGTGGGGTTGGATTTCAAATGACACTACTCTAGCTACTAGTTGGGCCTCTTCTAGGGGGAGACTTAGCCCATATACCTCATGGGCTCCCCAACATCGCTCATGGCAAACATTTCAGCAGAAGGGCTTCGCCAACACTTCAGCGACTATAATGACTCACCCACGCCAACACTTTGACGTGATGAGCCTCACCACCATCTTCAGCGATTGTAATGACTAACCTTTGATTCCAACAGCTAGAGGGGCTTCTCTGACATCTCCAACGTGAACACTGCCAACATATCTTTGTTGATACCTTCGGAGGCTGCAACAACTTACCTCTGCCAAAACTTCTACATGAGGGGCTTCCCTGACATCTTCGGCATTTACACCAACATCGCCTTCATCAACACCTTCGGCACGAGGGCCTTCACCAACATCTTTGGCATCCACAATGACTTGCCTCTGCCAACACTTTGGCATGAGGGGCTTCGCCAACATCTTTGGCGACTGTGACGACTCGTCTCCACCAACATTTTAGCAGGAGGGGCTTCCCTATCATCTTGGCTGATACAATGGCTCAAGAGCCTTTGTTAATACCTTTGGCATCAACGTTTACGACAACTAGCCTTCATCATCGAGGGCTACATCTCATTTGGCACTGAGGACTACTTCACCTTCCTTGACCACTTTAGCTTGAGGGGCTCATCGACAACTTCCAAAGATCTGCATGCCAAGAAGGTCACGAAGATTAAGATCTATGCAACGAGAAGGTCCTATAGGCAAAGATCTGCACGCTAAGAAGGTCATAGAGACAAAGACCTGCGCGTCGAGCGAAGCTAACAATCCATGTCATAGAAGTTGCCGAGGAAGCCAAAGGCCAAATATGAAGATACCGGGGAGATCGACATCGAGGCACTTGGAGTTAGTAGCTTCCTGAGTTAACAATTGTATAAACTAGAGTCATGTGCGTGCTTTTTTCTCCATGCCTTGTCTAGTATGAGCATCTATTAGGTCATGTTGTACCTTTCATAACCCAATGGCTGAGGGGCTACTGTTGGGGGAGCCCATAAGGTATATGGGCCAAATCTCCCAAAAAGAGCCCAACTAGTAGCTAGAGTAGTGTCATGTGAAATCCAACCCCACCAAGGGGCCACTTGTAAGTAGCCATTGCCAATATAAGTGCCTAAGGGCATGAGGGCAAGGGAACTCACCTTCCACTCATTTTCCTTGTTTAAAACACTAGTGTGTTCCTCTCCATCATCAAGCTCTCTCCTCCCTCCCCTTTCTCTCCTATTCAAAACCATTAGTATCAATATATTATTTAACATTTATCAGATCGATCAACATATCGTTGTGATCAACACTCAATACTCAACACTTCAATAATCATTTAAAGATTTATTACATCATTAATTAAGTAAAGAACCTAAAGAGAGAGACATATATTATAGTCCTATAGACTAAGGAATGAATATCTAACTCAATCTGGATTACTGTGCTAAAAATATATCATGGTTAAACTAAATAGAGGTGTTTAGCAAAGCAAAAAAAATGTCAGTAGCGGCCATAGTAGAACAATTGGCAATAGTGTAGCGGTAGTTCCTCAGAAAAGCTATAGCAGAGCTATAGCGTGAAGCCATGAAGGTGAAGAAAGCACACGCACGTTGGTGGCAGAGGTGGGACGAAGGGAGCGGGCGCTTACCGCTTACGCTTATATCGATGTATTCCTCTTGTTTTTGCGGAGATTTTTAGCGAATACTACATGGGTTGTTACCTCATTCTATTTCCTACACTTATTCATTTCTGAACTAAAACTAACCACGAGCAAATAGGGCACCCGCCTCCTATCCCATTTGGTTCTAGAATAGCGTCCCACCACTGTCATTCCATGTCCCAAGCAAAGGCGCCTACCTCCTAGTGCCGACGCCGACATCACCATGAACACAGTCATCGCCGGGCTCTCCAGCCTAGTGCTCTGCTTGCTTGGTGCTTAGGGCGTTCTGATCCGTGCCGTGGACAGGCTGGCTATGGCTGGCGCGGACAGCGTTGGTGACCATGCATGTATGCAACCATGTCTATGGCATCCAAGATTATATTGTGTCTGATGCTCTTCTCCTTGATGCCCACCCACAAGATGACCTCCACTTCTACTGCCTTGGCGAACGTGAGCTCGCCAATGACGATGACTTGTCCCCAACAACCCTAACTACTAGCACTCTTATTCAGTCATCGTCGGTGGCGACGAGTGCTACACTATACGGCGCGATGCTGGTGTCATTTGGTGGCACCGCCAGCAGCGACATCTTTGGTTTGAACGTGTGCACGCTAGCACAATCTCCAAATGGACCAAAACAAGCTTCTAGTTGAGCTTCGTAACCTAGGAGTACCATCGAGTGCGTCCTAAACGATATCTGAGACTATGGTACGTTTGGCGCAAACCGTGCACCTATCTTGCATCAACACTAATACCATCTCCAAATGGACCGAACAAGATTCCACATGACCCACGTCACCTTGGAGTTCCATCGGGTGTGTCCAAAATGATTCCTGAGCCTATAGTGCGTTCGGGCCAAACCGTGCACCGATCTTACGTCAAGATTAGCACTATCTCCAAACGGACCAAAACGAGCTTCTAGTTGAGCTTCGACACCTAGGAGTACCATCGGGTGCGTCCTAAACGATATCTGAGCCTATGGTACGTTTGGCGTAAACCGTGCACCTATCTTTCACTAACACTAACACCATCTCCAAAGATCGAACGAGATTCCACATGACCTAGGTCACCTAGGAGTTTCATCGGGTGCGTCCAAAATGATATGAGCCTATGGTACGTTTAGCGCAAACCATGCACCTATCTTATATCAACACTAACACCATCTTCAAATGGATCGAAAGAGATTCCACATGACCCACGTCACCTAGGAATTCCATCGAGTGCGTCCAAAACAATTTCCAAGCCTATGGTACGATCGGCGTAAACCATGCACCGATCTTGCATCAAGATTAGCATAATGTCCAAATGGACCAAAACAAGCTTCTAGTTGAGCTTCGTAACCTAGGAGTACCATCGGGTGCGTCATAAACAATATCTGAGACTATGGTACGTTTGGCACAAACCGTGCACCTATCTTGCATCAACACTAACACCATCTCCAAATGGACCGAAAGAGATTCCACATGACCCACGTCACCTTGAAGTTCCATCGAGTGGGTCCAAAAAGATTCCTGAGCCTATGGTACGTTCGGGCCAAACCGTGCACCAATCTTAAGTCAAGATTAGCACTATCTCCAAACGGACCAAAACGAGCTTCTAGTTGAGCTTCGTCACCTAGGAGTACCATCGGGTGCGTCCTAAACGATATCTGAGCCTATGGTATGTTTGGCGCAAACCGTGCACCTATCTTTCACTAACACTAACACCATCTCCAAAGACCGAACGAGATTCCACATGACCCAGGTCACATAGGAGTTTCATCGGGTGCGTCCAAAATGATATGAGCCTATGGTACGTTTAGCGCAAACCGTGCACCTATCTTACATCAACATTAACACCATCTCCAAATGGATTGAAAGAGATTCCACATGACCCACGTCACCTAGGAATTCCATCGAGTGTGTCCAAAACGATTTCCGAGCCTATGGTACGATCGGCGCAAACCATATACCGATCTTGCATCAAGATTAGCACAATATCCAAATGGACCAAAACAAGCTTTCAGTTGAGCTTCGTAACCTAGAAGTACCATCGGGTGCGTCCTAAACAATATCGGAGACTATGGTACGTTTGGCACAAACCGTGCACCTATCTTGCATCAACACTAACACCATCTCCAAATGGATCGAACGAGATTCCACATGACCCACGTCACCTTGGAGTTCCATCGAGTGGGTCCAAAAAGATTCCTGAGCCTATGGTACGTTCTGGCCAAACCATGCACCGATCTTGCGTCAAGATTAGCACTATCTCCAAACGGACCAAAACGAGCTTCTAGTTGAGCTTCGTCACCTAGGAGTACCATCGGGTGCGTCCTAAACAATATCTGAACCTATGATACGTTTGGCGCAAACCGTGCACCTATTTTTCACTAACACTAACACCATCTCCAAAGACCGAATGAGATTCCACATGACCTAGGTCACCTAGGAAGTTCCATTGGGTGCGTCCAAAACGATATCTGAGCCTATCGTACGTTTAGCGCAAACCGTGCACCTATCTTACATCAACACTAACACCATCTCCAAACGGACCGAACGAGATTCCACATGACCCATGCTCATGTCCTGATCCCCTCCGGCAGCGCCCAGTCAAAGCAGTAGACCAGGTTGGCCAGGGTGAAGATCACATTGGCCTCGCCCATAGCCAGCCCCGGGTAGAACCGTCGGACAGGATTGAACGGCAGCAGCTCGAATTAATAAGAGACAATTCCTGTGTGCCATTAAAAAAGATCGCAATGCCCTCTGTGCCCTTGGAAAAGTTCAGCGGTCTTCAGCGCCACTACTCCAACTTTTTCATGTCCTCCATGCCACTTCCGTCAGTTTGGGCTCTAACGCCGTCAAACTGCAGGTGTGAAAAGACGAAAATACCCTTAAGTCTAAATATGTTATTAATTTTTTTGAGCATCTTAACGACTTCAAATGAAAACACTTAAAACTAGAAAATTGTAGATCTCGTCGAGATCTATAATTTTCATATAAAAATTATTTTCATTTAATTCCGTAAAAAAATATGATTTTTCTAAGATATATTAATCATATCAAATCATTTTTTTACGGAATTAAATGAAAATAATTTTTATATGAAAATTATAGATCTCAACGAGATCTACAACTTTCTAGTTTTGAGTTTTTTCATTTGAAGTCGTTAAGATGCTCAAAAAATTAAAAACATATTTAGACTTAAGGGTATTTTCGTCTTTTCACACCTGCAGTTTGATGGCGTTAGAGGCCAAACTGACGGAAGTAACGGAAAAAGTTAGAGTAGCATGAAGAACACTGAAAAGTTGGAGTAGTGTTTCACGGTTTGTTTGAATTTGAGTGGTAAACGGTTTTTTTTTGAAAAGAACACGTTGTTGTTTGGTTGGCATTTGGGATTTTTGAAACCAAATGGTACATGACAAAGGGCATTGCGACCAATTAATAATGCATGTGAGCGGGTACACTCAGTTCACAGACTGGGACGTATGTAGAGGTGTACATGTGATCCTAAGGCTGCACACAAGATAGTATTTGACACCAAGTCATCTTTCTTTCCCTCCAAATCAAAATTACCAATGCCAACGGGAGATAAACACAAGATGGACAAAAAAATGTCATATTTGCCCCCTAAATACCACACACTGTTTGCTAGTCCGTCCAGCCCGAGCCTGTGCCCTCAATTAGAGAGGGTCCTGTGATGAATACCTGCTATTCCATGTTCAAATCGACGATTGTTATTACGTTGGAACTACGAGTTTACACTCTATCTAACAGCCCGGCAAACTTTCAGTTGCGACATGTTAGCTTTCAAACCATGCCAATGAGCTTTGACCTCAGCAGCTTGTGGATTTATGTTTCTGAACGGATGGAGAGTCCGTAAGCCATTATAAGCCGGCTTATCAGTCATGGTGTAGTATTTTTCTCTCCCAATAAATCAGCCGTATAAATCAGCACAAGCGGTTTATAGACCAGTTGAACAGAGCCAATGATGCATATAAATTTCTATATATCAAAGCAGGTTACTTTGGCCAGCGCTCAGGCCATCCACGTCGCTCCAAATTCCCCTACCCGTCCGATCTCGCGTTCGACGGCCTAGATCACTCGAAGCGGATTCTCGATGTCAACCGATTCTGGTGCTTCTGGTTGGCTTCTCTCCCTTATCCTCTGCTTCTCTTGCTTCTCGTCAAAATTCGGAGAACCAAATATATACTACGGCTCCCGCTTCTTCTTCTAGATTCTTCTGGTCCCTCCTCTCTCTCTCCCTCATCGGTCTCTCGCTCTCCATCCCCACGCGAACAGGGGTGACGGTGCCGACCACGAGCGGCGCTTGGCAGCGGCAGCCGTGCTCCTCCTCCACCTCCTCCTCCTCCTTCTCCCTCCCTCCCTCCCTCTCCTGCCTCTCATCTTAGTTTCTCCCTCCCCTTCCTCTCTCTCCCCTTCCCTCCCGATGCGGCAGCGGACGGCGCAACCACCTCCCCACGCTGCGTGCGGCTGGCCAGAGGCAGCGCTCCGGCACCTCCACCGCTCCCTCCCCCACCCTCGCGTCCTCTCCCTTACTCTCTCCCGAAGACCGCAACCCCGTTTGCTCCAAGGAAACCCTAGGTGGCAGTCTTCATCTCTTCCCCTCTCTCTCCCCCTCTCCTTCAGGCACGCACCAGGTCCAGCATGGGCGGAGCGGTGGTGCGGCCTCCCTCTCCCCAAGACGCGTGACGCCCAGCGGCGTGGGGGGTTCGAAGGCGCACGGGCGGTGGCCGCCCCTGGCATAACGGCACACTGACATGGCCGTGGCCCCCGGCCGCACCCCACGGTGGGCTCGGATCTTCCGGCGACGATTCTCGGTGTGCGCTGCATCGCTGCGGCTGTCTCTGCCCATGGTGCCCTCTCTGTTGCGTTCGTTTCTTGGTGTCTCCTAGGTGAAGCAAGACCATCCCTCTCCTCTGTATTCATTCCATTGCAGTCTCCTCTATGTGCCTCTTCTGATTTGGAGATTTTATGATTCAGTTATGATATTCTATTATGTTCTAGTTTTCCTGTTCTTACCATGAATTAGATATGGTTTCTAATTTGGCTGCACAAAAATGTGTCCTACTTTCACTGGGTTGTGGGCTGGGTGAAGCATGGAAGAAAAGGTAGTCCAGTGACAGCTGCTATGAAGTAATCTTGTCAGTTCCTAATTTATACCGCACCTATCAGAGCCTTCGAAAAAAGTTGTGCTTTTTCTATTCTTTTGCTAGATTCATGGTCCTTCATTGTTCTTGCTACGTTTATTGCTGCTACTTCTCCATTTATCTGCAGGCTGCTGCCTCGTCCACGATATGGTGTACAAATGCGATTTTCTGCTTACAAGAGCTGCTACAATGTAAGGTATTTCACATGCTACCGCTTAGTTTATATTCTTCGATCTTTATATATGTACCTCTCATTGCTTTACGTTAGTACCTACAGGTCTAAATATCCTAGGTTCAAGAGAGTTTGCAAATGCCATCTTAAAGTTTCCAGACTCCTATTTTTACTGCTTTATATGCTGAAGAGATAGATGAGTATCTCAGTGATACACAGATGGTGGCAATGAAGATAGCCAGCTACGACAATACATGGTGAGTTCTTATTGAACCCAACCACCTCGATTGCGTAATTCTTCTTGGAAACATGATATCCTGGTGTGCATGGATTTAATCTTTCCTTCATTTTGGTGTGCTTTGCAATAACAAATAGTCACATATGTCTTTGATTGCTCAAACACAGATGGTATGGTCTATTGTGCTGCGGTTGGTGTTCTGCTTATGTAATATATGCCAATGCCTTTGTCATCCTAAATTTGTAGATGTCAGGTGTTAGGATGCATGAGCATCGACTTCTCTTTTTGTCTTGCTACACTACTGCTCCAAGTGTCTCTATTGCGTTCCCATATGGTAATTGTCCAATGATTTATTATCACAACCATCTAAATGTTAAAGGTATCCCCCCTCCTTGCTTTGGTCCTTTTGGTTTTTTCACCAGATTGGGCCACATCGACTGCTATTATGTGGTGATTGGATTTTTGTTTCGATTGAATCCTGAGAGCATGCCTAGAGTTTGGCTTCTATACCGTAACCAAGTGTTTTGGTTGCCACAGCTGCTGATAATTTTTTTGTTTTTTTAGCCTGATTGATCAGGGCCCTCCGCATGGTTTAGCATGGTGGCTGCTATTTCGGTGAGCCCATCTAGATTCTGCAGGTCCTTTTCCTTGCCTCAAAATGGAACGCTTCTAATGAGTTCAGAGAGGTGCACCAGACCTTTTACATGTAATATATGCATCATGTCTATCTTCGTAAACCTCAGCCTATTCACTTACTTACAGTTTCATTTTCTTCCTTTGCAATGGCAGACATTGGTCCTGGATCAAATTCGTGGGTTCAGTTTTATTTTTCAGCTGTATCAAAACCATGCAGAATTCATAAATGAATATGGTGTTTTCTTGAAGGCACAGATTGCTCTCATCTGCCATGTTCTGAATTGTTCCAACAAGTAAGTGTGACATGAAGTTCCAGGTATATATATGATGCATGCCGAATAGAAAATAGAAATATATTGCATCCATACCTTAATATTAATTTATTTACCAATTTATATTTATGGTTGGCATATGGAGCTAATACTCTTCAGTTTTTTTAGCCGATCAACGATTTTGGACCATGTTCAGGATATAAATATTATATCATGTTTGTTCTAATGTGCTCAAGTAATTAGATCCATGCCCATGCTTTTAATGTAGTGTATGCGTGCTTTTATGTTAGATTTCAATCAAATGAATTTTATCATTGTTTTTTTCCCATGGTCTATCCAGTAAATTTATTTCTTATCAGAGCTGCAAGGTTCAGCATTCAGCAACATGGTCCACGCTAACGGAAAAAAATACTTACTACATCCGAAGTGCACTCATTGTCTCATTGTGACTCTGTGATGCTTTTCGGTATGACTATTCTGAAATATGAGTGAATCAATCCCTCTTTCTATTTTAGAATGCTTAATTTAAAGATTACGGAGTATTGTTATATGAAACTTCAACAGGACAGCAGTTGGCCATGTTGCTCCTTTAGTTTTGCATCTGATCATATTTGATCTTTAAACTAATTTTGAATAGTTATGCCGCTATATGTAGTTGCAGATAACATGGTTATTTTAGTTATAGGCTTCCTGAGTACTGCAAATAGATAGATGATCCTACGCATCAAAGACTTGAAAACATAGATTTTGATATTTTGATAATTTCTCTTATTTTTTCGGGAAGATTTGTTATTTGGAATAATGATACGTGATTTATACATATTAGTTCCCGCATTTAAACTAAAACATATAGCCTAGACTTGCCATCTTACAGCGTCTTAGGATGTATGAAACATTTTATTAGCCAGACCTCTCAAGTTTTTTTCCTTTAACAAAATACTGTCTTAGTCATACTGCTATTTAGCCTGTTCGCTTGGTCGTATTTAGCTTATAAGCCATGGCTTAACAGCTAACAAATAATATTTTTCTCTCACACCAAACTAGCCAACAGTACTTTCAGCCATGACTTATAAACCAAACAAACCCAAACGAACAGGGCGAATATATATGGAAGGGATACGATGTCCAGCCGAATTTATTACGGTACTACTTCATTTTCACCCTTACCCAACAGCCTGGAGTCTTTTTGCTTTGTATCTCAGGTTATTGTGTTTTTTTATCAATCAATTCAATCAATATGGATATTTTTTGCCTGGTTAACCAGGTGATTTGTCGGCACGCGATGGCGCGCGTCACTTCCTCAAACGCGAATAAAATGGAGCTCTCTCCGTGGTTTAGGCACTGTTAGGTACTGTTTGTGTCTTCAATTGTTCAGACGCCGCTTAACTACTTCAATTAAAGGCTGGCCAGCCCCACCTATGGGGACGTGCCGCGTGTGCCCGCTCAGTTCGTGCAGCGCCTTTGGCCTTCCCGCGTTTAATTCCGGTCAGCCAAAAACACGGACCATCTATTCGCAGCAAAAACAAAAAAAAAGGCATCTTGCCTCGCCGCCGCCGTCGCTTCCCCGACGCCAGCGCGTACAGATGCCGCTCCTGGCCCTGCCGGAGTCTACACCTGCGGAGCGCTTCATCGCCTCTCTCTCCCCTAGAGGCGGGGCGCGCCGATGCGGTGACCGGCCCTACCGGCGGCTGCGCTGGCGGGATCCATGGCGGAGAGGCGGCGACGGCAATGGCACTTGGGGCAGGAAGCGCCCACTAGAGGCTGTCCTCATCCTCATCTCCATTGCCATGTCGGCCATGGGTCTCCCCCAAAGCCCCAGGTATATCTCGCTGTCATCCTCGAATACCTCGCCATCGTCCTCGAGTACCCCGCCAGTCGTCGTCGTCGTCGTTGTTGTCCTGACAACAATAGGTTCGTCCCCTCCTTCTATATCTCTCGATCTGCGTCGGCAACAACCCCTTCTCTCCTAGGCCAGGCCCTTTCCTTCTTCCTTCTCTGATTTCCTCAAATTGTACTAAGGCTCAAGCAGACCAGCGCGTTGATCTGGTGTGACGGGAGGACTTCGTGCGGCTGACGGCACATGGCGGACCCAGAAGAAAACCCTGCTGCGGTGTCTCTGTTCGTCTGGCTGAAAAAAAAAGGCAGCTGATGCTGATTTATTTTAAGAGAAAAACGCTGAGCTAAAAAGAACACCGATAAGTTTAGACGAACATGGTCGAAGAGGTCCAGCAGGCAACAGGACCTGTGGCTGTTCATCCATGCCAAACGACCAAGCCGGCTAGCCAAACGACCAAGCCAGTTAGCCATGCCTCTCTGCTCAACAGATACACACAACATACTTTAAGGTTAGTGCGCATTTCAATGTGTAGATTGGATACCAGGAATTTTACTGAGGTTATAGTTTTTTACTTTGTACCTTCCTTCATCTGCTTATACCAATCAGTAGTATTTAAATTAAATTGTATATATATTCCTGTGATTCTGGTAACTATGATGCATATATCATATATGGTTGCAGAAAGAAACATAGGGTGATACACAGTAGCATAATAAAACGAACCCTCCTCTTTCACAGAACCAAGCATGCTCCCAGAATATCGACAGAAACAATCGCATAGTCGCACAAGCAGAATCAAGCATCAATCCTCCTCCAGTGATTCCTACGAAAAATGCTAGATACAGCAAAAAAGTTGACTAACATGGGGCGACTTTTGTTCATTGGCATTCTGTATCTGATAAAACCATTGACTGAAACTATATTGAAGACGGTGTTTCTCTTAAACTACTCTCTTCCACGGTGGCCTGGGGCTGGACGATCACTTCACTTCTTTTGTTTGCCCCCCACATTCAGCTGCTGGAGCCCAAGCAAAAGGTCCCTGGAATCAAGGAACACCTTGTTGCTTGAGGCCGCCATGGTGTGGGAGATCTCCCTGGCCGCTTCAATCTGTCTCAGTGCCAGGAAAGCGGGGTTGTTGGCAATGGCTTGACCAATCAGCTCTGCACTCTTAGCCTCACCCTGTTCAAACGCAAGTCACAAACAGACAGCGATTCAGAATCATCAGTGTAAAAAGGGAATAATGCAATGGTACATACACAACTGCATATGAGAAACTGAAACTACAGGCATATATTTAACATCTCGATAGAAGTGGATTGAAGTCATTGCATTTCTTTTTCTTGTAATTACTTGTTTCAAGCCAGACAAAGGACATGCTTATACAAGAAAGGGTAGCTACTAACCTGTGCCCTGATGATTGCACTGCGCTTGTCCTGCTCGGCCTTCTCAACAATGAACTTGGCACGCTCAGCTTCTTGCGCAGCAACCTGTTTGGCTTCAATGGCATGAGTAAACTCTTTTCCAAAACTGAGGCTTGTGATGGACACATCATCCAGAGCGATATTGAAGTTGTTGGCCCTCTCAGTCAGAATCTTCCTAATCTCCCTGCTCACAGCCTGCATTGGAATTGAATGCATGAATTGTTAACATATCCTAATCTACTGCAATCCTGGCAAGACAGTTGTTATCTAGGGAACATGTCTAAACACATGAAACAGTACCTCTCTCTGTGTGATCAGCTGACTGGCATTGTATTGAGCAACCACAGCTTTGAGTGTTTCATGAATGATTGAAGGCAGAACTCTCTCATTGAAGTTCTCCCCCAGGTTCCTGTAGATTTTAGGTAGATGATCTGGCATGGGTCGTGTAAGAACACGAAGACCAATTCTCACCTGCCCAAGTTACCAACTCAATCAAAATCAAATACATATAAAAGAATGACAGTGCTGACGTACTTTTTGGCAGAAGTGAAAAAACAAGAAAATTGCAAAGTACATACACACGAAGACAGACGCACATGGACAGTATCTCTCAGAATACAACAAAACATGAGCAGAACTTGGTAAATGGTGATGACAACGAATATGATGAACCAAAGCTGGATTCACTCGCAATATTAAAAGGCTATAAAGGGCTCTGAAAAGTTCAAGAAATTTGCACAAACTATCATGTGCTTTGTAATGTTTAAGTAAAGAGCCGAAACAACACCTCATATCACATTTATTCAAGTGCTCCTCAGAACAGATTAATGCACAACAATATACAAGTTGAAATGAACAATTCAGTTACTGGCAGTCAATGGGCTACATCTTACTCGATCCACGACCAATACCAAGGGGTACGTTATACGAACTGCTATGGGTGCAGCAGAACAGGGGTTCAAAGTTGATACTGCCAAATTAGCCATTAAATCCATGCACATATCAAGGGGCAGCAATCAGTTCAGAACCATAAAAAATCACTACAAGCCGCAGTCAACATCATCTCAACTATTGCTACTAGAGCAGTACATTGACTACAAAATGAGTGGACAGGTAAATGGGGAATCGAGAAGGAAACTTACCATCTGGAGGTCGCGGCTTCCGGAGGTGCTCTCGACGAGGTTGGGTCTGGCGCGGACGTCGTAGATGATCGGCCTCTCGATCCACGGGATCATCAGGTGAGTTCCTTCGGGGTACACCTGCGCCGGAGAACGAAATGCAAATCGGTAACCCACCCAGTCAAAACCACGCTCACACACATCGCGCCGCCACTGCGCGGCCGCGACCGAGAGAGGCGCGCCGAGATGGCCCTCACCTTGTCCTTGATACCCTCGAGGCGGTTGAAGACGATGGCCCGGTGGCCGCCCTCGACGTTGTAGAAGCTGTTGAGGACGGCATAGAGCCCCGCGCCGCCGAGCACCGCCACCTTCACGAGCGCGCTCCCGCCCTTCGGCGCGCTCGGCAATTTGGCTCCCTTGAGGCTGTCCATCTCGCCGGCGGAGGAGGTCGCCGGCGGGGGGTTTAGCTAGGGTTTTGAGTAGTTGGGGTCGGAGATGGCGGAGGCGTACAGGTGGAGACGGAGGTGGAAGACGAAGGAGAGGGGAGGCGCGTGGCTTAAGTGGAGCGGGGTGGGGGCATCGTGGGCGTTGGATCTTTGATCGGACGGTCGAGAAGAGGCCGGGGCCCGGTTCTTTCCTCCGCTGCACGAAAGGATGCTGCTGGTTTGTCTTGCTGTGCAAGAAGATGGTTTCAGCGTTGCTTTCTTAGGTGCAAAGTTGATAATTTTTATTTTTCTCGTGAGGAAATTGACGGGAAATTTTTCTATATATTTATTTCTCCTCAGAGAGGTTGTGAGAAATTCATCTGATTTTAGCGGATTTTGAACCGTAGTGACCGCATTGCATAATAGGAAGGCACTGAATTTGGCTGTAATTTGGGTAAACAAAACACTAGTAGCTGTCAGCTTGTTCGTTTGGCTGTGGCTTATCATAAACGATCGTAAATTTCCAGCCGGAACAGTATTTTTCTCTCACATAAACCAGCTAACAATCTTCTTTGAACCAGCCAACCGAACAGGCTGTGTCTAGTTGGCAGCCTCTTTCCTGAATGGCGGCATCATCATCCAATGAATCACTCACTCTCATGCAACAATGTGTCTCATATGATCCAACTACCTTTTTTTTTCTCGAATTAGCAAGGCTTGCACATCATTGTATGAAGATTAAGAGTGAAAGTTACAACGACGCAACGAATATGGCGCACGCCCAACAACTTTTACTGCACACAGGCTTCACATAACCAACAACCTGTTCGTTTGATCGTATTTGACTTATAAGCCATGGCTTATCAGCCAATGAACAGTATTTTTCTCTCATACCAAACCAGGCAACAGTACTTTCAGTCATGGCTTATAAGCCAAACAAGCTCAAACGAACAGGGCGCAAATCTTGAAGCCAGTTCAAAAGAATTTACGGAAAAAATCAAGCCAGAGATTGCATGGAAAAAGTAGACAAAAACTTCACAAGCCTCTCACAACACTGCAACCGAAACTTCCAACCTCAAAGCCAACTGCACAGCACACACTTGAACCTCACATCCTGGAACACAGCTCTAGTAGTGTATCTCATCCACACAAAACTCTGAAGAAAGAAAGGGGAGGAAGGGAAGGACGAAAGGAAAGGAGAAGCTACAGCTTTACATGCTTCCCTCAGGGTGGCAAACAGTGGGGGGAAAGGGGCAAAAAGACCGGTGAAAACTAGGTCCGTAGCGCCATGAACAGACTCTGCCTTCTCGAGTGCTCTGGGACAAG
Organism: Miscanthus lutarioriparius; assembly: GCA_904845875.1. Lineage (NCBI taxonomy): Eukaryota > Viridiplantae > Streptophyta > Magnoliopsida > Poales > Poaceae > Miscanthus > Miscanthus lutarioriparius. The sequence goes on from CAJGYO010000017.1 coordinate 74,746,762, forward strand.
GCGTTTGACAACTTCTGGGGGAACACCTTTCAGCTCTGTCAGGATTGCAAACATCTGATCAGTTAGCTGAGAACAGTATTTGAAGCATCTAGGTTTAACTTCTAAATGTTAAGGGAACAGAAGATTAACTACTGACAGAAAACAACACTGCTGTTTCAGTACAACTACGCTACCTTGAGATCTGAAGTTGAAGAGAGGCGGCAGAGGCCGACCATTCGGTAGACGAGTGTTTGGGTCTCTCAGCTCATCAAAGAAAGGGTGCATACAGGCTTCCAACTGAAGAACCACTCATCAGTTAGAAGAATGAAATTGCACAAGGAATCATCTTAGATAGATAGTGGCGAGAACATAAAAGTGCATGCGGCCTTACAGCAGTGCACCGTAGATTTGGTGAGTACTGTAGAAACCTGCTAACAAGATCCACTGCTTCAGGTGGAAGCCTTCTTTGAAAAACCTGGATATAAGAGAACCTTGAGATGACACAGGAATCACGAGAAAAATATGCTCATTCAGTTTTGTGCCTGCGCGTATGTGATGTGGACATTGATTGCATGCTGGACTTCAACAGTAATGGTAAGCGACAACAGTTTATTTGAATTCTAAACATCAAAATTTTCCAGCAAATTTCACATTTAAAAGCACAACAGTCATATAATGTACATATCTGAAATATCCATGTTCCAAAGGTATGCACTAAGCTGCATAAATGTGTCCGTTTGTGCATATCAAGCATCCATTTTGCATGTGACTTAATTCCAGCTAAACATCACTGTGATGATACAGAGCTAAATTATCTCCATGTATATTTAATTACCTTGTGCCACGGATGAGCTTTAATTTGTGGGAACTTGAACTCCATGTAGTTTGGATTCATGCACTTGATCTCTTCCCTTGTTGGAGTACCCAAAACCTGCAAGATGCAGATGCTATGCCTCAATATGTCATGGTGCAAAAGAAGGTAGCAAAACGGTGGAGATATGGATACCATAAGAAAATCACCTTGATGATCTCAACTAGTTGGTCGACTCCACTTTCTCCAGGAAACAGAGGCTACATGGATGAATGCTATCAGAAGAAGCAAAAAGGTAAGAAGCAGAGGGAGGGAAACTGAACATGCCAGACCTGTCCTAGAAGCAGCTCTGCCATGACACAGCCTGTTGACCACAAATCAATAGCAGTAGTATATTCCGTTGCCCCAAATATGAGCTCTGGTGCTCGGTAATACCTTGAGCATATGTAGGAGATGTTTGGCTCTCCTCTGACCTGAATATTTGCAGAAATGCCATCATGGAGATTTATGTATAAAAAAAAAGTACCATATCTAGGTAGGTCACCTGCATGTGGTGTGGAACTGTGTGTTTGTTTACTCTTCCAGGTAAAGTAGTGTGTGTTGATATATAACATTCTTGTGCATTTACCAGTGGCCAAAATTAGAAGATAACTCACCAATACTTTAGCACTTCCAAAATCGCAAATTTTGAGTTGGTGTGTATGTGGGTTAACCTACAGTAGAAATATTAGCAAAATGTATCAGTCATCATACATATATAATCCACTATTCCTGAGGTAAAGAAAAGGTCAAGTAGCAAAACAGTAGCTACCTCAGCATTTAAAGGAGACAAGATTAATAAAGCCCTTTAGACATGCAGAAAAACAAGGCAATTATGGAAACCTTGTATGTACTCTACAATTGTCAGTGTATGTATAATTATTTGAGTTTTAGTTTCTCCTGCTTCCTCGAACAATCTCTAATCTATGCGGTTATGGAGTCATGGTGGGTTAACAAGCTATCTAGTTGCATTGATCTTCCATGCTCCTTTCTGAGGCTCACAGTTTGCTCAAATAAATTTTAAATTAGTTTAGCAATACGCATTAGTGCAATGTACAGAAGCAATTGACATCTGTGGAACTGGGAGCATGGTTTTTGTCCAGTCTTGTTATAAAAAAACAAATGATGACGAAATGTTCCAAAAGAGAAGGCACCATTGACAAGAAAAACAGCATATGTGCAACCTAGCAATAAAATGATGCACATGGGATAGCACCTATATATGAAACTAAATAACGCACAAGTGGATTAACGCTTCCAATTTCAAACTGCAAGTGCCATAGATGTTGGGTGGAACTGACTAATAATTATGACATCGGGCTACACATGATCTAAAAATTCAGTCCCACTTGTACAAACCAATTGCCATTTTATGGTGTTACCATACCATCCCAACGACAAAACATCCAACAAATGTGAATGATAAATGCAAAACAACATATTCATTATACAAAAGAAAGAGGTTCATATCTCACAAGAACATTCTGCGGTTTGATATCACGGTGGCATATGCCAATGCAGTTATGTATATAAGCAAGCGCTCGACATATCTGCAAAGAGATTTAGGACAAATTAGATAAATTAATGCACAGCAGAAATCTGCGATTGGATATGACACTAAAAGGTAAGTAAAGGCAGCTGGAAATTGTTTGACTCCAACAGCTGTATGGAGCAAACAGAATCATATTAAAACACATTACCAATCATTCTCACTGTCATAAAAGACAAAATACAGATGAATCAAAAGAAGATTTGAGCCATGCAAACAATCGTGCCTGCACTAATTGTAAGTCATACAATAAACGGCCCGTACTAGTCCTTGAAGAGTGGATTAAAGTCACTTTGTCAACTAAACTCAGGCATTTAAATGTCCTGTGGACATGCAGCGTAAACCCAAGTGATCATTCAAACGGGGCACTCTAAACATATAGGAAGCAAGTTGTAGAACATAAATCCAAAGACAGGATAATTGACAAGCTGTCCCCATTGGGCCTTTAAATGTCTCAATAATATTTATCTTAGATTCTTCATGGAAACAAACAATGTGAATCATTGATAGGCAACTTCAATAGCAGTTCCAAACTTCCAGTACAGTGCTACTGTTGAAGATAGACTTCAAGCAAACATGAGGCATATATATTTTTTAGATGAAGGATAAGACATAAATATGGATGCCAAGAAGATAAGATACCAATGTCACCACACTTCTAGCTTTACAAAATAGCACGTACATTAAAGTATTAACATGTTTAGTTTCAGGGAACAGACACACTCATACATGTATATTATCTTGATTTGCAACCCTATATGACTATTTAATATATAAGTCATGGGGACCCATGCTCTATTTTCTCCATTATTTTAAGTTTATTTCAAATGAAATGAACATGACAATAATGTCCTACAGAATCCATGATCCATAAGGTTGATTGCGGAACATGTGGCATGCACATGACCATTAGACAACACTACCAAACTAGTACCCCACATTTTCCTCTATCACCCTTGTCTTATTTAAAATCAGCTAAATGATACTAAAAGTGTGTCAGGGCTTCTAAGATGTTTTTTCTACTATTTCGAAAAATGCATAGGGAAAACGTGTTTTTTAATCGTGTGCAAAGGAAGTGCCATAACTAGAAGAAGATCAATGGTAAAACTGAGCGAAAAAATTTCTAAAGGAAAAACAGCATTTAACATGCATGATTAGTAAAAACCACCTAGTCAAGGCAGACCTGGTACGTGTACAGTTTGACAAAAATGAGGGGCATCCGCTGATTCATTCGGTTGTACTGCCTTGCAATCCTGTTTACTGTCTCTGGAACAAACTCAAGAACAAGATTGAGATAAAGCTTGTCCCTTTCAGTTGTTGAAAAGAAGTAATGCTTAAGACCGATGATGTTAGGATGGTCAAGCATATGCATGATTTGCAGCTCTCTGTTCTTATAACGCTTATCTTGAAGAACCTTTTTTATGGCAACAATTTCTCCTGTTTCTCGGCATTTTGCCTAAAGAGTTAATAATGAAATGGTTATATGCTTTTCACAATCAATTAGGCATAGGACAGTTCAGAAAACAGAAAGGTGGGTTGTTTACCTGATATACAACCCCAAAAGAACCAGTTCCAACCACATGTTCAGCGATGTATGTGACAGACTGTTTCACAGCACATATCATTATTTGTTGGATAGTTTTTACCTCCAAACAATTATATATATCAAGAATCAAAGCAAAATTACCCTCACCTGTTTAGGCAGGCCGTTGCGCCCACGAATTGTAGTCACTATTACATGACCAGCTTCATTACTAGAACTATCAGTCACATCTGAACTTGACCCCATCTCCTGCAAAAAAAAGGAAGAAGAAGAAGAAAGAAAGAAACTAAGTCTCTTCATATAACAAAACAAAGTGCAGAATTTATTCACCAGTTTCTTCTGATCCTCTAGATAGGCATGGCAGTATAAGTGGTAACAGCGTGAAGCAATAACATGTAACAGTGCCTTTTCAGGACAGGAGATTACATCTTTTTTGTATCCACTAATATGCAATGCTACATTAAAGGACCGCACATAAGGGAAAAGACAGGACTTGTACACGTATTTGACTGAAAGTGGTGATGAAGTGACCAAAACATTAACACCAATTTCAGCCATATGCCAATAAAAAAGTAGTAGAAACCTACCCTTTCATCATCTGTATCCGGCTTGGCACCCCTCAGTTGCATTCCCAGCATCTCCCTACCCAGAAACTCCACCGAGTTGGCTGCCCCCTTGAAATCATTCCCTGGCCTCGAGGAGCTCCCAACACCACCGTGCCTCTGCCCAGAATACGCCATACCTCCAGGCTCCAGCAATGTGGTAACTGGTAGGGCTCAATCGAGATCACCGAGGTCAGTGTGCGGTTTCATCGCTTTGTGGAAGATCAGCTTGCCAATTCCAATGCCTGGTAAATTAAATGAAAGACAACCGAATGATAAAAAAGTTCAGTCAGGATAATTTTGATGTAAAAACACAACAAATCTTCTGCAGGTGGTTCAAGCAATTAAGAGAACACACTAGAAGCACTGCTACTGTTGAAATATCAGTGTGTCCAGCCCCACACAGAGATCAAGCAAAACCCTTGAGTAAAAGAATGAACAGCTGCAGCTTTCTCCAAAATGGTGATAGATCAAACACGAAATTGGAGCGAAGATCCTCTCGGATAAACGGGACAATCCGTCCCAAGTCCAATACCTCCCGATAATTGAGCGAAAACCGCACCCAAAAAAGAGATAAAAAGGAAGTTTTTTTTTCTGAGGGTGGGGACTCGGATCAAAGAATCCATGGCCAGTACCTCAGACTGAAACCTAGCAGAGATCGGCGGCGAGCTCTTGCAGCAGATCAACAGCGGGCTCTTCACGGTCTGACGGTTCCTGCAGCAGCTCTGGCCTCGTCCTGGGGTTTCTTGCGTCGGTTGGGTGGGGGAGAGAGGAGAAGGCGACTAGGAGTCAGGACTCTGAAGCAAGCTGGTGGCGGGAGCGAGCGAGTGAGGCCATGAGGAAGCAACTGAGCAAGTGAGCTAGTGGAGGGCAGCTGCTAGCTCTTGGTCTCGGGTTGGGTCCTTCCAAACTTTTCCATTTCCGGTAAAAAAGAATTGGCGTGGCATGGAAGGACCAGAGAAATTTATTGGGGGAGATCATGGAAGTTGCAGGGGAGAGTGACTGTCTGAGGAGGTGGGGGAGATGCAGATGCCAACAAATCTGAGGCTGGTGATGCTTGCTGCAGTCAATTTGGCAGTAAAAATACTGGGGCTGATGGATGCGAGTTTGACTAGGAACTGACCAGGCTTTTGTTTGTAAGACTATCTCCAGCGACAACATCCAAAATAGAAGATCTATTTAATCTTTAGGTAGCGCTACAGTCAAATAATTCAATACTTATTTGGCATCTTCTTCAACAACAGGACAAAAAAAATCATTTCTGCAAATGTGTTTTCAGGAGAGATGATGCTCATATTTGGATTGTGTCTATCAGGCAACCCAAAATGGGTCTCCCGTATAGGTAATTTGTTGGAGGCTGATTTTTTTCTCTATTACCTATTTTGGATTTGGGTGTCCATATAAGTTTCTTGTTGAAGACGGTCTTAGTACTAGCAAATTGAGTTTTATTATGTGATGGAATTTTACGTCAAATTTTGTCATATACTCCCTCGGTCCCATTAAAAGTGTCGTTTTTTACTTTCAGACTTCGTGTTTAACCGTTCGTCTTATTCAAAAATTTTATGTAAATAATAAAATAAATAAATCATTATCAAAGTATCTCTAATGGTAAAATAAGTCATAACAAAATAAATAATATATAAATGTAAACATTGACTTTTTCAGCAAGAAAATGGCACATGAATGAAGTAGGAAAAGGACTTTTCTGGTGTATCTAAATGATGGTGGTTTGGCCTTGTTATTTCTTTTAATAAATAATAAAAAAGAATGATTTAGTTTTGTGCACAGGCATAGTTGGCCATGTAGCCCGAGCCCGCTAGCCCAGCCCAAGGCCCTTTTTTTGGCCCGGCCCAAGCACAGCCCGCCCCGACGGCTAATGGGCCCGGGCTGGCACGACCCGGAGGAGCAGGCCATGCCTGGGCCTTACCCCAGGCACGTGGGGCGGCACGGCACGGCCTGCTACAGAGCCGGCGGCCCGCCCTGTCGCCTCCCCCTCCTCCTCATATGGCCCCGTGCGGCCCCACGCCCCCACGCAGCAGCCATCACCCATCCTCGCTCCGCTCTCCTCTCCTCTCCCTCTCCCTCTCGGCCTCTCCGCTCTCCCTCCCTCATAACCGAGCTAAGGGCGTGGCGACGGCCCCTCCCCTCAGAACCACACGCATGGTGGCGTAGCGCGGCGGCCTCTTCCCGCGGCGTCCTCCCTTCTTCCTCTCAGGCGGCCTCCTCCCCACGGATCCACGCGCAGGGGCAGCGTAGAGTCCTCGTCCCCCTCGGATCCGTGCGCAGGGGCGGCGTAGAGGCCTCCTCCCCACGGATCCACGCGCAGGGGCGGCGTAGAGTCCTCCTCCCCCTCGGATCCGTGCGCAGGTGAAAGCTCTAGTTTGGTTTTGGTGAATTGATGAAACCCTAAGTGCTAACCTAGTTTATCAAGTGATCATGAGATAGGTAGCACACTTCAAGTGATGAAGCAAATGAAGATCATAGCATGATGATAATGATACCATGATGATGATCAAGTGCTTGGACTTGGAAAGAAGAAAGAGAAAAACAAAAAGCTCAAGGCAAAGGTATAAACCATAGGAGCTATTTTGTTTTGGTGATCAAGACACTTAGAGAGTGTGATCACATTTAGGATTGATAGCCGTACTATTAAGAGGGGTGAAACTCGTATCGGAATGCGGTTATCAAAGTGCCACTAGATGCTCTAACTCATTGCATATGCATTTAGGATCTAGTGGAGTGCTAACACCCTTGAAAATGTTTGTGAAAATATGCTAACACTTGTGCACAAGGTGATACACTTGGTGGTGTTGGCATATTTACAAAGGAGGTGGTGTTTGCAGGGTTGAGATGGGTTTGGGTCCCTCTCTCCCTCCCGCCGAGTAAGCTCGGCGGGATTCAGCGCTTTCGGGAAAATGGAATGCCTATTTTCTATTGCGCCGGATGCAAATTCCTGTGGTTGGCACATTGGAGCAAGGGTGAAGAAGTTAGAAGTGAAAATGAGTTGATCGCGAAGACGCTGGCGTCGGTCTACTGACCGAACGCTGGGTCTGAAAGCACCGGACCCTGGATGCGTGTGTCCGGTCAAACTGATGGGTCTGCGCAGTGCCGAGGGTATTGCACCGGACGCTGATCTGTGTCCGGTCAAGGTGGACCGGACGCGTCCGGTCGAAGAAATACGCCTCGGGGAGCTTACTGGAAACGACCGGACGCTGGGGCTTCAGCGTCCGGTCAACTACGTAGCCGTTGAAATCGGGCGATCGGCGTTTGAAGCCAATGACTCGTGGCGCTCATCGCACGACCGGACGCTAAGGTCCAGCGTCCGGTCAATTTGACCGGAGCGTCCGGTCGGCCTGTGTTCAGCCCAGTGAAGGGGTACAACGGCTCTATTTCATTGGGGCTCTATTTATAGCCCCATGGTCGGCTCAAGCTCACTCTCTTGCACATTTTCATTGACATAGCAACCTTGTGAGCTTAGCTAAAGTCCTCCCACTCATCTCCATCATTGATCCATCATCATTGTGAAAATATGAGAGAATCCAAGTGCGTTGCTTGAGTGATTGCATCTAGAGGCACTTGATATTCGTGTTGCGCTGCGGATTTCGCTTGTTTCTCTTGGTGGTTGCCACCACCTAGACGGTTGGAGCAGCGGTGGAGGATTGGCACGAGTTGGTGATTGTTCGTGGCCATCTCCGGTGATTGTAAGGGGAGTTGTACCTTCCCCGGCGGAGTGCCGAAAGGTAACTCTAGTAAATTGCTCGTGTCATTGAGTTACCTCACTTGTGGGTCGGTTCTTGCGGTGTCCTATTGTGTGGACGAGGTTTGTGAAACCCCTCTTAGCCGCCGAACCACCAAGTGTTGGTCGACACAACGGGGACGTAGCGTGTTGGCAAGCACGTGAACCTCGGGAGAAAATCGATTGTCTCCTGTCTTTGGCATTCTCCCGGTGATTGGCTATATATTCATCTTATGATTGGTTTATCCCCTACACGTCGGTATAATCATTCTACTCACTTATTTACATTCTTGCAAACTAGTTGATACAAGCTCTTTAGTGTAATTAGAATTGAGAGCTTGCTTTATTATTTATATTCATCTAGTTGAGCTCTTTAGAGTAGCAAGATTAAGAGCTCTTAGTGGGTAATTACATAGCAAGTTTGTGTGCCTAAGTAATCATTGCAACTAGAGTTGTTGGATAGGTGGCTTGCAACCCTTGTAGAGCTAGAGCAAGTTTGCATTACGCTATTTGTCATACTAATCAAATTGCTCTAGTTGATTTGTAGATTTTTAAATAGGCTATTCACCTCCTCCCTCTAGCCATATTAGGACCTTTCAGCAGGGGCGGCACAACGGCCTCCTCCCCCATGGATCCGGGCGCAGACAGCGTGCCTCTCCACCGAGCTCCCTTTCCCTTTTCTCTAATTTGTGTGAATGCATGACTTTTGTCCGATTCCTCTATTTTTCGATTTCTTTTGTGGTGTTGTGGACTTGTGATTGATCTGTGAGATCTAGAGCCCTGTGATTTTTGTTGTTTTTTTCGATTTTTCTTACTGGAATGAGATGAACAAGCTTGAGCTTGCCATGGCCATTGACGCTGCGGATCTGCCTCGAGGCCTCCTCCATGGCTCCATGCACCGCCGCCGCCACCGCGCTCCCGTGCTACCCCTCGCCCCCCACTGCCCCTCCTGTTCTTCCCTTTCCTCTCTCATGCTGCCGACGCGGCCGGCGACCCCCTCAACCTCGACGCCGTTATCGCCTGCTGAAGCGGGCCTTGGGCTGGCCCGACCTCCCTGACAGGCCATGCTTACCGGGCCGGCCCGGCACGAAAAACAGCCCAGCAGGCCGTGCCTGGGCCATCAGCCAGGCACGGCCCGGGAGGCCCGGCGTGCCATGCCGGCCCGACCTCTATCGGGCCGTGCTTTCACTGGCCCGTGCTGCCCGGGCCGGCCCGTTGGCCATCTATATGCACAGGTGCTGCCCTCCAATGAAAAGACTGCATAGCTGGCATTTGTTGCTGTCGCTCAAGGACTTTCAGCTAACTGCGACTTCAGTTGTAGTACAACGGCCTAGCACAAACAAGCGCATGGTTCTTTCTCCGTACCAGAAAAATGTCGACAAAAAGCCTGCATGTGCCACAGAGCTTTCGGCAGAACAATACAAGGAGTCAAGGAGCATGCAGGTGACCACTTTGTCAGAAGCAGCATCTCTCTTAACAATGTGGGGTACAGTACACACAAGCTTCATGTAGTAGTAGTACTATAAAAATATCTGAATCAGTACTGTACAACATCATGCCATATTTCCCCAGTTCAGTTCTGATGCCCTGCACATATTGGACCATGGTTAAATGACAATTACTTTGTGCTGTATCAGTCTTCTTCATCATCATTCATCCATATGTTCTTTCGATCTTTCCAACAGCCGTAGGAAAATATTTGATTATGTTTCTTTGTATGTAGGCGTATCTACTAATCAGCCTGCAACAAGAAAAACTCGATGAAGCAATTCGGGAAGCAAGAGAGAGGCACAAAACAGAGACATTCACATGCCTTTGCCCAAACGAATAGCAACAGGAAACAAGTGGTGGTATCTTCAACAAATTACTTATGTCATCTCTAATACCAAAAAAACTGTTACGGCGTCATGAGATAGAGGACAAGTGATATGTTGGAGATCGCTCTTAAAAAAGGGCGGCACTCAAAAGGCCCGCCGGGGATAGGTGTTCTGTTTATGCTCATCATGCTACTGTCATTCGTTGACCGGGTCAAATGGGCCACACATCAACAATTCAAGTTCGCATATGCTACTGTGGAGTGCTCATGTGAGCTGTGCCGTGAGAGGTAGAAACATCATTATTCTAAGGGGCTCGCAGCTGGACTCAGCATGTGAGGGCGATAAAAAATTTAACCTTGATGGTCGATACATTTTTGTCGGTGAAAAGCTCCAACATAAAGTACTTGACGCAGTTTCAGTGGCCATTAGCCAAGTTTAGAATGATATCTCTAGAATGCAGTGGCGTTATCAGTGGAGATTCGATCTAACTTACCAGGACATATCTGCCACTCAAATTCCAACAGCGTCAAGGAGCTCCGAATGCTGCGACACCGGAACCAGCGTGTTCGCGACGATTGCGCCGCTGGCCGCGACCGCCGGCACTCCGATCCCTGGAAAAGTCGAGTCACCGCAGCAGAAGAGCTGGGGGATTGGTGTTGCTTGCCCAGGGAAAGTGGCTTCTCCAGCTTTTATGGCTGGACCATAGGTTCCCCTATTCCTTCGGAGAAATCTCCTGTGTGTCAGTGGTGTCCCGACCAATTTCACGTCGCATTTTTCACGGCTAAATTTTGGGCCAAGAGCAAGCTCCACAGCTTTCCACATCACCTGAAAAGTTTGCATGGGAATGTCAGTCACAGTCAAGACAACAAAGTTATTACTTCTTACGGACACTCGATAGCGGTCTTCTTTTTGAAAAACGAGAGTCATTTTGATGATTTCTGTGCCAACTTTGGGGCATTTCTCTCTTTTGATATCAGATCTTGCTTAGACGATGCAAATGAGCACGTGCACTTAAGATGCACTTAAGAACTGGACCAATGAGGGTGAACAGATGAGACTTCCAAGAATATATCTAAACTATCCATTTAACTGCTACTATAGGTACTAATAGTGGCAAAGAATCAAAATTGCATCCCTCGTACCTCAGAACGTTCTTCCTTCAATCTTCGATATTCTGCACTTTTCCTGTCCAGTCCCTCCCACAAACTGAAAGGTTCTGTCCCTGGAGTATATGCATGAAGAATGTGCTTTCCAGGTGGTGCCAGGTCCTTACTAAGAACACTAGGAACAGATACCAACACAACATTTTGTTCACCATCAACTCCTTTGTTCCAATCATCAACCACAATGTGATGGATCCCAAGGTCCTCTCTAGCATTCTGATTCAGTAATGTCCAAGGGTTATGGTGAGAGACGGATCACCTATGAGGAAACACGCATCTTTGTTAAAATGATTTGCTAGATTTCACTTCGGACGAAGCATACCTCTGCATCAAAACCAAGGTGGAGATGCATAAACGATTCACATTGTGGAGTTGCTTTCACTCTATCTTCATATGTTTTTGGGACAACATTTGGTGGTAGCAGATCCAAAGTATCCCACATAGATGCATTGCTAACAACCGCTTTCTTTGCACGGACAACCTGCAAAAGGACATAGTTCCCGACAAGATTTCAACAGCTACATCTTTCTTCAAACCATAGGTTGGATGATAGCAGTCACTGAATGAAAAGTTTGTCTAGTGGCTTAGACTGACATGTGGCACAATCAAGCCACTCAAAAACAGATTGCATAAGACAACATGGTGGTAATTTTTTGTGATCTTGGCCTACATGGTCTGCCACTAATTTAAAGGCATGGAGAAAGGCCTAAACTAACTATGATATGCAGTACTGAGGATAACACTTAATTTGCTTTTCACATAGACAAAGGCTATTAATATTGATCACAGTGCATTCCGATCGAAGGCCTTTTATCTTCGATAAAGGAAAAAAATATTGTGAAATGAAACATTAAAACAAAATCATTGTCTATGATAGGCACATGACATCTAAATCAAAGCCATGCTAGTTGTGGCTGTTATTGGCTTTGTGTTCGTGACATATCACTCATTTCCCCACATGTCTCTCTGTCTTCTTTTAGTTCTGAAGGGGCAATATTTTATTTTGCCTGCCAATAAAATATCTTCTAGAGCTTACTTGTCCACTTTGTAGCTTGACACCAACTGCTCGACCATTTTCGATTAAGATCTTTTCAACATGAGAACGAAGAGCAAGTCTGCCACCAAATTTTTCAATACCACTCACGAGGGCATCTATGATTGCTCCAGTTCCACCCAGAGGGTACTCAAGCAAGCATCCTGGTTTGTACCATTCTGCAAACATATAAACCTGAGGGTGTAGTTAGAACAACTAATCTATAATCAAAAGAACACCTCAAAACCTCATCTTTGCACATTTTAAATTATCCAAGCAATTTTGAATGTTCGCGACAGGAGGATCGCCAAGAAAATATGAAGATGTAAAGAAAGATGGACGTTATGGAACAAACAGAAAACAATATGTCAATATCCATCTGATGATTCATCTAACAGTTATTGCTATTCATCACTAGAAAAGCATGCTGCCACCGTACATAGTTCAGTATTAGCACAAATACAATCACTACTGTGGCCATTGCATTTGCTTGGCTTAGAAGCAGATGGTAGTCACTTGCTATACGTCCTGAAATACAGCACCTGGTATATAAATCCTAGGTACGGATATGTTACCATAAAATTGTCACAAGTTTAGATGAATTAGGTGACATAAAAAGCCAATAAGAATAAATTCTTGCCAACACCAGCATATCTATTTAAATGAAATGAAGGGGCAGTATTACAACAATACTCCTATGTTCCCTATCTCCTTTGGCCCTCGCCACCAGAATCTATGCACTGACAGTAGTAGTCACACAGATTCGGAAATAGATTATTACATCTGTCCGATTGATAGGACACAAACTTGTTTAAAACAAACACATAATGCAAGTTTTCGTTAATGCATTTCATGCTCATGCGTATGATCTATTAGTTCTGGATAGTGTCACATCAGGAAAATCCAAATGCACTGCACATTCATTTTGTGTAGTAATGAGGATGCCTCAACCTTAGATTCCCAGATACAAGCAAGGCAACAAATACTGAATTTTCTCACATTCTAAAATGCACAATTTTCATCATGTGCTAAAGTTTGGGAAAGCACTTAACCGGAAGTTTTTGCTGTTGGAACTTAGATTACCATTTCTGCAGAAAGAGCACCATCAGATTTAACTCCAGCAAGTAGAAAGCACAGGAGATCGATCCAATTACGAACAAAGGGATTTTTCAGCCCCAGTGAATCAACAACTTCTTTGAATGGACGTAACAGTTTTGTAGCGCCCAGAGCTCCTTGGGGCCCCATTTGTATGAATGATTTCAACAACGAAGGAGCATATCTACCGGCAGCTGTAGATAGAATGCCCAAATCGCCTCGAATGGAAAGCGGAGGCAAAGCCATTGCAGCTGCAGACATAGGAATAACTGCATCCTGAGATTGTTTTCAGTATGGTATTAGCACACGCTTTAAGGGAATATAAGAGCATCCTAAGTTACAAACTTTGTGTGATATAGTGCATGTGAGTGCTAACACATGAGGATAACAACTAGTCACCTACCTAGTCACCATGCATTGTTCAGTAGTTCAAATTGTTCATCTACATCTAGCAGAGCCTTTACTAAACCCAAGAATCTAAATATGAAGAGAACTCACAAGAAGTTTTTTCCACTCCTGGACAGCGTCAACACCAACAAACATCTCAAGGTCCTGCAGGCATTACAAGTCGCAGGATCCAATCAAGAGTGGGCATCCCAACATAAACAAAATGCTGACAACAGATATTGTTAAATGTGAAGGACCATTGCTACATTTAATAATCTGTGCTGGTCACCTCAGAAAATCTTAGCCAACTAAAGTCTACATAACCCCCCAACGATTTAGGGTGGACTACTTCACCCCCAAACTATAAAACCGGATTTTCTCCCCCCTGAACTTTCCAAAACCGGTCAAATAACACCCCCCCCAAAGCAGTTTTGGACGGTGGGTTGCTACAGTGACGGTGGTTTTGTCTTTTTCTTTTTTATTTATTTCCGCTGAAATTTTGAAAAATCACAGTAAATCACAGAAAAATCATAAAAATGGAAAATTCAATTTTGTTGGACTCCACATGAGTAGATCTACACAGTGAACATATAATATGATATGCTTTAATACAAAGTTTTTGCTGTAGCTTTAGATCTATGTTTTTCTGTAATTAATTGGAATAATTCATAGCTGCAGCTTCTATGGTTCAATTGTGGTGAAATTTTTATGGTGGACTAATTATTGTATGCTTGCACTGTAGTAAAAAATTCATACTCATTGGACCATGTATAACTTAGTTATAGATTTATTCAGGTTTATACTTGTTAAATCTATGCTTTATCTATAATTAAGTTATACATGATCCAATGAGTATAAAATTTTACTATAGTTCAAGCATACAATAATTAGCCCATCATAAAAATTTCACCACAATTGGACCATAGAAGCTGCATTGATGAATTATTCCAATTAATTACAGAAAATCATAGATCTAAAGTTACAACAAAACTTTATACTAAAGCATATCATATTATATGTTCACTGTGTAGATCAACTCATGTAGAGTGCAACAAAATTGGATTTTTATTTTATGATTTTTCTGTGATTTACTATGATTTTTGAAATATTTAGCGGAAATAAATAAAAAAGAAAAAGACAAAACCACTGTCACTGTAACAAAATCCACCATCCAAAACCGCCTGCGGGAGTTATTTGACCGGTTTTGGAAAGTTTAGGGGGTAGAAAATCCGGTTTTATAGTTTGGGGGGTGAAGTAGTCCACCCTGAATAGTTGGGGGGAGAGTTATGTAGACTTTTTCATGCGACAGAAATCTCATGTCCCTCTTTCAATCACCACAACTAAGTGTGCACTGTAGAGCATACAACATCGTAGGGTAATAGGGTTTTGTCCAATATTGAAATGGTCATAAATTGAGCCATGTCTGTCTATCATCCATAAACAACTCTTCTTTGGTTTTTTCATTATTGTCATTATAAGCAAAAAAAAAAGATTTTGAGGATACCCAATAGTTACTAATTAGACAATAATCAAACATGCGAATGTGTACTGAACCAATATGTTGAAAATCAAGAAAATGCACAAGATAAAATTGAGACTGTAGTAATGTACCCAGTGGCCTATTCAAGAAATATTACCTTGAGGAATTCAGTTGGTCCTATCCGTGAGAGGAATTGTCCTTCAGGTACATAAACCATCCAAGAGTCATAAGACGCGCAAGGGACTGATTGGCCTAACGCATCAAGGACCTGAGCCAGGCAAACAAACCAGAACAATTTGAAGCTGTCACATGATCAATATCATTGTCTGTCTTCGTCCATCCAACTACAAAAATGACCAAAGGCTATACACAATGACGTATCACTTGAGGCCACCTGAGCAAGTGGATTTGCCTGGGGGCCTCTGGACTGGAATCCGGAGAACAAGGATGGCCCTGAATCGAAGTTGAAGCCCTTGATATCGAACGAGTGCGCGGCGCCGCCCGGGCGGTCATGGCTCTCGAGCACCAGCACGTCCTGGCCGTACCTCGCCAGGAGGCCGGCACAGCACAGCCCGCCGAGCCCGCTGCCTATCACAACGACGTCCGCCTCCGGCCGCTCCACCGCCCTGGTCGACCGCAGACCAATCAAACCAACGCAACAACGGCGAGGCGATGAGGAGGCGAAGTCTGAAATCCGAATGGTCAGTTTGGTTGCTGCGTTGCGGTCCGTACCCGGAAATCCCGCGGTTCTGGCCCTCGGGGAACGCGGGGTCGGCGGGGCGCTCGTCCGCAGCCACCGCGCGGCAGCGCGCCCTTGGAGCGGCAGCGGCGTTTGCCGAGCGCGCACGCAGACGCGGACGCGGCGAAGGGGCGGCAGCGTGGCCGCCGTGCGGAGGCCGCAGCGCGCGGGAGGCCAATGCCGAGGCGGCCATCTCGGAGTCGCAGAAGCGGAGGGCGACGGCGTCCGGCGAGGCGAAGGCGCTGGGAGACGACGAGCAGCGTGAGGACAGAGGAAGGCGAGGGAGTAGTGCGAGTGAGGCCGCGGCTGGGGACACGTGGCGCCTCGCCGGCCGTTCTCCGTTCGTGGCGGCCGTTGCCTCGTCCAGGCCGGAGCGATGCCACCGCGCCGTGGATCAAAGCCACATGGGCCCATAGAACCTGGGCTTTAGGCCCATATACTAAGAAATTCAGCCCAATGTGTCGATCCGGCCCATTAAACATTTATACTGGGCTCGTCTCGCCGTCGCCGTCGAGGCGAGCTCCGTGGAAGCTTTGCTGCAAGGCCTAGGTCCCTTCGAGGCGGCGGCGGACCGGCAGCTCTCTTCTCGGCTTTGCTTGGGCGGCCGCCTCGTCGCGCACCTGCTGGTGGGCAGTGGCCAGCGGCTGGGCGGTCCGCGGCAGGGGCAGTGCCGCCGCAGCCAGGGGCGTTGTCACGCTCGCACCCACTGAGGCCGGCGGCGGCGGCTCCGCGGCTCGAGTTCGGCGCGTCAGTGCGGCACCGAGCCACCGTCCCACCGAGGAGGCTGGAGCACCGTGCACCGAACAGCGAACAACGGAAGAGGAGCAGCCGAGCAGGTTTGAATACTCTGAGTCTCTGATCGATTGCAGCACCAACTATGAATCAGTTCAGTATTCAATTGGCTTCCCATTTACTGATATTAGATCAGTATTTGATTTTTTTGAAACCCCTTCAATATTGAGAATAAGGGCAAAGTAAGAGAAAGACTAGACTCAGGAATATACGGGTAGAGACAGACAGAACTTCCAACATCTTTTCACTGAAACCTGAATCTTGATCACCAAGATGACGATGGCAACTATTGTTGTTATTGTGAGACAGTGGAGAGCTTGATCGAGTGGTCTGAATAGTTCAGAGATTAAGTGTTGGACTGGAGGTGCACGCCTCCACGCTTACTTTAAATGGTTTGAAGCAAGAGACATAATGACACAATAGCCAGTCTGTCATCCAGTGGTGAAAATAATCAGAAAGGCCAAGCTTTGATTCGTTGAACAAGGGAACAAGGCCATCAGCAACGACTAACGATTATTAATCCATGCAATCTGCTACGCACTTAAGAAATCATCAGAATAATACATACTCAATCCTGCTGATTAAATTAGAGATCAAGATCGTATCAATAACATTGATTAGAATTGCTACTCGCAACCACCAGTTTCACTGTGAGTCCATTTGTGCTCACAGTTGCATCTGCTATATATTATGTGTTATATCTGCTATATATTATGCAATTATAATTGTATGGTAGTATATATGCCAAATACTAAACTTTAGGTTGTTACTTTTTTTTAACCCCCTTCATATCTTTTAATACCCAACCTCAAAATACTGGACCCACCACTATTGCAGGCAGGGGAGAGGTTCCAGCTATGCTCGCCGCGCCGCCGCCGCCGCCGCCTGAGGTGGCGGGTGAGGATGAGAGCAGTTGCCGCGGTGTCTTCATGGAGTTCATGACCAAGTAATTCATCCTCTCTTATGCGAACGGAATCCGTTTCCTTTTTTGACTGAAATTTGTGTTGACCTGAGCTAAGCTGATTCTTCTATCTGTGGCGACACAGGGTTGCTCAGTTCGAGGAGCTCGCTGATTCTGGGGAGCGATTGCTTGGGAGATTTCGTGAGGAGCTTGGTTAGTTACTCTGATATGCTCTCCTTCCTCTTTTGTTGGCACAACTGATATGCCATGGAGGTTCAGTTTATATTATCCACTGGGACGCAATCTTTAACATTGTGATGGTATTATGTACTGTTCACGGTTAATTTTCTGTAATTGTGTTGACTGAGGCACTGAACAATCTTATTGCAGAGTATTTTCGTAGGCAGCAGATTCCTAAGGAATCAGATGTCATGAAGCAGATACTTAAATCCAACTGCACTGTCAGAATGAGGTCCTATATTGAAGCTGGCTGCAGGCTTCACTGCCAAAACATCTCAAACATAAATCAGCGTATGATATATATCTTTGTTAGTGAACAACCCTTTTTATTCTTACATGCTAATGGTTGATATGACGCACTTATTTGAATTCGTTCTGTACATGTTTTTTTCCTGAACGGAAGTAGTACGGACTATGGAAGGTCCTGACTGTAGAGCTTCCTCTTAATTGAGCGGCAGAGCTCCTGCCTTTACTTTAAAAAAAATTTGTGATTTTTGAGCTACTTCTATGTATTCTGCTGTTATTCTTGGATTTCTTGTTGAAGTATGAGTTCTAGACAACATAATTGTTCAATTTTAATGATAATTCCATACCCTTTAATCAGTTTGATATTGATTTTTTCTTTTCCTTGTGCCAGTAAGCTCATGCGAAGATAGACTTAAAGATCATATAAAGAAAGGTACTTGATCTTTGTATCTTATATGAGTTTGTTTATCTTTATCCTGTTCAATATTCACAAGCACTTTTTAGTGCTAAGACCTTGCTGCAATTCTTGTGCAAAGTTTATAGACTGCCTGAGTGGCCAGATGCAGTCAGATTGGCGCAGCAAACGTTTGATTGTGATCCAAAGGAATTTATTCTTATGTTGGACAGTGAAACGTTAACTAATGTATAAAGTGACAATCATAATCCTGCATTTTATGTTATGCAATAATGATAGCACCGTATCAATTTGGTCAAGAACCGTTTTTAGAGACCAACCTATTTGTTAAACTGTTACCGAGTTTGAAGCCTTACACTTGTCATGTTTTGGTCTTTACATGGCTGTTTGGCTCTACGTTTGGCCACAAGTCCCTCCTACCCCTCCCTCCTTAAGAATAGGAAGAAGGGCTGCCTATCTTTCCATTAGTAGACAGAGGGAAAACGTTTGACCAAGATACATGCATCATTGCGATTTTTGTCCTTGGTTCATATTTTAAAGTTGGAGCTATGGGTTTATAATATCACCTTTTTACATGTTTGTGAAACTCTTTGGCTCTAATTGACCTTGTGTTCCTTTTATTTTCTCCTAGTTAAGACTTTGCTTGAAGAGCTGGAATGTCTAGTCGAGAATGTCTATGGCATCACACTAACAGCCAGTTTAAGTGCTCTGGAAGTTTCAGACAGTCAGTGCCTTGACAACATGCTAAGTACCGATTGCTGCTCCATGGAGGTAGACTTTTCTGTTTCCATATTCCTTTTTCTAGTACTTTCAGTGTTCTGTTCATCAGAGAAAAAACTTGCTGTCTGCAATGATGAAGTGAAATGGAAAATGGGTGACAGGGTGTTGCTACACAAGAGGAGGATAAAAGTGCAGATCAGTTGGACACGGATGTATCGTTCGTTACGGTGATGGTCATGGTTCGCAACATGCTGAAGCTTGACTACATGATGCAGGTAAATTAAACCACATCCATGTGCCAGCCAGAATGTGCATTTGCTATCGCACTTTACATTTTGTGGCATCCCAACTCTATTTCTTTCGCCCTCTTGATTAATGAAGGCTGCCGTTCTCTTCTACAGGAAAAGATTGTCAGTGCATTGTCCTTGAAAACACCTTCATCAGAGCTCGAGGGATACTGCCTCATGTTGAATTTACGGCCATACATTGATGACGATGTGATGCGTCTTGCGTGGAAAATGTGTCCCTGAAACTTTGGCGTTCGCGATGGTAGCAAGGGCAAGGGGGTGGATCAAGCAGGAAGTTGTTGCGCAAGACTCAAACGCGATCCTATGAACAGCTGGGCATTGGGTGCTTGGAGTTGTTTCTGCTGGGATGGATCATGGATGTCTGGTCTGTTCATGTGTTTGTAGAAGATTAGAGATTATTCAGCGTGATGTATGCGTGTGTGTTCATGATCATGATTGTGTACTGGAGAAACCCATAGTTTGTCAAATTGGGCCCCTTTTTGAGTTTTTTTTTCCCAGAGAAAGATCCCAAAACTGCTTGTGTCACAGTGCTGCCGCTGCCTTTTTTTCTTTCTTCTCTTCCCTGTCGTTTTCCGAAACCCTGTCGTTTCCTTTTAATTTCTGCATCATCAAGAATTCGCCAGATTCTTTGCTGCCAACTCTGTCGTTCGAGGCGAAGAAATCGTCGCGTGGATCCTCCAGTTTGGGTCAACACTGTGTACTAGAACAGGCTGGAAGTGGAATCCAACCCGGGGTGCCCGCGCACAGCACACGGCACCGGGCTCGTCCTTGGAGGCTTGTCTGCCAGATCGGCCGACGCAAGCGCGGGCGCCGGCGTTGCCTTGCGATGGAGAGCCCCACGTCGACGGCGTCGCGCCCCGACTTCTACGACTTCATCGACCGCATGCGCCGCCCCGCCGCCGCCGACCTCTTCCGCTCCATCAAGAGGTCAGTCAACCCGCCCGCCCCGTGCTCCGGCCTGGACACGCAGGCACGCCCCCCGAAAAATCGTAGCTTGAATCAATCGGTCAATCTAGATTGATTGCTAGATGTAGATAGAGTGAGTAGAAGACACCTGCTTCCTATGGATTTCTCTGACCTGCGGTTAGCTTGGCGCCGGCAGCTTCCTCGTCTCCTTCTCCTTCCTCGAGTCCAATGCTGAGGAGGACGGCAGCAAGGTCCAGGCCTTCCTCGCGGAGATGGAGAGCGCCATCAGGGACCATCCGCTCTGGACCAACGCCACCAGCCAGGAGATCGACCACGCCCTCGAGGTGAAGAAGCCCTGCCCCACTGATCCTTGTTTTTCACCTTCATTGACAAATTTGGGTTCCAGACGCCCTGATGAGTTTTTTTGTGGGCTAGGGCCTGGAGAAGTACGTCATGACCAAATTGTTCGACCGCACGTTTGGGACCTCCACTGAGGATGCCGTTACCGACATGGAGATCTCGGAGAAGATTGGTCTCTTGCAGCAGTTTGTTATGCCTCATCACTTGGATATACCCAAGGTCCTGCATAACGAGGCATCGTGGCTGGTAATTCATTCTGAGCTTCAAGCATTCACAATGCGATTTCAGTCCGTGATGGTTGTCATAAGTTGCAAGGATGGGAGTAATCAATGTATGCCACATTTTAATAGCTTGATTTATCATTACATGTTTGATCGAAATGAAGCCCCAAGATAGTATTACTTGGATACATTTGCCAGCTTCATCAATATTGAAAAGGGTGTCAATTGTCAAGTATTCAGCTCTGTTTTTTTCTGTTATCAATTATGTCCTAGTTGTACTGTGTATTCAAGAAGTTGCTGGTTTTAATCATGTAATATCCATAATTTTAAATTATCCAAATTCCAATGAAAGAAATCATTCCAGTGATACAGCCAAAGCTCATGCTAACCATGACCATACTTTTTCTGCACATGCCACTCTAGCTTGCAGTGAAAGAGTTGCAGAAGATTAATTCCTTCAAAGCACCACGCGAGAAGCTTCTATGCATCATGAGCTGTTGTCAAGTCATCAATAACTTGCTTCTGAACATATCAATGTCAAATGATCGAACATTGTCTGGGGCTGATGAATTCCTTCCTATTCTTATCTATATTACTATCAAGGCAAGCAACTCCTGGCAACTGTTTATTCTTGCTATTTCTTCTTACTGATTGAGTACAACTGAGAAGCTTTCTGAAAAATTGATGTAGGCCAATCCTCCTCAGCTGCACTCCAATCTGAAGTTTGTTCAGCTCTTTAGAAGAGAAACAAAGCTAATTTCAGAAGTCGAATATTATCTGACAAACCTCATTTCAGCAAAGATGTTTATAATAGATGTCAATGCTCGCTCACTATCGATGGAGGAAAGCGAGTTTCAGAATCATATGGAATCGGCAAAGACTAGCTACTCAAGTGTCTGTTGCTAGCCCAAGTAGCTCACAGGGGCTCCCCACATCTGCAAGGGCAAATCAGGAGGAAATTGATATGGCAGGTTTGCTTACTAAATTAGTCAATTTATCCAAAGAAGTTTGCTTGACCATGGGTTTGCATTCCAGTTTTCTCTCACAAAACGGTTCATTTTTTCCATCAAACAAAATGTGGTTTTTTTTTTCAAAGAAAAACATAATGTGGTTTTTATTGTGATCTTGTCCAAGAACCATTTTACCTATCAAATAAAATAAAGTGGTTAGCTCTTGTAGATTTTTTCCTTTAAATGGTTGTTATGCGTTCCAAGCAATTTTCTGGGCTTCAATCCAGTGCTTAATATTATTGAATAATCATAATATTCAAAGTGATACATGTGACAGGTCCCAGATTCCCTTTCATGGATTCAGAAACTGAAAGCTTGACTCCAGGGGAAGTCAAGCAGCTGCATGATCTGTATAGGCAAGTTGTCACAAGATATACACAGCTGTCTAAAGCTTTAAGAAAGTTATCCATAGATGAGGATCAGCTCATTAATTCAGTGCTTGACTCATGAGGTGATGTGAAGATGCTGGTGGTATCAATCATAAGCAGCCTCCATATCCACATTACTCTTGTGCTTGTACAGCGGAGTAAAAACAAGTGAAATCTTGTTTCCATTAGTTGCAGCCTCGTAGGAAAAGAACGAGGTCTTTAGAGTCAATGCATGTCACTAATGCTCCAGCAAGTCCAATGCAATACAGGTATGATCATATAATCTTTTGCATGGATGTCTGCCTTTTTAGTGACCTAAAGAACAGTTCTCTCTGCAATCTCACTGTAGTTCTGATGCTTTCTTGTATGTTCCTCTGTTGGCGCAGGGCACAGCAGCTGTGAGTTGAGCATTACGCATGGGAAGTGCTGCTTTTGCTAATCTTATTCCTGATAGCCTTGGTTCACAACAGTTGTAGCATTGTGGTGCCTGAGCATGGTTACTTCATGACTTATACTTAGGTTGGGGGTCCTTTATTCACCCTGAATGGATCTTCCGAAATCAGTGCTGAAGGAACTGAAAATTGGCGCACATGACATTGCCTGAGTTATTGACTTCTAAACTGTGTTCGATCTGCCACCGGATGTCTCACAGTTTTGGCGTCGATGGGCTTGCTGCAATGGAGAATATGAATTCTAACCTGGAATGTAGGCCAGAAAATCACTACTGGGGCAGGCAGGGATAAAGATGGAGTAACATAGGCTAGGAAAATTCTAAAGCTCGACATACTAAACAACGGCGTATGTTTGTTGATTCCAAATGTTGAGCCTTGAGGTTTGAGAGTTGTAGTGTTGGGGAAAATGTAAGCGTGTCACACTATTTCTTTTCTTCTTTTGATAATAAGGAACAAAATGTATAAACAGAAGATAACTATCTAGAACAGGGCAGTAGTCTCTGTGAAACTTTACAGAAGATAGACTACTGAGGAGAGTGATGTTCTCCAACTTTAGGAGAGTGATGTTGTTGGGATCGCTGCTACTCCCTCTGAGATAGTAATCGTGGAATGTAGGCGGGTGAGGTTTGGGTTCACGGCGGCGGCGTGGGTGCGACGCCGTCCTGGTGGGCGGCGTCGAACACAGGCGAGAGAGACCACGGGGGCACAAGGGGAGCAGGAGAGATTAACTCAATCTCCAGCTATCTTCTCATTAAGCAAGTTGTCGGTTATCGATATTAGGGATACCCAAAGCAAGGAAGTTAGCGTCCACGCTGACTTCCCGATGGCTCGAGACGTGGTTTTCATCTCGCCCGACCCCAAGGACGCGGTTTCCGCCTCGCCCGACCTCGAGGACGCGGGCTTCGTCTCGCCCGACCTTGAGGCCGTGGACTCCGTCTCGCCCGACCCCTTGGGTGCGGGCTTCGTCTCGCCCGACCTCGAGGACGCGGGCTCTGTCTTGCCCGATCTTGAGGCCGCGGGCTCCGTCTCGCCCGACCCCTTGGGTGCGGGTTCCGTCTCGCCTGACCTCGAGGACGCGAGCTCCGTCTCGCCCGACCTCGAGGCCGCAGGCTCCGTCTCGCCCGACCCCAAGGACGCGGTTTCCATCTCGCCCGACGGGGACCCATACCGCCACCAACCACTCCAGGTCCAAGCGTATGGGCCTAGGTCAAAACTCTTACGCCAGGGAAGAGGCTGGCACGCCTCGATGTAACCCGTGGCCATGACGGGCTATATCTAGGGATTCACATCAAGAACAGTGTCGGACATGCCTGTGCTGTTTTGCCTAATACTCATACGGACGCTGACAGGCGCGTCAGTTCACCACGACGTCCGCCGGGACGGAGTGAAACGCCATGACCAGCAAATGACGCCTGCGCGTGGCGCCAGTGACGAACAGGGCCACGACATGGAGCAGTCCCTATTGACATCTACAGGATCAGCGAGACCCGCATGAAGGGGAAGAAGGACCCGGCAACCCTGGAAGCCTTCTTCTCTCTCGTTCTTCTCCTTTTCCTCCTCTGTAACCCACGTTTTTCCTTTGCCTATAAAAGGGGAAGCAAGGTGCCCCACACGGGGGATGAAAAAAACACAAGAGCACGACACAACCACATGACTGAGGGGCAATCGAGCTCTCAGCACTCATTCACTCCTTCCACCAGAGACTTAAGATCCTTTCCCTCTCTTGTCTGTTTGTAACCCCTACTGCAAACCAAGTGCCGGTAACACGAGCAGCAGCGAACTGGACATAGGGACGTTCCACCTGAACCAATATAAACCCTTGTGTCCTCCGAGCACACCATCCGAGCTAGACGCACAAATATAAATTTACTCGTCGGTGGTCCGAAAACATCGACAGTTGGCGCGCCGGGTAGGGGCTTTTTGCGCATCTCGACGTCCACATCAGGCCTCGGATGGCTAGTCACGGCGTTAGCTGGGTCCCGGGCGCGCACGTGTGCTTTGGGAACCTGGACTTCATCATTACGACGGAGGGAGAATTAGCGCAGGTTCCCGCCACCATCCAACCTCTCCACTCCGCCGACCTCGACGCGATCACCGAGGCGTTTGAGGAGCTGCAGCTGCACACACCGGGGGCCCATGCCCCCGGGAGCAACTAGCTCCTCGGCTTCGATTACGGGAGGCTAAAGCACCAGCTCGGCGCCTTCCTAGATCCCCGACCGTCCTAGGAGGACCTGCGCCGCCTCACCTTCTAGTTCACCAACATCATGACGTAGCTTACCAGAGGAATGCCGCTCTCCCCGAAATACCTCATCCGAAAAGCCCCAACAGCGCTCCTGTTCGGTCTATGCAACGCAGCAGAGACCATTGGCCACCTTGTGGCGCAGCGCACGCCTCCATCCCCTACAAACGACGAGTTCGTGGGGATGACCGAATACGTCACACAATCTTTCCATGACCTTCTCATGGGAGAATCGGAGTCACCCTCTGACTCTGACTCAAGCAGTGGGAGCCATCACCCCTCGCGAGAATGTTTCATGGCAGGTACCCTCGAGGGATACGTTGAAAGCATCCGCAAGGGAGGGGCTACCCCAACAGACGACCTTGACGACGAGGTCGAGGGGGATGCAGGGGCCCCACATCACCTATGGGTAGAGCAGCTGAGGGTGCGGCACCAAGAGCTCGAAGAAGCACGACTCCAGCTTGAGTAGGAACGCGCGGAGCTCGAGCGAGAGATCGAGCGCCACAGAGATGATGGGCGTGCACGTGCTGCGGCCCGCGACATGAATCGGAGGATCATCGAGGACGACGAAGCCCTCCCACACTTCACCCGGGCAAGCCAGAACATCGTTGCCATGACGGCCTTGCTTTGGGGGCTTCTGGGGCCCACGAAGCCTGGGGATCGTGGGCCCATCATGAGATTTGCATGCTACTCGAGCGTGCGGCAGTGCAGCAGGCCGAGAGCTCGCTGTCCCGATGACGCGAGCTTGGCGCCGGCCAGCGCGCGCCCTCAGAGCGACTCGACAGGGACGTGTCAGTCCACCAGGCGTAGCGAGGCAGCAGGCCACGCGCCGCGGCCCCGGTGCATGAGCGTCTCGGCCTCCACCATGACGCGCACGACACCTTAGATGCTCGCAGGCGTGCCCACGACAATAAGAGGGAGGAGGCTAGCCGCGGCTACCACCCTCATCGTAGTGGACGCTACGACAGCGGTGAGGACCGAAGCCCGAGCCCCGACTTGCAGGGACCTCAGGCCTTTGGCCGACACATCCTCAATGCCATCTTCCCACCGTGGTACCAACTGCCGACCAACATCCTGAAAATACTCTAGGGAAACAAACCCTGAACTATGACTCGAGGATTATCGGCTTGCTTGCCAAGCCGGTGGAGCGGATAGTGACAATTTCATTATCTGCAACCTGCCATTGTTCCTGGCCGATTCGGCGTGAACGTGGTTGAAACACCTTCCGCCCAACCGAATCCAAAGTTGGGCGGACCTAAAAGAAATCTTCGTGGGGAACTTCCAGGGCACATATGCGCGTCCTAGGAACCCATGGGATCTCACAAACTGCCGATGGAAGTCTAGAGAAACTCTTGGTGGGTACATCCGGCGCTTCTCCCAACAGTGCAACGAGCTGCATGACATCGCCGACACCGACGTCATAGGAGTTTTCCTGTCCGGGACCACCTGCGAGTCCCTGGTTCACAAGCTAGGACGTTGAAAGGTCCTTATTTGGTTTTGGTAATTGAGTGACAACCCTAGGTGGACTAATTGTGTTTATGTGAGATACACAGGTGATTAGTCCACATGTACATGTGTGTGAGCAACATACGCCATGGAGGTAGAAATGGCTCGGAGATGTTGCAAAGCTCACACATGTGATGATGAAGGATCTCATTGCACATGAGACATGACATTGAGTCATGTGATCAAGGTGGAGAAGATCAAGACATGACTTGGCTCAACGGACCGGCTGCAAGTGTCAAGGGCAAGTTGAGTGATGACTTGGCGCCGATGGACCAAGGCAACAGTGAAGAGCAAGTGAGGTCAAGATCGATGAACCAATACGGTCATGTGATGATATGAAGTGGATCATATCATTTGGTGATTGGTTGGTGCCTGTGTTGCATCAACAATGGAGGAGTTGGAATGGAATGCGCAAGGCAAAGGTATAACCTAGGGCGTTTCATTTCACCGGTCATAGGTGTGTAGCAAAGTTGATGACTGGGTTTAGGATAGATGGCCGTACTATCAGGAGGGGCAAACTTGTTTGCATATCGGTCATCTAGTGCCACTCTAGTGATCTAACTTTGCATCGTTGCTAGGATCGAGTGGCGTGGCATGTTGGGTGGCTAATCCTTTGAAAAATGGTTGTGAAAAGCTAACACACATACACATGGTGGTGTACACTTGGTGGTGTTGGCACATTTGCAAAGGAGAAGAAGTTGGAGTTGATGCGGATCAACTCGGTGAAGAAACGGAGGCAAGAAGGTGTCACTGTAAGTGACCGGACGTTGGCCTCGACAGGACCGGCGTGTTCGGTCAGTAGCAGCAGTTGGGCGCGGTCTCGGTCAAGTGATCGGACGCTGCACAGTAAAATTGACCAGACGCGCAGGGCCTGCGTCCGGTCATAAGTGACGTACGGTGACGTAGGCGGCGCTGGAGTTGGCTCGCGGGCGCAGAGCTGATCAGACGCTAGTCTGCATCTGGTCGTGCAAGAGCGGACGTGTTCGGTCGCAAAACAGAGGCTCGGGGAACTCTCTAGAAATGACCGGACTCAGGCGGTGGCACGTCCGGTCTTGGCACAAAGGTGTGTCTGATCGCAACTTAATCGTTGGCGCGTGAAGTTACCGTTGAGATCAGGCGGCTCTGGTTTAACACAGAGCGACACGTGGATGGCGTAGCATGACCGGACGCTGGTAGGGTGCGTCCGGTCAATCTGATTGGCATGTCCGGTCATCCCGAAGTTTGCCCAGTGAAGGGGTAACAGCTATTTTATCCCATGGGGCTATAAATAGAAGTGTTGGCCGGCCTTTGGCCGGTGATCTGAGTAGAGTGGAGCACACTAGAGCCTTGGTGGCTCATGTGGTAGTGCTTGGGAGCCCTCAAACTCACTTGAGCTTGATAGTGTTCATCCGATCGAGTGAGTGAGTGATTCTAGTGCGATTGCATCGTGAGGTTGCATCGAGTGGCACTAGGTGGTCGTCTTGCAAGCCGGTGGTGCTTGTTACTCTTTGAGGTTGCCACCTCCTAGATGGCTTGGTGGTGGTCTCCGTCGAAGCCCGCAAGAAGCTTGTTCGGTGCTCCGGAGAAGAGGTTTGTGAGGAGCATTATGCTCGCCCCACGGGATCCGCGAAGAGCAACTCTAGTAGAGTGAGACGCAAAGGGCAACAAGTGTGAAACGGACCATGATGCCAAAGAGAGGGGGGTGAATTAGGCAACTAAAAACTCTAACTCTAAACTATGACTTTTTTTTATCCTTAGCAAAACCTATGCAAAAAGATAAACTATCTAAATGTGCAACTACGGTTTTGCTAGTGTGGCTTCTTTTTCTATCCTAAGCAAAACCTATGCAAAAAGATAAACTATCTAAATGTGCAACTACGATTTTGCTAGTGTGTTGCTATCTCTACCGCAAAAGGAGTTATGCAAACAATGTAAATGCGGAAGCTAAAGAGTAAGGTAGAGATATGCAAACTCCCGTCAATGACTCCGGTATTTTTACCGAGGTCGAGAGAAGTGCAAGCGTCCCCCTAGTCCTCGTTGGAGCCCCTCACAAGGAATCCCTCGTAAGGGCCAAGCTCCTAGAGTCGGGTAACTCCGTGGATAGCCTCGGGCCTTCCCCACGCGCAAGTGGGTCTCCGATGTGCCTTCCGGCAAGCCTCTCCCAGACTGCTCCCCGCCATCTTCACTATCAAGCTTCGGCCGAACCACCACGGGCCTTGTTCCCTTCGGTACACGGTGGTGGCCACACCACAAACACGGTTGATGTGGTCTCACAAGACTACAAGCCCGCCAAGTATAACAATGGTGCGCGCAAACACCGAGTGATAAGAGCTATGCAAACCTCACTAAACACTAGGCCTAAACCTAGAGCAAGCGCATAAGCGGTGGTCTAATCAACCTAAGCACTTCGCAAAGCACCTACGCTAATCACCTAATGAATCACTAAGCACTATGCAAGCGGAGATCACTAAAATGGTGTATCAACACCCTTGGTATGTTTCCTCAGCTCTCCACACCTCAAATGGCCGGTTGGGGGTCTATTTATAAGCCCCACGGAGAAAGTAGCCATTGGGGACGAAACCCAACTTTCTGCTACTGACCGGACGCTGCTGTCGTCCTGACTGGACGCGTCCGGTCACTCACAATGGTCACTTGGTCTTTGGCGTGATCAACTGATCGGACACTGATGGCGTCCGGTCACATGCCACCGGACGCGTCTGGTCACAACTGTGCCGCTCTAGAACATCTCTGTATGACGATTGGACGCTACTGTTCCCACGTTCGGTCGATCATCCGCCAACGTTCGGTCAGTGCTTAGACAGTGAATAGAGACAACGTCACGTCCGGTCACTTGAGTCCTCAGTGTCCGGTCACACATGGGCAGGCGCGCTCACGCTAGGGGTTACCACCGGACGCATCCGGTCCTGGCGTCCAGTCATGACGTCCGATCACCCAAAAACCCTTTCTTCTCTTGTCTCTTTGAGATCTTTGCGCCTGGCTTGGTTCCATCTTGTGTCTTGGACTTGTGCTTGATCTTGTAGGTCTTCTTTGTAGCTTCAAATGTCTTGCTTGAGGTGTTGATCATCCGGATCCTACCATTGCCTAAGCCCAAAACACATTTGCACCCTATTTGACTACAAAACAAACACTTGCAAACTTATTAGTCTAATTTGGTTATGTTGATCATCAAACACCAAAATCTAAACTAAATGGGCCAAGGGTCCATTTTCCTTATAATCTCCCCCTTTTGGTGATTGATGACAACACGACCAAAGCAAGCAAATAATAAAATTTTTGGAATTTAAAAAACTATTTACTTGCTAGGATGCAATGCAAAGGGCAAGGTTATATGATGCTAAAAGATACCACATGTAAACATCTTTGGAAACTTATCTTGCCCTTGCAAATATCCCCATGTTGCATTATGGATTTAATCCTCCCCCTAACTCTATAATCCACTATCCTCTCTTTCTCGGACCATTACCACTTGTAATTTATTATGATCGGGCTTGCTTTTGGTCCTATAGATTCTCCCCCTTTGGAATCAAACACCGAAAAGGAAGACATTAGTAGCACAAGGGAGGGTCAAACTTTGTGATCCTTTGTATATGGAGTGGAATAGGTCACAAAATTTGACTCTCACTGTCAGTGCAGAAAGTGACCAACACGTAAATATTTGTAGTTTTGCCGTATGTTGTGATCAGAGGTGGCCTAGCACTCAATGACACAGGGTTTATACTGGTTCAGGCAACGTGCCCTACGTCCAGTTTGAGTCGGTCGGTGACTTTATTCTTGAGTCTAGGTGCTCGAAGTTTGCAGTGGGGTTACAAACGAGAAGGAGAAAGATGGGGGGTACAAGAGGTCCGGTCGGACTCTGGTCTGAGGGGCCGAGAGTGACGGAAGCTCCGCTATGTGCTAAGTGTTCAAGCGTGTGCTTGTGGTTTGAACCTGGTGGTTCTGTTGTTGTGTCTTAGTGAACTGATCGATCCTGAATCAACTTAGTTGTGATGGAGAGAGCGCATCCCCTTTTATAGATGAAGGGGATGGCCTTACAAGTGAGAGGGAGAGAGTGCGTATGCTTACTAAGTCTTGTTGCCCACGCCGGCGGGTACAAGATGATGGTAGGCGCCCACAATACTGTTTAATGTCAGATGCACGTGGGAGGTTGTGTCCTCTTCTTCTGGTATGGCAAATGTCGGTGCCTGCCACACTGTTGATACCCAGAGGCATGTAAGGGGTTTTACCATGTTCGCCTGGTATGGTAAATGCCAGCGCCCACAACACTGTTGATGCCCAGAGGCATGTGGGGGAGCCTTACCGTATTTGTCTGGTATGGGAGTTGATGGTGCCCACAACACTATAGGGGAAAATGTCGGCACCTACAACACTGCTCTAGTTCTGTCATGCCAGGTAGGTCACAGGGGACTGTCCTGCAGGTGTATAGGGTACGATCCCTGGTATTGCGGTTTGACTTGTGCGCCCTGCCTTTCTTTCTCTGTCCATTTCCTAGTCCTTACCGAGCGAGCGTCCCCGGTCGCTTAGTTCCAGTCGACTCTGATTGCTCCAGTCGGAGAGGAGCTGTAGGCAGGGGTTCGGCGTCTTTCCGGTCGGAGAAGCGGGTCGGAGTCGGAAGTGGTGTTTTGGCCAGGCCTTCCGGTCGGAGAGACCGTTCGGAGGTGGGCTAAAGACCGAAGCGAGCGCTCCGGTCAGAGAGGCGGGCAGGAGTCGGAAGCAGGCGTCGTTCCTCCTCGGCCAGGCCTTCCGGTCGAAGACTGGATCGCCCTTATGGCCTATCGTTTAGGCTCTTGGGCCGGCCCAAGAGGTGCGCGTTGGTTCGCAACGTTGTCTGCTGGGCCGAGCCTCTATCGGGTAGCCGATCCATGAGGGACCCCGAGTTTATGAACCCGACAGGAGCCCTCGAGCCCCCGAGCGATTCGGTTAGAATCATCTAGGGCATTTTTGTCTTGATGGAGGGTGCGCGCGAGCGCACCTGCGGGTGTAGCCCCCGAGCCCCCGGACGATTCGGGCGGAATCATCTTGGGCGTTTCTCGTGTTGCTAGCGGGGGAGGTTTTGTTTTGTCAGTGGGTGCGCACGAGCACACCCGCGGGTGTAGCCCCCGAGCCCGGGGTGATTCGAGCAGGATCATTTGGGGGATTTTGTCAGTGGGCGTGTGTGCTTGTATTTTAGTCGAGACAAAGTCGTCCTAGCGTCGGTGCAGCCCGTGCAGCCGAGGTAGTTAGTTTAGGGATCGGGCGAGGCAGAGCTCGCGGATCCTGGTATCGGTGCAGCCCACGCAGCCGAGGCAGTTAGTTTACAGATCAGGCGAGGCGGAGCTCACGGATCCTAGCGTCAGTGTAGCCCGCACAGCCGAGGCAGTTAATTTTAGGGATCAGGTGAGGCGAAGCTCGCGGATCCTGGCGTCGGTGCAGCCCATGTAGCCAAGGCAGTTAGTTTAGGGATCGGGTGAGGCGGAGCTCATGGATCCTGGCATCGGTGCAGCCCACGCAGTCGAGGCAGTTAGTTTAGGGATCGGGCGAGGCGGAGCTCATGGATCCTGGCGTCGATACAGCCCGCGCAGCCGAGATAGTTAGTTTAGGGATCAGGCGAGGCGGAGCTCGCGGATCCTGGCGTCCGTGCAGCCCGCGTGGCCGAGGCAGTTAGTTTAGGGATCGGGCGAGGTAGAGCTCACGAATCCTGGCGTCGGTGCAGCCCACGTAGCCGAGGAAGTTAGTTTAGTTATCGGGCGAGGCGAAGCTCGCGCATCCTGGCGTCGGTGCAACCCGCGTAGCCAAGGCAGTTAGTTTAGGGATCGGGTGAGGCGGAACTCGCGGATCCTGGCGTCGGTGCAGCCTGCGCAGCTGAGGCAGTTAGTTTAGGGATCGAGCGAGGCGGAGCTCGTAGATCCTAGCGTTGGTGTAGCCCGCGCAGCCGAGGTAGTTAGTTTAGGGATCAGGCGAGGCGGAGCTCATGGATCCTGACGTCGGTGCAGCCCACGCAACTGAGGTAGTTGGTTTTAGGTGTCTTGAGCCCCTAAGCCCCGTTGGCCTTTGGCAGGGGTCGGTTTGAGTTTTGTGCGTTACCCCATTCTTGGTTTCTCACAACCGGAGGGGCTGAGCTTTGTCGCTTGCCTCAATCGCTCGGGCTTGAGTGACGCGCTTGGTGAGCTCGCTAACGGGTATGATCGAGTGGAATCCGGGTTCGTCATTCGTGACGGGGTCGGCATAGCCCTCTTATGACATTGCACTACTCCTTAACCTGCAACTCGGCAGATGCCTGGGTCATTTCGGAGACCGACCCGGGTGGCCCGCTGGCCTCCCCTCGATGGAGATTCTATGGGTTTGGCTAGGTGTTGGATCGAACGAGAAGGTTGATATGACCCTGTCCGCTTTGGGGTAGACTGGGCGAGGGCCACACGGGGCTCATCTGTGTTTTCTCCCTTGGCTCTGTTTGACGCAAGGCGGCCTTGAGCCCTTCGTGGGTCGACCTTCAAACCCGGTCGGTCTTTGCTCATGTTGAATGAGGCAACTGTCGCTTCGTGACACAACACAGAGCGTTGTGATGCATTTAGCCGCATGTGCGATGCCTTAGTTCCCAAGCCCTCGGGCGATTCAGGTAGAATCATCCAGGGGGCGTGGGCGTTTGTAATGAATGCATGTATGGATGTATGAATGATTATATAAAGAAATAGTGAGGGTCAGTAATGTTACCTTGATGACTCGAGTGACATGGTTTGAAGAGCTCCAATAAGAAATGTCCGAACGGGACCCTTACTCATCGTTCGTGATGGAGTCGGCATGGCCTACCTGGGGCGCCGCTTTGCTCCTTACCTGTCTCTCGATGTTTTCCTAGGCTGTTTGATTGACTTAGGAAGCCTGATGGCCTCTCCTAGCGGAGATCCTGTTGTTTGGGTTTTTTCCAAGTCCCGCCTGGGGAGACGGAGAGCCGCCTGCTCGTGGTGGTGCTTTGTTTTTTGTGCCCAGTCGTGCGGTAGTGGTGGGCCATACCCAGGCCATGTCCCGTCTGATCAGGCGCCATTCCGTCAAGCAGGGTGCATCTCATCGGTTAGGGAGCGTCCCATCGTATCCCATCTGCGGAGAGTTTGCTGGTAGCGAGTAGAGCGGATGACGGTCGTCTCGCGGGCCTCCTCGAGCAGGTCGACTGCGTCTTGCTGAGCCTCTGCGGCTCGGTCATGGTTGAAAGCCTTCACTCTTGGGGCACCATGGTTGAGGTCGAATGGCAACACTACTTCACCTCCGTAGGCTAGGAAGAAGGGTGTGAACCCTGTGGATCAGTTCGGGGTCGTTCTCAGTCTCCAGAGGATCGCTAGGACCTCTACAACCCATCGCTCGGTGTACTTGAGTCGGTTGAAGATGCGTGGCTTAAGTCCTTGGAGGACCATGCCATTGGCACGCTCGACCTATCCATTAGTACGTGGGTGTCCGACCGAGGCCCAGTCGATTCTGATGCAGTATCCATCACTGAAGTCCAGGAACTTCTTCCCCGGTGAAGTTAGTCCCGTGGTCAGTGATGATGCATTTAGGAATGCTGAACCGGTAGATGATGTCAAGGAAGAATTTGACCGCCTCTTCTGAGCGGATGTTGGTGATGGGCTTGGTCTCTATCCACTTGGTGAACTTGTCGACTACTACGAGTAGGTGAGTGAAGCCACCCGAGCCCTTTTTGAGGGGTCCTACCATGTTGAGGCCCCAGACTGCGAATGGCCAGGTGATGGGGATGGTTTGAAGCTCCTGTGCTGGCAAATGAGTTTGCCGAGCATAGAATTGGCATCCCTCACACCTGCAGACGACCTCCTCTGCATCTCGTAGTGCGGTGGGCCAGTAAAAACCTTGGTGAAAGGCTTTTTGACCAGCGACCTCGGGGCCATGTGATGTCCGCAGATCCCGGCATGGACCTCGAGGAGGAGCTGCTTCCCCTGGTTGGTGGGGATGCACTTCATGAGCACCCCGATGGACTCCGTTTGTAGAGTTCATCACCATGTGAGATGAAGGTCTTGGCGCATCGAGCGATCTATCGGGCTTCAGTCCTTTTGATCGGGAGAACCTCCTCGAGGAGGTAGGCGAGTAGCGGCGCTCGCCAGTCGGTTTGATCGAGTGCTAATATGGCGACGTCAGTGGGTGACGTCGTCATAGAGGCACTAGGGTTGGAGCCCCCGAGCACCGGCTTGGTGTCGGGGTCAGAGCCCCCGGGCACTGGTTTGGTGTTAGGGCGTGTCTAGATCGGACCTTCTAGGATGCGGGTGGATGGCTCGTGGAGATCATTGATGAAGATCCCGCTCGGAGATGGATCTCGCCTGGCGGCCAATTTTGCTAGGAAATCGGCGGCATCATTGTCCTTTTGGGGGACGTGATGCAGCTCGATTCCCTAGAATTTGTCCTTGAGCTTGCGCACCTCTTGGCAGTGTGCCGCCATGAGGGGGCTTTTGTAGGAGGACTCCTTCATGACCTGATCGACAACCAGCTCTGAGTCACCACGAACGTAGAGTCGCGTAGCACCAAGTTCAATGGCGATGCGGAGTCCGTTGATGAGGGCCTCATACTCTGCGGCATTGTTTGAGGCTGAAAAGTGGAGGTGGATGGCGTAGCAGAGCCTACTCCTGTTGGGGGAGATCAGAACCACTCCAGCCCCCGAGCCATGTGCCATGACGGACCCATCAAAGTACATTGTCCAGTATTCGTGGGTGACGTCTGGGGTCGGTAGATGGACCTTCGTCCATTCAGTAATAAAATTCGTGAGAGCTTGAGACTTAATGGCGGTACGGGAGATATACCTGATGTCGTGGCCCATGAGTTCAAGTGCCCACTTGGAGATCCATCCCGCGGCGTCGTGGTTGCGGACGATATCTCCGAGCGGGTATGAAGTGATGACCATGACTTCGTGGTCGATGAAGTAGTGCAGGAGCTTTTGGGTCGCCATCAGCACGGCATATAGGAGTTTCTGCACCTGGGGGTACTGGACCTTGGGGTCGATGAGTACCTCCCCGACAAAGTATACGGGCCACTGGACCTTAAGGTGGTGTCTTGGCTCCTCCCTTTCGATGTCCAGGGCGGCGCTCACCACATGGTTGCTTGCTGCGACGTAGAGGAGGAGGGGTTCTCCCCGTTCGGGAGCGATGAGGATTGGGGCCGACGTCAGGGATGCTTTGAGGCTCTCTAGAGCCTGTTGAGCTTCCTTAGTCCAGATGAAGGCATCCATCTTTTTAAGGAGTTTGTAGAGTGGCATCCCCCGTTCACCGAGCTGGGAGATGAATTGGCTCGGGCAGCCAGACAGCAGGTGAGCCTTTGTACGCCCTTGACATTGTGTATAGGGCCCATGTTAGAGATGGCCGTGATCTTTTTGGGGTTGGCCTTGATGCCGCGCTCGGATATAATATATCCTAGCAGCTTCCTCTTCGGAACCCCAAAACACATTTCTCAGGATTCAATCTGATGTTGAACCTCCGGAGGTTCGCGAACGTTGCGGCCAAGTTTGCGTTCAGGTCACAAGCTTGAGCCATTTTGACCACTATGTCATCAACATAGACGGCGATTGTTGGTTTTGACCGCTCGGCTTGATCAGACTGATCGAGCGGGTCGACTTGGTCGGCGAAGCATTGCTGCATGCACCTTTGGTAGGTGGCGCCAGCGTTCTTTAGGCTGAAAGGCATGGTTACGTAGCAGTACAAACCATATGGGGTTATGAATGAGGTTGCGAGCTGATCAGCCTCTTTCATCGTGATCTGGTGATAGCCTGAGTAGGCATTCAGAAAGGAGAGGATCTCGGAACCCGAGGTTGAGTCGATTATCTTGTCTATGCGCGGCAAAGGAAAGTGATCTTTTGGACATGCTTTGTTGAGGCCAGTATAATCAACGCACATTCTCCATTTCCCGGTCTTCTTTTTAAGAAGAACAGGATTGGCAAGCCAGTCAGAGTGGAATACCTCTCTAATGAATCCGGCTACCAGTAGTTTGGTGATCTCTTCGCCTATGGCCCTGCGCCTCTCATCGTCGAAGTGACGTAGGTGTTGCTTAGCGAGCTTTGAGCCTAGGATGAGGCGCAGTGCATGCTCGGTGATGTCCCATGGTATGCCCAGCATGTCAGATGGCTTCCATGCGAAGACATCATGATTGGCGTGTAGGAAGTCAACGAGCTCGCATTCCTATTTGGCTAGGAGCTGGGTCCCGATTTGCACCGTCTTGGTTGGGTCGGTGGGGTCGATTCCCACCGCCTTGGTTTCCTCGAGTGGGCGGAAGGCCATCGAGGAGGTTGGTTTGTTGCAGTCCGGGACTGCTAGGGTCAACGACTCCCCAAGCTGTGGGAGCTTGGATGAGTTGATGACCGCGGTGGCAAGCTCGAAATGCTCGTGGTCGCACGTGAAGGCGTGCAAAAAGGCGCTGCTCACGGTGATGACGTTGTTCGGTCCCGGTATCTTTAGCTTGAGATAGGTGTAGTTGGGGATCGCCATGAACTTGGTGTAGCATGGTCGTCCCAAGATGGCGTGGTAGGACGCTGGGAAGTCCACCACTTCGAAGGTGAGGACCTCCGAGCGGAAGTTGGCTCGGTTGCCAAACATGACGGGCAGGTCGATCTACCCGAGTGGGTATGCCTGCGCTCTTGGGATCACCCCGTGGAAGGGGGAGCCCGCTAGGTAGAGTTCTGACTGGGGGATGCGCATGGCGTCGAGGGTGTCGACGTATAGGTGTTGAGGCACTTCTTGCGGACGATGGGGTCGACGATGAGCGGGTAGTGTCCTGGTCTCGCGACGTGGGAGGGATGGTCCCTCTGATCGAAGGTGATTAGAGATTTCGACCAGCTGAGGAAGAAGGGGATGGTCATCTCGGCGGCGTATGCCTCCCTATAGCGCACCTTGTGCTGGCGCTTGGACCAGATGGCGTCAGATCCGCTGAAGGTCATGATGCATTCCTCAAGGTCAGGGAAGCCGTCTCTATCTTTGCCCGCCGTGCCTCCTTTCTTGGCTACCGCCTCTTTGCCATCTCCTTCTTTTGGCCCGCCAGCCTGTCAGAGGAAACATTTGAGGAGATCGTAGTCCTTGTAGAGGTGTTTGACGGCGTAGGCGTGGTTGGTGCATGGGCTATCCATGAGCTTGTTGAAGTGGTCTGGCAGGCCCTGTTGGGGCTGCTTGCCCGTGCGATCAGCTACGGTGACCAACGCGGTGTTATCCGGTCGGCGCCGATCCTTTTTGCTCTTCTTGTCCCTCTGTGTGGAGGGGCCCTCGTCTTGGTCTGTGCGCTTGGCCTTACCCTTGTCCCGACCTCCGTTGAAAACCACTTCGACCGCCTGCTCGCCGAAGGCGTGGTTAGTGGCGACGTCGAGCAGGTCGCGGGTGGTACGGGGCTTTAGGCGGCCAAGCTTGTGGATCAGGGATTCGTAGGTCATCCCAGAGAGGAATGCGCTGATGACGTCCGCATCGACGACATCAGGGAGGGAGTTGCATCATTGGGAGAATCTACGGATGTAATCCCGTAGGGACTTGTTGGGCTCCTGTTGGCAGCTCTTGAGGTCCTACGAGTTACCAGGGTGGACATACGTCCCTTGGAAATTTTAGACGGAGACCCTCTTGAGGTCCATCTAGTCATGGATGCTGTCGTCGGGAGGAATTCGAGCCACGCCCGAACATGTTCCCCCACGTAGATGGGGGGATATTGGATGATGAAAAGGTCATCGTCCACCCCTTTGGCTCGGCAGGCGAGCCAGAAATCTTCGAGTCAAATACCGGGGTTCGTTTCCTCGATGTACTTGGTGATGTTGGTGGGCGGTCAGAAGCGTTGTGGGAACGGCGCTCTCCGGATACGTTGGCCAAAGGCCCGTGGTCCCGGGCCCTTAGGGCTGGGACTCCGGTCGTCTGGCCGGCGACCATGTCTGGGGTGCGTTTCACCGCTCCCCTCGATGGTTCGGCCAGGACCCGTGTCGCCTGCCCTCATCGCCGCCCGGTGGACGTCATCATCATGCCAGGCCTGATACCAATTGCTGATGACACTACGAGCGTCTCGGTGCGGACCGGGCCATTCGCGTACTGGTGATCGGTGTGGAGCAGGTGCCAGGTCGGACCATGGTGCAACCGCTACCTCCCAAGCCGCGCTTGGTGGCTGTAGCGTTGAGCGGATGGAGCGATCCGTCTGGTGCGTCCCCACTCCCTCAGTGGGGAGAGAGGGCGCGCGTCGGGGTCGCGATGCGGAGCTTTCCGCCTGTTGAACGGCGGTGGCTTCTACCAGTGCCCGAAGGTTTTGGTAGACCGCCCGCTCCTAGGGGTCGACGGGCTCAGGAATGCCGCGCAGAAGCATTGCCGCAGCGGCAATATTCTGGCTAGCCTGAGCGAACGGTGGGGGGTCGTTCCCCTCGTTCATGATGTCACGCTAGACCTGGCGGGCGTGACCCCGGGTGCCACCCGCTGGGTCGTGTGCATGGGGCGCAACGTGCTGCATCGAGCGCGCCGGTGCAGGCGGCAGCTGGTTCAGCCGCCGTCATCGTAGCTCCTCAGCGTGCTATTGTGCAAGCGCGAG
The DNA here is from genome assembly GCA_904845875.1 of Miscanthus lutarioriparius. Taxonomy (NCBI): domain Eukaryota; kingdom Viridiplantae; phylum Streptophyta; class Magnoliopsida; order Poales; family Poaceae; genus Miscanthus; species Miscanthus lutarioriparius. The sequence goes on from CAJGYO010000017.1 coordinate 74,785,917, forward strand.
GGCCCCCGCACATGGGTCCAGAGGGGTGTGAGTTTGCACAGACTCTGCAACCATTGGCGGCTGCCTCAGAGCGTCCGCCATAGCGCACTCCCAGGACGGACGGTGGCTAGGTGCCACGCGCCGATGCTGGAGCCATCGCTCTCAACCTCATCGTACATGAGTTCGTGGAAAGTGGTGGGAGCATAGCTCGCCATTCCCATGAATTCGGATGTGAGAGGGGGCGGCGCTAGTATCCTTCGGAGCCCCCGAGCACACATGTCCGCAGGGGAATTGGTCGCACGGTGTTTGTGGTGCGGACAATACGGTCCCTCTAGATAATCAGCAGGAGATAGTAAATAGAGAGTAAATAACAGTATGTACATTACTCACAGCGGGGTTTGAGCAGAGAGTTTGCTTGGAATGAAGCGCAGGTGCCTCATCGTTGAAGTCATCATGCGTCTTGGAGCCGATGGAGGGCGCCCCTTCGACGGGCGCCGGAACGAGTGCCTCCTCGCGGAGGTGTAGTACGCCGAGCCAGTCGGTGACGAAGTCTAGGCTTCCAAAGACAAAGGCCTAGGATGGCTTGAAGACGGGTGGAACCCACATCCAAATAGGTGGGAGTGCAGGAAACTCCAGTGAGCCAAAGCAAGTCATATCGCTTGAGCCCGTCGCGGCGAAGGTGGCGGAAAAGTGGGCCATCCGATGACCAAAAAGTGTTGAACATACAGCGTCTTCCCCACGGACGGCGCCAACTGTCGATGCAGAAAGTGACCAACACATAAATATTTGTAGTTTTGCCATACGTTGTGATTAGAGGTGACCTAGCACTCAATGACATAGGGTTTATACTTTTTCAGGCAACGTGCCCTACGTCTAGTTTGAGTCGGTCGGTGACTTTATTCCTGAGCCTAGGTGCTCAAAGTTTGCAGTGGGGTTACAAACGAGAAGGAGAAAGATGGGTGGTACAAGAAGTCCGGTCGGACTCTGGTCTGAGGGGCCGAGAGTGATGGGAGCTCCGCTATGTGCTATGTGTTCAAGCGTGTGCTTTTGGTTTGAACCTGGTGGTTCTGTTGTTGTGTCTTAGTGAACTGATCGATCCTGAATCAACTTAGTTGTGATGGAGAGAGCGCATCCCTTTATAGATGAAGGGGATGGCCCTACAAGTGAGAGGGAGAGAGTGCGTATGCTTACTAAGTCTTGTTGCCCACGCCGGTGGGTACAAGATGATGGTAGGCGCCCACAATACTGTTTAATGTTAGATGCACATGGGAGGTTGTGTCCTCTTCTTCTGGTATGGTAGATGTCGATGCCTGCCACACTATTGATACCTAGAGGCATGTAAGGGGTTTTACCATGTTCGCCTGGTATGGTAAATGCCGGCGCCCACAACACTGTTGATGCCTAGAGGCATGTGGGGGAGCCTTACCGTATTTGTCTGGTATGGGAGTTGATGGCGCCCACAACACTATAGGGGAAAATGTTGGTGCCCTACCTTACTTTCTCTGTCAGTTTCCTGGTCCTTACCGAGCGGGCGTCCCCGGTTGGTTGGTTCCAGTCGGCTCTGATTGCTCTAGTCGGAGAGGAGCTGTAGGCAGGGGTTCGGCGTCTTTCTGGTCAGAGAAGCGGGTCGGAATCGGAAGTGGTGTTTTGGCTAGGCCTTCCGATCGGAGAGATCGTCGGAGGCAGGCTAAAGATCGAAGTGAGCGCTCCAGTCGGAGAGGTGGGCCGGAGTCGGAAGCGGGCGCCATTCCTCCTCGGCTAGGCCTTCCGGTCAGAGACTGGATCACCCTTTGGCCTATTGTTTAGACTCTTAGGCCGGCCCAAGAGGTGCGCATTGGTTCACAACGTTGTCTGCTGGGCCGAGCCTCTGCCGGATAGCCGGTCCATGAGGGACCGGGGTTTATGAACCCGACACTCACATTACATAGACTAAGCTCCCCCTAAAATATGCATACATATGATGGAGAATGTAATTTATGCATAATTGGCAAATTATTGCTCAAGGGAGTTTAATCTATATAATGCATGGAGAAAGCATATAAATACCAAAGTGAAATCAACATGATGATATCGGTTTAGAAATACCACTTGTGGAAACCAATTTGATTTATACCACTTGTAATAGGTGGTGGATATTTGAAGTATGATGCTTAACTCTGGGGACTCCATTTTCCTTGCAATGAGACTACTACACACATGATAAGCTTGAAAAGGTGTTAGTCTCAAAGCATCCAACTTGTAGAGTAACCTCCCCCTAAATTTATCCACACAAGTATGGAATACTTGTAGGAGACATGCACATTGATTTTAGAATAAAAAATACCACTTGAAAGATGACATCACATGAATGTGAGAATCATTTTCGAAAGTGATATTTGGGAGAAATTATCTATAATTTGGACTTTGGCACATATTTGATGAACCATTGTAAAACAAGCTATGTGCCATGCTCCTAAACAATTTAAACCATGTAGATTTGCTCCAAGGGTTAAGAGTGAAACCAAGCAAGCCTACCATAAGATATATCTAGTGTATGCAAGACAAAAGATTAAACATACAAATGCAAACCTAGGCATGAAAAGGAACTAGATGCTAATTGAAATTGCAAGAAATTAAATCTAGTTACATAACATGGGAAGACGAATTTGGGTCCATACTATTCACTAACCCACTTGGCAATTGCCTTGTCCATAATGATGCACCCCATGAAATGCACCCATATTTTGCCAAGTCTCCAAATTCCCCAAAGTCCATCAGACTTCTCACTTCCGTTTTGGAATCCAAACCTTCTCGGTGCTCTTCATGTTGGAAATGATCTCCTTTGGCACCCAAATGCGTTTGGACCCATTGTTGGCTTGCTTGTTCACCTTGATGGCCACCACCTTGTAATTTTTCTTCTTCTTCAAGAGATAAGGTGTGGATGCCTTTTTGTCCACCTTGTTGGTGTAGGTGTTGGTGAGCTTGCTTGTTTCCTTTTTGTTTTTCTCTTTCTTCTTAGCTCCTCCCTCTTTCTTCACCTTGCACTCATAGGACTTGTGGCCTTCCTTGTGGCACACGTAGCAAACCATGGTTTGTCCTTCATGAAGCTTCTTCACTCCCTTGACGGTGTTATCTTGATGAAGTTGGGCTTGCTTTGTCTTGCCTTTCACTTGAGTCAAGTCCTTGGTGAGGCGAGCCAGTTCTTGCTTGAGTTGCTCATTCTCCATTGTGACCTCTTGTGTGCATGTTTCTACAACAACTTTCTCAACACAAACTTGGTTGCACAAGGGTGAGTCTAAACATAAATCATTACAAGAAGTAGAGGCATCCTTTTTAGGCATGTCAAAGATAGAACTTTTATTTTTAGGTGCCTTGGTGAGGGTTGTACCGACGGCTTCAAGATTAGCAACTTTATTAGTTAGCTCATCACAATGTTTGCACATGGTTTCTATTTTAGCAAGCAAACTTTATAAGCATCTTGTGAGCTAGCTAACTTTTCTTTTAATTTTGCATTTTTCTTTACAAGTTGCTCATCATTGATTGTGCAATTATTTGTGTTTGCACTAGTCTCAAGTTGCTCAATTTTAGTAGATAGCTCCATATTAAGATTGGCAAAAGTTTCATATTGTTCAAGCAAAGTAGCATAAGTTTGTTGTGAGCTATCTAGTTTTTCTTTTAATTTTTCAAGCTTCTTTTGTTGACTAGTGCAAACTTTAGCAAATTTAAGATTTTCTTGCACAATTTCATCATAAGAAGGTAGCTCATCATCACTATCACTATCACTAGGGATAGGCTTTTTGTTACCTCGTGCCATAAGGCACACACGTGAAGTGCTTGATGATGAGTGCTTGTGCCCGCGCCTCTTGTGGTGGTCTTCTTCTTCACTTGAAGAATCATCCCATGACCTTATTGATGTGAGGGCTTTGTCCTTGCATGCCTTATTCTTTGTCTTGGGTGTGGTCTTGTTTGGACAAACTTCCACAAAGTACCCCAACTCGCCGCATCCATAGCATCCCTTCTTTCTTTACTCATTTCTTTGATTGGTGAAGATGAAATCTTGAATTTGGATGGGCGCACCCTTGTTGATAAGTTTGATTGATTCTTCATCAAGGTCGGAGGTAGAGGAGGAAGATTGATCATCATCATCCTCATCTTCTTCTTCATCTTCACTTGAGGATCTTGAGCTTGAGCTTGTCTCAACTTGCTTGCCCTTCATCTTCTTTTTCTCACTACATGCGAGAGCTTTGCCTTTGCTTGATGAAGAGGCTTCTTCTTGACCCATCTTGCATGACATTTCAAATGCCACTATCTTGACAATGACTACGGCCGGGGTCATGGTGCTCAAGTCCTCCATGTTGTGAAGGATGGTAATGATGCTTGCATATTTCTTTTGTGGTAGCACAGAGATGATCTTCCTCACGATGTCCACATCATCTAGCTTTGTTAATCCTATTGAATGGAGCTCATTGATAATTAGATTCAAACGAGAATACATATCACGAATAAGCTCATCATCATTCATTTTAAAGGAATCATAATTTTGTTTAGCTAGAAAATGTTTTTGCTCACAGACATTAGTTGTGCCGTCATGGAGCTATTGGAGTTTTAACCAAATTTCATGTGCCATATTTAAAGTGAACACTTGGTTAAACACATCCATACTAAAAGATTCAAACAAGCAATTTTTAGCTCTAGCATTGAAATGAATTTTTTTTCTTCACCCTTTGTGGGTTTATCCGGATTCTTAATGGGTTTCATCCCGTCACGAGTAACTCTCCAAACATCCAAATCTACCGCCTTAAGGTGACAAGCCATTCTAGCTTTATAGTAGGGGAAGTTAGTGCCGTCAAAGTGCGGAGACCTAAAGGTATCCATCCCAACCACTCTAAATAGCGTCGGCTCAACGACGGTGAAGCCAAAGGTCCAAATTGAGCCAACCGGCTCTGATACCACTTGAAAGGGACCGTGATGCCTAAGAGGGGGAGTGAATTAGGCAACTAAAACTCTAACTCTAAACTATGACTTCTTTTTCTATCCTTAGCAAAACCTATGCAAAAAGATAAACTATTTAAATGTGCAACTACGGTTTTGCTAGTGTGTTGCTATCTCTACCGTAAAAGGAGTTATGCAAACAATGTAAATGCGGAAGCTAAACAGTAAGGTAGAGATAAGCAAACTCCCGTCGGTGACTCCGGTATTTTTACCGAGGTATCGAGAAGCGTGCAAGCTTCCCCCTAGTCCTTGTTGGAGCCCCTCGCAAGGAATCCCTCGCAAGGGCCAAGCTCCCTGTTGGGTAACTCTATGGATAGCCCCGGGCCCTCTCCACGCAAGTGGGTCTCTGGTGTGTCTTCCGACAAGCCTCTCCCAGATTGCTCCCCGCCGTCTTCACTATCAAGCTTCCAGCCAAACCGCCACGGGCCTTGTTCCTTTTGGTACATGGTGGCGGCCACACCACAAACGCGGTTGGTGTGGTCTCACAAGACTACAAGCCCCGCTAAGTACAACAATGGTGCACGCAAACACCGAGTGATAAGAGGTATGCAAACCTCACTAAACACTAGGCCTAAACCTAGAGCAAGCGCATAAGCAGTGGTCTAATCAACCTAAGCACTTCACAAAGCACCTACGCTAATCACCTAATGAATCACTAAGCACTATGCAAGTGGAGATCACTAAAATGGTGTATCAACACCCTTGGTATGTTTTCTCAGCTCTCCACACCTCAAATGGTCGGTTGGGGGTCTATTTATAAGCCCCATGGAGAAAGTAGCCATTGGGGGCGAAACCTAGCTTTCTGCTACTGACCGGACGCTGCTGTCGTCCTGACCGGACGCATCCGGTCACTCACAACGGTCACTTGGTCTTCGGCGCGATCAACTGATCAGACACTGATGACGTCTGGTCACATGCCACCGGACGCGCGTCGGTCACAACTGCGTCGCTCTAGAACCTCTTTGTATGACGTTCGGACGCTATTGTTCCCACGTTCAGTCGATCATTCGCCAGCGTCCGGACAGTACTGAGATAGTGAACAGAGACAACATCGCATCCGGTCACACAAGCAGGCACGCTCATGCTAGGGGTTACCACCGGACGTGTCCGGTCATGACGTCCGGTCACCCAAAAACCCTTTCTTCTCTTGTCTCTTTGAGATCTTTGCGCTCGGCTTGGTTCCATCTTGTGTCTTGGACTTCTGCTTGATCTTGTAGGTCTTCTTTATAGCTTCAAATGTCTTGCTTGAGGTGTTGATCATCTGGATCCCACCATTGCCTAAGTCCAAAACACATTTGCACCCTATTGGACTACAAAACAAACACTTGCAAACTTATTAGTCCAATTTGGTTATGTTGATCATTAAACACCAAAATCCAAACTAAATGGGCCAAGGGTCCATTTTCCTTACAAAGTGGTCTGGTCGGGTAAAGTGCTAGAGCTTGTGGTAAGCACTCCACGTGGGAGAGTGTGACTTGCGGGTCACCACTAGCAAGAGGACCGATAGCAACCTTGGAGCTTGTCTCAACGGGGACTAGCGTGTTGGCAAGCACGTGAACCTCGGGATAAAAATCACCGTGTCATCCTTGTCTTTCTATTGGTTTGCATCCCCTTTACACAAGCTTGTCTTTACATTTCATACATTGTGCTTATGTAGTTGCTCTTGTAATTAGTTAGCTTGTGTAGCTTGCTAGTTACCTTCTTGCTTGTGTAGCATAGAAGTAGCTCCCTTGCGTGACTAATTCGGTTTGAGTAACCTTATTAGTCATATTGCTTAGTTTGTGTAGCTAAGAAATTTGTGCTCTCTAATTTGGCATTGGTTGCCTTGTTATTGAGTATTGCTAGTGAGCTTAGGTGGCTTTGTGCTTTTGCTTACTAGCATGTGTAGGAGCTCCCTCGTTGCTTGAAGTACTAGTGGCATAGGTTTGTGTGACCTTGGTTCTAGAATTGGTTAGGTGAGCTCTAGCTAGCCCAGCTCCTTTTGTTGCTTAATTAGGATCTATATAAGGTGCTTGTGAACTTTGATAGAGGGGTGTAGTCTTGGCTAGACCGATTGTTTTAATTTTGTATTTGTTTCGGTTAGCTAGCGTGATTAAATTTAGAAAGGACTATCCACCCCCCTATAGTCCACCATCTCGACCCTACAAGTGGTATCAGAGCTAGGTCTATCATTTGTGGTCTTCACCGACCCTAGAGGATGGTGACTTATGGGCTAGATGTTGAGTGTCCACACATTTTTGATGGCACATACTTTACACGATGGAAAAATTGGATGATATGCAATTTTAAGTTTATTTGCCCTCAAATGTGGTGGATGGTAGATGTAGGCTTTTCTCATGTGTTGGATGAAAATAATCTAACTCAAGCATAAGAGAAATGACTAGATCTCGACACCAAGCTATTGACATCATGTATAGATCTTTGGATGATAGCATATTTGGAGAGATCATTGACATGAAGACCGCTCATGATATTTGGAGTTATCTCAATGAGAACTATGGGACGGTCTCCGATGATGATGATGAGCCCAAGAAGGAGGCACATGAGTGTGTTGAGCATGACCACAATTTGGTGATTGTGGAAGATTGCTCCACCTCATGGTCAAGTGATGATGATGCTACCACAAAATCACTTGACAAGATTTATTATGATGCCACAAGTGATCCAAATGATGATGCTACTCCATGCACACTTGATGGTGATAATGATGGATTATGCTCAAGCCATGATGTGATGCTACTACAAGCTCTCCAACTACATCACATTGCTTCATGTCACAAGGTGACACTAAGGTATCTAATGCAAATGTGATTGATCTTGATTCATATGAGGAGCTTCTAGATAGATATGGTTGCATGATCAAAGCTTTAGAAAAAGAGATGGCTAAAACCAAGAAATTGAAAAATGAAAACTCTTTTCTAAAGAACACATGTGAACAACAAAAGCATCTACTTTATGTTACTACTTGTTTACATGAGTAGCTAAAATTGGCTCATAAGGAACTTAGTGTTGCTCATGATAACTTGGTACAAGACCATGCTTTTCTCACTAAGGAGGTTTCTAATGGAAAAATTAAAACTAGTGAGAGCTCATCACATGGGTCAATTGATCAATCAAATATTTTTGCTAACCCTTGTGATGTAGGCAAGAAGCATGTATCCACCTCTTGTGATGATTTATTAGAAATGCCATGCTCTTCACATATAGATGCTTGTTCTACTTCCTTATCTTGTGAGACTAACCTTTTGAAGGAGAACAATGAGCTGGAGAATGAAGTGAAGAAATTGAGCAACAAGTTAGAGAGGTGCTACAACATCAAAATCACCTTCAAGCATATGTTGAACAACAAAATAAGCTATGGTGATATGAGTGGCATTAGATTCAACAAGAGCATGACCAAGGGGGAAAGAAAAAGAGAGAGAAAATGAAGAAGCAAGAACAAAAGAAGCTTTCTCATTTCATGTGCTATCGGTGCCATAAAGTGGGACATCTTACAAATACTTGCCCAAACAAAGAGAAGTTCAAGGAGATGAAAAAATAAGAGAGGCTCAAGCATGTAAAATGCTTCAAGTGCCGCACATGGGGTCATCTCACCTCTATGTGCCCAACCAAGCAATTGGTGAAGCAACAAGTGAAGCCTCAACTAGAGCCACAAGATGAGCAAGAAAAGAAGCCCTAAACTCAAATCAAGATCAACTATGAAGATGGTGGTGATTTGATGATAAAGAAGAAGAAAACTAGAAGGGGTGGAAAGACAAGGCATCCAATGCAAACTCAAGATGCCAAGATGATGAGCAAGACACAAGATGAGAAGAAAGTCTATGCTCACATCAAGTGCTTCAAGTGTGAAGATATGGGACACTTTGCCTCTAAGTGTCCTAACAAGCTTGAGAAGAATATTCAAGCAAAAGAGAAGAGGCAAGGCAATGAGAAGCACCACATGAGCAAGGAAGAGAAGGCTCAATCAAAGAGAAAGTGCTACTCATGCCGGAAAAGGGGACACATGGCACATTCATGTCCCCTAGGTAACACTCCTAAGCCTATCTCAATTGATGATGATTCTATGCTTAGGAAGGATGATAATGGTACCTCTATGGTTGTTATTGTAAAACATCCCGCTACTCATACTAAGGCTTTACCTAAGTATGTTGCTCCTAACTTGAGAGGACCCAAACTTGTTTGGGTACCATCAAAAAGTGGATTATTGATTGTAGGTACCATCGGCATTGGAGGCTTGATTCAATTGATTTCACATTGATCATCATATGTTGAGCCAAGTATTGAAGCTTAATGCAATCCTATCCCAATGCCAAGCCAAGAATTAGTGAAGTCCAAAAGTGCTACAACATACAAGTGTCATATTCAAGTTGTGGATGAATTATTGGATATATATTTGATGGCTTGTAATAATTTGAGTTGAAGCTTGCAAATTGATTGATCATGAGCTAACCGAGGTATATCACTTGTTGATCATTTCATTTAGGTGCATATGAGTTGATTGAATTGGATAAATATGTAATGTTGCTTGCTATGAGATGTTTGAATGGATAAAAAGCTTAGTAATCAAGTTTGGATTGATTTGTGTTGGATAAGTTCATAAGATGATATTTAGTAAGTGGATTGAATGGATTTATGTCTTGTGAAAGTATTCAAACAAGTTGATTTCAAATTTGATTCACATTTGATGAAGTATAGCTCAAGTGATTGAAATCTATCCTATATTGAAAATCTGAGTGAGCTGTGATCTTAGCCATGTTTGAGTGATCAAAACTTATTGTATTGGCATAAAAATTGGTGTACCTGCTCTAAACTTATGTTATAAGATGCTGTATAAATTTCATGAGAATTGTATAAGAGATGCTTTAGTTTTAGAGTAGATCTTGTCAGCTATAGTGCAGCAATTTTCAGCATATAACTGTGGTGGAAGAATTGAAATATGGTAGCAATATAAAAGTCAAATGAAGCTAAAATTTTTACATCTGCTAGATAACTTAGTGAAGCATATCTCCACCAAATTTCGTAGTATTTGGATCTGTACTTTGGGAGATATGTATTTTTCTTTGAAGAGTACAGAATCTGCTAAAAAAGTGACAATTATTGAATTTATTTATAGTCACTTTGATTGAAAGGTTCTCAAGTTGGAAACATGTTTATAAGTGGTTGAGGTACCTAAGTTTAGTTTTGAGATGATCTAAAAGCATGACAAGAAAAGAGTATAAGGATATTTGATTGTGGACAGTGGCGGAGCCAGAAATTATACTTAGGGGGGGCGGCCAAAAGAGCTGACATGTAAAAACTAAGTGCAACTCAACTCGTTAGGTTCCTTGTGACGACTGTCGGGATTAATTCATTGACTTGAACGGGTGCTCGCAATTTCTTATATGTATCCTAGGATCTAAGGCGCTATTTTTTGAGTGGTAAGTGTCATGACAAGACATCTAGGATGACTTTGTAAAAGAGTCTTTATAAGGATATTTTATTATCTAGTTGTGTTTTGTATGATTATATTATCTAAAAGATATTAATATGTATATATAATAAAAATTTTATATAATCTCCCACTAATATAAATAAAAATATTAAATCATACTACTAATTTTTTTTTGTCGTGAATGTTACTCAAAGTATTGCACACAAGATCAAATTGGAAGATCAAGATCAAACTTAAGATGAAGATGAAGTTTAAGTTCTAGTGACTATTGGAAATCATTTGGTAGAAAGAAAAGGACTTAAACAAGTAGAAAGAGAATGACTTAAAGAAGGAATCAAGGTTACTCATGAAGTTAAGTCCATTACTTGGATCAATCAATCAAGTTATTTCAAGTGAGTGTCAAGAATGGTTCTTAGAGAGAGGTCACTTCTCCCTAGTGTAGGGGCTTGCCACCTATGTGTAGGTAAACCAAGTGTGATACTTGGAAGGCTAACACGGAAGTGGTGACCCAAGGGACATTTGAGATGCTTAGTTGAAGCAATCAAAAGGGTTGATCAAGAAAAGCAGGTAACACCCAAAAGAGAGCTAGTCATGGCTATTCAAGTGGTATTCCAAATAGTTCTCTCATGAAAGCATTGATCAAAAGATGAAGCAAGCTAACCACAATAAGATAGTACACTTGATCATATTAGTGGTTCTCAAATCATATAGGTGAAGAATGGATTTCATTATTCATGATTGGTCTTCACCAAGCTTATAACTGGACTTCACATTGCTATTGGAGTAATGAATTGAATATATGTGACTATCCTCTACTCCAACATAGCAAAGGTATCATTGTAATGTGCATGATCATTTCATCCCTTACTAGTATGCGATTAGTGCATATAGTACATGCTTCATAGGATCATGCATAACAAATAAAAGTTTTAAATTCATAGCCTACCACTATTGCTTGAATGATTAATTGATCTAGTGGTTAGTATATGAGTTTATTCATGAGCTAGTGAACCCAAGTACTTGATTTAATTTGGATTGCTAACAAGTGACAAGTACAACACTGGCAAGATAACCCTTGTAAAAGGTGTGAAGAAGCTTGTCATTGGTTCAAACCGGACTTGGAAGCTTAGGCAAATCAATTTAGTCAAGTCAAATTTAGAAGCTCATGATAATGACAAGAGTACAAGTACAAGACAATAATGCAAATGGATATCTAGTTTGTTTGTTTCAAGTGGTATTTAGACTTAAGTATTTCATCAAGAATTCACAAGTGGTGTCTAGATCAACTTACAAGTGATATCCTATAAGTGGTAGTCATGAAGATAGCAAATGTTCAAGAAATGGTTTTATTGATTAATCCAACAAGAGGTTCCATACTAGAAAATTCTTTCAAGTGGTATCACATCTACATGTGATATCAATCATGCAAGACGATGGTTCCACAAGTGATCCTCAACTTGAAGTGATCATCAAATAAAGAATGCATCCCTCACCTACAAGAGCTCAAGTTTATCAAATGGATGACCCATACTATGACTTAGGGGGAGGTGTCCCACAAATTGGTATCAAGGTCAAAGATCCTATGTGTGGTATCTTAAGAGCTATACAAGTGGTGTCATTCCAACAATAAAGTGGTGTCCATAAAAAATACAAGATTCAAGCTTCAACCATCTACCCCAAATGCAAACCTTTGCATCAATGAGAAGCATACCTTTTATGAAAATTGATGCCAAAGGGGGAGATATTGTACAAAGATATGAAAGCTTTGTGAGAGATTGAGACAAAGAAGTAGATGTTGGACATGGACAAAGAGGGAGCAACATTGAAGAAAAGAGATGGATCAAAATTCTTGGACAAGAGAAGCACACAAGTAGGGGGAGTAAGCTCATGAACTTTGATTGGTTGCATTTGATATGTGCATAGTCACGTGCTTGCTTGCATTGCATAATTTTTTTAATTTGATATACATGCTTGTGTGGTGTATGCTAGTTGTAGAACTTGAATGATGATTTGATAACTAGCATGCATAGGATGGTAGCTAGACTTGTATTTTTACACGTGGTACTAGAACCTTGCTTATAATGTTGATCTCACGGGATTTCTAGTATTTTTGTTGTCTAGCTACTCATGGTGCTAAGGATGGTGTTAAAAGTACAACTCTGATTGGTATCACACTTTAAAGGTTTATTCTATACACCTTAGCATCATTTGGTAGTAATTACTCTCCCACAATTCTAATCTATGCATATGTGCAAGCTTCAAACCAAACACTCTAGCACATATGTAGGGGGGCTAATACTACCATTTTGGGTTTGTTGTACTTGTCAAAAATCATTTACACATGGTAAAATTGCTTAGGCAAGCAACATGAATCCAAAAGAGCTTAATTTCAATATCTTTGTAGAGCTGTCATCAATTACCAAAAAGGGGAAGATTGAAAGGTCCTTGTTTAGTTTTGGTAATTGAGTGACAACCCTAGGTAGACTAATTGTGTTTATGTGAGATACACAGGTGATTAGTCCACATGTATATGTGTGTGAGCAACATATGCCATGGAGGTGGAAATGGCTTGGAGATGTTGCAAAGCTCACACATGTGATGATGAAGGAGCTCATTGAGTCATGTGATCAAGGTGGAGAAGATCAAGACATGACTTGGCTCGACGGACCGGCTGCAAGTGTGAAGGGCAAGTTGAGTGATGACTTGGCGCCAATGGACTAAGGCAATGGCGAAGAGTAAGTGAGGTCAAGATCGATGAACCAATACGGTCACGTGATGATATGAAGTGGATCATATCATTTGGTGATTGGTTGGTGCCTATGTTGCATCAACAATGGAGGAGTTGGAATGGAATGCACAAGGCAAAGGTATAACCTAGGGCATTTCATTTCACCGGTCATAGGTGTGTAGCGAAGTTGATGACTGGGTTTAGGATAGATGGCCGTACTATCAAGAGGGGCAAACTTGTTTGCATATCGGTCATCTAGTGCCACTCGAGTGATCTAACTTTGCATCATTGCTAGGATCGAGTGTCGTGGCAAGTTGAGTGGTTAATCCTTTGAAAAATGGTTGTGAAAAGCTAACACACATACACATGGTGGTGTACACTTGGTGGTGTTGGCACATTTGCAAAGGAGAAGAAGTTGGAGTTGATGCGGATCAACTCGGTGAAGAAATGGAGGCAAGAAGGTGTCACTGTAAGTGATAGGACACTAGCCTTGATAGGACCAGCGTGTCCGATTAGTAGCAGCAGTTGGGCGCGGTCTCAGTCAAGTGACCGGATGCTGCACAGTAAAAGTGATCGGACGCGCAGGGCTTGCGTCCGGTCACAGGTGAAGTACGATGACAAAGGCGGCACTAGAGTTGGCGCGCGGGCGCAAAGCTAATTGGACGCTGGTCTACGTCCGGTCGTGCAACAGCGGACGTGTCCGGTCGTAAAACAAAGGCTCGGGGAGCTCTTTAGAAACGACCAGACTCAGGCGGTGGCGCGTCCGGTCTTGGCGTAGAGGTGCGTCCGGTCACAACTTAATCGTTGGCGTGTGAAGTTACCGTTGAGATCGGGTGGGTTCGGTTGAACGCAGAGCGACACGTGGATGGCGTAGCACGACCGGACGCTAGCACGGTGCGTCCAGTCAATCTGACTAGCGCGTCCGGTCGTCCCGAAGTTTGCCCAGTGAAGGGGTAACGGCTATTTTAGCCCGTGGGGCTATAAATAGAAGTGTTGGCCAGCCTTTGGCCGATGAGCTGAGTAGAGTGGAGCACACTAGAGCCTTGGTGGCTCATGTGGTAGTGCTTGGGAGCCCTCTAACTCACTTGAGCTTGATAGTGTTCATCCGATCGAGTGAGTGAGCGATTCTAGTGCGATTGCATCGTGAGGTTGCATCGAGTGGCATTAGGTGGCCGTCTTGCAAGCCGGTGGTGCTTGTTACTCTTGGAGGTTGCCACCTCCTTGATAGCTTGGTGGTGGTCTCCATCGAAGCCCACAAGAAGCTTGTGCGGTGCTCTAGAGAAGTGCTTTGTGAGGGGCATTGTGCTCGCCCCACGGGAGCTGCGAAGAGCAACTCTAATAGAGCGAGACGCGAAGGGCAACAAGTGGTCCGGTCGGGTCAAGTGCTAGAGCTTGTGGTAAGCACTCCACGTGGGAGAGTGTGACTTGTGGGTCACCACTAGCAAGAGGATCAACGACAACCTTGGAGCTTGTCTCAACGGGGACTAGCGTGTTGGCAAGCACGTGAACCTCAGGATAAAAATCACCGTGTCATCCTTGTCTTACCATTAGTTTGCATCCCCTTTACACAAGCTTGTTTTTACATTTCATACATTGTGCTTGTGTAGTTGCTCTTGTAATTAGTTAGCTTGTGTAGCTTGCTAGTTACCTTCTTGCTTGTGTAGCATAGAAGTAGCTCCCTTGCATGACTAATTCGGTTTGAGTAATCTTGTTAGTCACATTGCTTAGTTTGTGTCGCTAAGAAATTTGTGCTCTCTAATTTGGCATTGGTTGCCTTGTTATTGAGTATTGCTAGTGAGCTTAGGTGGCTTTGTGCTCTTGCTTACTAGCATGTGTAGGAGCTCCCTCATTGCTTGAAGTACTAGTGGCATAGGTTTGTGTGACCTTGCTTCTAGAATTGGTTAGGTGAGCTCTAGCTAACCTGACACCTTTGTTGCTTAATTAGGATCTATATGAGGTGGTTGTGAACTTCGATAGAGGGGTGTAGTCTTGGCTAGACCGATTGTTTTAATTTTGCATTGTTTCGATTAGCTGACGCGATTAAATTTAGAAAGGACTATTCACCCCCCTCTAGTCCGCCATCTCAACCCTACAGACGTAAGGGCCCGTGAACCACCAAGGAGATCCTTGACATCTCCACTAGCCATGCCTCGGGCGAGGAGGTAGTTGGGGCAATTTTTTATCGCCCCAAGGGCAAGGCAAAGCGGGATGAGGACACCGGTGAAGGTGCCTCCAACCTCCCCAGCAAGAAGAAGAGCAAGCAGTGGCGTGAGGGCTCGGTCGTGGCCACTGCTGACCACAAGGGGGGTCAGAAGGCCACCGAGGGTACCCCGGACCACTTCGAGAAGCTGCTCAAAGGGCCATGCCCAAACCATGCTTTCCCCATCAAGCACCTATATAAGGACTGCGTCCTCATGAAGTGGTTCTTGTCTAGAGGCTCCAACAAGGGGGAGCATAAGAAGGAGCCCACGTCGGCCACAGATGAGGCCGAGGGGAAGGATGGCGGATTTCCAATGCTGGATGGCTACCTCATGATCTTCAGAGGGTCGACAGCCTATGACTCCAAGCGCCACCAGAAGCTTGCGCGCCACGAGGTCTATACGGCTGAGCCGACTGCGCCTTCCTTCCTTCGATGGTTGGAGTCCGTCGTAACCTTTGATCAGACTAACTACCCAGAAAGCGTCCCACAGCCAGGAAGATGTCCGCTCATGGTTGACCCGATCATTGGCATGAAGCGGCTCACCAAGGTACTGATGGATAGAGGCAGCGACCTCAACATCATGTACTCTGAAATGCTTGATGCCATGGGCATCGATCGATCGTGCATCCGGCCGATCGGGGCACCTTTCCATGGCATCATGCCTAGAAAGTAGGCCGTGCCACTTGGGCAGATCGATCTGCCTGTCACCTTCGGGAATCTGACCAATTATAGGATGGAGACCCTTACCTTCGAGGTGGTTGGGTTCCACGGGACCTACCATGCCATCCTGGGACGTCCATGCTACGTGAAGTTCATGGCTGTCCCCAACTACACCTATCTAAAGTTGAAGATGTCAGGTCCATGCGGGGTCATCACCATCGGCCCCTCCTTCCAGCGCGCCTACGAGTGTGAAGTCGAGTGCTGCAAACACGCCGCGACAATTGTCGCCTCTAAAGAGCTTGCGGCCACTAGGGAGGAGGTCATCGAAGAAGTGGTCGGTCGGGTCATTCAAACCTATAGAGGGCACCAAGGAGGTCCTCATAGACCCCAGCGGCTCCGAGGGCAAAGTGGTGCACATTGGCACCACGCTTTCCTCCAAATAGGAAAGCATGCTCGCCAACTTCCTCCGCGCCAACAGAGACATCTTTGCGTGGAGACCCCCGGACATGCCAGGCATTCCGAGAGAAGTCACCGAGCATGCCTTGAAGATCAGGCCAGGCTCCAAGCCGGTGAAGCAGTGCCTGCATCGCTTCGATGAGGAGAAACACAGGGCCATCGGTGAGGAGATTGCGAAGCTTTTGGCAGCCAGGCTCATAAAGGAAGTATACCACCCCGAGTGGTTAGCCAATCTCGTTCTTGTACAAAAAAAGAGTGGGAAATAGAGAATGTGTGTTGACTACATGGGTCTCAACAAAGCCTGTCCAAAGGATCCGTTTCCTTTGCCACGCATAGACCAAGTAGTCGACTCGACCTTAGGGTGTAAAACCCTTTGCTTCCTTGATGCGTGCTCCGGGTACCATCAAATCATGATGAAAGAGTCCAACTAGCTCGCGACGTCTTTCATCACCCTGTTCAGATAGTTCTGCTACGTCATAATGTCATTCGGTCTAAAAACATGGGGGCTATGTATCAGCGTTGTATGCTCAAGTGTTTCGGTGACCTCATTGGACAAATCGTTGAGACCTACATAGACGACATTGTGGTCAAGTCCAAACAGGCTGACCAGGTCATAGCCGACCTAGAGTAGACCTTCACAAAACTCTGAGCAAACGGCATCAAACTCAACCCCAAGAAATATGTTTTTAGGGTCCCGAGGGGTATGCTGCTAAGTTTTATCGTCTCCAAGCGTGGCATCGAAGCCAACCCAGAGAAGATCTAGGCCATCATGAGGATGGGCTCGATTCAGAACATAAAGGGGGTACAACGAGTTATAGGGTGCCTCGCCGTGCTCAGCTATTTTATCTCGTGCCTCGGTGAACGAGGTCTCCCCCTCTATCGGCTTCTAAAGAAAGCCAACTATTTTGAATGGACGCCTGAGGCCTAGAAGGCACTTGACGAGGTCAAGCAGCTCCTGACAAAGGCCCCGATCCTGGTCCCCCCAACCGACGGGGAACCACTTATGCTCTACATTGCGTCCACCATGGAAGTGGTCAGCGCCGCCCTGGTGGTAGAGCGAGAAGAAGAGGGACACGCCCTCAAAGTGCAGTGTCCCGTGTACTTCATTAGCGAGGTCTTGTCCGATTCCAAGACTCGCTACCCCCAAATCTAGAAACTCCTGTACGCCATCCTTATCGCCAAACGGAAGTTGCGTCACTACTTCGAGTCGCATCCGGTGATGGTCGTGGCGTCCTTCCCTCTCGGCGAGGTCGTCCAAACCTAGGATGCCACAGGAAGAATTGTGAAGTGGGCACTCTAGCTAATGGGTCAAGGCATTTCATATGCCTCTCGGATGGCCATCAAGTCCCAAGTGCTGGCTGATTTCGTTGTAGAGTGGACCGAGATCCAAATGCCACTGACAGTCGTTGACCAAGAGTACTGGACGATTTACTTTGATGGATCGCTGATGAAGAAAGGCGCCGATGTGGGGCTGGTCTTTGTTTCGCCCCTCAGGGTATGCATGGGGTACATGGTTCGCATCCATTTCCCCTCCTCCAACAATGTGGCCAAGTATGAGTCACTCATCAATGGCCTACGCATCGCCATCGAGTTGGATATCCGACGGCTTGACATCCGAGGCGACTCCCAGCTAGTCATCGACCAAGTCATGAAGGAATCAAGCTGCCACAATGCCAAGATGGCTACGTATTGATGAGAAGTCCGCCAGCCGGAGGACAAGTTCGACGGTCTCAAGCTCAATCACATCCCGAGGCGTCTCAACGAGGCGGATGACACGCTGGTGAAAATGGTGTTCGGCCGAGGGATGGTGCCGACGGGCATCTTTGCTAGTGATCAGTACAAGCCCTTGGTTCGCTACGAGGAGCCAGAGCAGACCAGTGATGGGCCACCTGCCCTAGGCTCGGGGGCTAACCAGCCGATGGCTCTATCCGACCCTGAAGTCATGGAGCTTGACAAGGATAGAGCGATAGGGCTGACCCTCTGGCAAACTAAAGGGCACCTTACCTCGACTACCTCCTCCGTGATGTGTTGCCGATGGACAAAATCGAGGCTCGACGGCTCGCGCGTCATGCTAAGTCCTTTGTCATTATTGAGGGCGAGCTCTATAGGAGAAGCCACACCGAGATCCTACAGCGTTGCATCCCCATCAAATAAGGGAAGTAGTTGCTGAGTGATATCCATGGTGGGGTCTGTGGGCACCATGCCGCACATAGGGCCCTAGTCAAAAAAGCGTCCCGACAAGGCTTCTACAGGCCGACCGCAGTAGCCGACGCTGAACAGATTGTGCGCGCCTATGAAGGGTGTCAATACTACACTCGGTAGACCCAGCTGCCAGCCCAAGCACTCCAAATGATCCCCATCGCATGGCCATTCGTGGTTTGGGGGCTCGATCTGGTCGGACCTCTCAAGAGGGCGCCTAGGGCATATACGCACTTACTTGTCGCTGTAGACAAGTTTACAAAGTGGATAGAGGCTCGACCGATCTCTGCAATCAAGTCTGAGCAAGCCATGCTGTTCTTCCTTGACATCGTCCATCACTTTGGAGTCTCAAACTCCATTATCACGAACAATGACACGCAGTTCATCGAGAAAAAGTTCCTTTGATTCTACGATGAATACCACATCCACGTCGATTGGGACACCATGGCGCACCCCTACACGAATGGGTAGGTTGAGCGCATGAACGGCATGGTCCTACAAGGCCTCAAACCTAGGATCTTCAACCAGTTGAACAAGTTTGGCAGATGATGGGTCACGGTGCTTCCCGCGGTGCTCTGGAGCCTGAGGACAACCCCAAGCTAGGCCACTGGCTACACATCATTCTTCATGGTCTATGGTTCTAAGGCTATCCTCTCAATCAACCTCGATTATGGAGCGCCAAGGGTCAGGGCGTACAACGAATAGGGAGCCGAGACGTCTATCAAGGATGCCATGGACCAGCTAGATGAAGCGCACAATGTTGCCCACCTTCGCTTGGCCAAGTACCAGCAAGCGTTGCACCGGTACCACAGTCGTCGAGTGCGGGGTCGGGCCTTCAACGTCGGGGACCTGGTGCTCCGCCTTGTCCAGAGCAACAAGAACCGCCACAAGTTCTCTTTGCCGTGGGAGGGACCGTACATCATCGTGGAGGTGCTTCGACCAGGCACCTATAAGCTCAAGACCATTGATGGCGAAGTCTTCATCAACACTTGGAACATCGAACAGCTACGTCGCTTTTACCCTAAAATCTACACACGCTTTCTCTTATCGGTTTTGCTATCGACTCCTCGATCTTTAGTGACACCCGACCCCAGCAATGGCAAGGGGCTCAAGACCATCAATGGTGAAGTCTTCGTCAACGCCTAGAACATTGAACAGCTATGTCGCTTTTACCCTTAAATCTACGCATGCTTTCTCTTATCAGTTTTGCTATCGACTCCTCGATCTTTAGTGACACCCGACCCCAGCAACGGCAAGGGGCTCAGGACCATCGACGGTGAAGTCTTTGTCAATGCCTGTACAAAAGGGAATCTCCATCCTACCAGGACACGCCACGGGCTACAAAAAGAAGGCCAAGGCCCTCAGAGTCCTTCCGTCCAGAAAAGCCTCCAAAGAAGTATTCTACTCCGCAAGCTCGAGGGCTAGTATCGGGTATCGATATTAGGGATACCCAAAGCAAGGAAGTTAGCGCCCACGCTGACTTCCCTGGATGGCTTGAGATGCAGTTTCTGTCTCACCCAACCCCAAGGATGCGGTTTCTGCCTCGCTCGACCTCGGGCTCCGTCTTGCCTAACCTCGAGGATGTGGGCTCTGTCTCGCCCGACCTTGAGGCTGCGGACTCCATCTCGCCTGACCCCTTGGGTGCGGGCTCTGTCTCACCTAACCTCGAGCACGCGGGCTCCGTCTCACCTGACCTTGAGGCCACGGGCTCCGTCTCGCCCGACCCCTTGGGTGTGGTCTCCATCTCGCCCAACCCCTTGGGTGCGGACTTCGTCTCGCCTAACCTCGAGGATGCGGGCTCTATCTCGCCCAACCTCAAGGCTACATGCTCTGTCTCGCCCGACCTCGAGGCCACGGGCTCTGTCTCTCCTGATCCCTTTGGTGCGGGCTCTGACTCACCCGACCCCAAGGACGCGATTTCTGTCTTGCCCGACGGGGACCCATACCGCCGCCAACCACTCTAGGTCCAAGAGTATGGGCCTGGGTCAAAACTCTGACGCCAGGGAAGAGGCTGACATGCCTTGATGTAACCCATGGCCATGACGGGCCATATCTAGGGATTCACATCAAGAACAGTATCAGACGTGCCGGTGCTGTTCTGCCTAATCCTTGTATGGACACTGACAGGCGCGTCAGTTCAGCACATCGTCCATCGGGACGGAGTGGAACGCCATGACCGGTGTCGATGTTTTACCACCGATAGCCTGCCACGGGGTTACCCGGGACAGTGTATTCGGGCTTCAGCGTATGCGAAACTTGATGGTGAATGCAAGAGACAGTCGATTTATCCTAGTTCAGGCCCTCGACTGTGATCGAGTAATAGCTCTACGTCCAGTCGGCGTTAGCCTTTGCGTTGTATTGATTGTGAAGTGTTGTGTTGTATCATCTTCTATCTCTCTAGGAACCCCGCCCTCCTTTATATAGTCAGGAGATCAGAGTCCTAGTTGGTTTATAATAAGAGTTCCTAGTAGGATTATAGAATAATACTACTACTAGGATTATATGGGAAGAATCCTAGTTGGACTAGATCTTCTCCCTTCCTGATGGGGTATCCTGTGGGTCCCGCATCGACAAGCCCCCGAGCACTTCATGGTTGAGTTCTGGAAGCCTCGTCTTGTTCCTTTAGGTCTTGCCAAGTAGAAACAAGTGTCGTCCGAGTGCTTTCTTGAGCGAAACCGTGTAGCGCTTCATGAGATCTTTGGTTGGTGTGTACCTTTTTGAAGAAAAAATATTCCCATTTGGGTGTAGCCCCCGAGCCTCTTGCTTTTTGGCATAAGGAGCTGGAGGGTCTTCTCTTGAAATCACTCTGATTCTTCGTCGAAGGGTTCCTGAGCATATACCCGGGTTCTTTATCAAAAAAGAGCTCGGGTATAGCTAGGTCCGGGTTCTTTTTGTCTTGATGTCTTGAAGTGATCTATCTTGAAGAAGTCTTCTTGGTGATGTGCGCTTTTTTGGAGAAAAAGTGCACTCACTGAGTGTAGCCCCTGAGCCTCTTGCTATTTAGAACAAAAAGTTGGAGGGTCTTGGATCTTATGTTGTTTTGCAACTCTTGTCTTGAAGAAGTCTTTTGAGTGATGTGCGCTTTTTTGAAGAAAAAGTGCACTCATTGAGTGTAGCCCCTGAGCCTCTTGCTATTTGGAACAAAAAGTTGGAGGGTCTTGATCTGAGTTGTTCAAAGAACCAAAAACTTCCCCTGATGCAGCCCCCGAGCATTCTTCAAAAATAACTCGGATACAGAATCTTGGCATATCCTCTAGTAGTCTGTTGTTGTCAGATGTAGAGTCTGCTGCTTTCAGAGGTAGAGTCTGTTGTTGTCAGGTGTAGTTGTATGGTGGTGGTTGAGTGTAAATGCCTTTTGTTCATGGGTTGTACAATGTTGGTATATTCTCCCGAATGTGCTTGTTGTTGAGTACTGTTGCTTCACGCCTGAGTTCACTTTCATTGAATTCTGTCTTTTCACCGTGTCCTTTGTTAGGTTTGTTCCGCTGGTGCTCCCGGTCCATGTGCACCGCTTCTTTGGTCTATAAATATCCTCCTTGTGTGCTGCTTTGATTCATCGAGCACTTTGTTGTGTGGTTTGAAATCCCCATAGTCATGAATATGATAGTTTGTGAAGTAGAGCAGCCCCCGGGCGTATTTTGTAGTTCCTGTGCATCTTGTCGTAGCTGGAGGAAGTCTTGTGATAGGGATTAGATGTAGACTAATCCCACAGCGGTTTCGTACTTGGAAGTACGTGGCGGTAGTTGGAGGAAGTCTTGTGATGCGGGATGCGTTCCTTCATCCAGCAGTTCTGGGTTGA
The DNA here is from genome assembly GCA_904845875.1 of Miscanthus lutarioriparius. NCBI lineage: Eukaryota > Viridiplantae > Streptophyta > Magnoliopsida > Poales > Poaceae > Miscanthus > Miscanthus lutarioriparius. Next base: position 74,808,340 of record CAJGYO010000017.1, read on the forward strand.
TCTTCGCCGCCTGTCTTGAGACTGTCCGGTGCAGATCAACACCATATCCGATATCACATCGGACTTGGGTAGACAGATGCCTGCTGACTTCCCCTGGTTTATGTTATCCCACCGTGCTGCTGATTTCCACCTTGGATGCATTGCGTCCGTCCTTTGAAGAAAATAGTGTAGCCGAGTGCGGCTTGTTCTACCGAGTAGCAATTTGGAGCACGTAGTCGTTCCAGAACCTAGTCGTCTCTCGGGTTCCTTTTTGCTACCTTGCCTGTCGTAGTACCGAGTTTGTTGGGTCTTGTAAGATGTGTAATCTTGTATCTTTTGAAGTCATTTGTAATGGAAAGAATCTTGTCTTCTGAGTTGTCACTCTTTATCTTGCTGATGTCCTGGTTGTTTTTGAGATTCTCGAGTTCTTTCTATAAGGACTGGGTTGTTATGCTCCTTGTGAGGTAACCTTTCATTGCTTCATGGCTGATGAGTTCTTTTTGTAGCAATATGATAGCTCTGCCATTCTGCTGGATGGATAAGTCCAAAATCTACCCGTTGAACTGTACCGTTATGTGGATTTGTGCCTTCCGTCATTTTAGCTGTCAGTAAATGGACCGTTGCGTTCTCTCACCGTGTTTTAATGGGCCCGGTGGGCCGCGTTTTACTGCTGTAAAATCTATTTCAAGGCCTTTCATCTTCTTCTTCTTTACTGCTCCGCTTTTGCCTTGAAACCCTAGCTTTCAGAAATCCACCGCCACCATTGTCGCCGTCACCTGAGCGCCGCCATCTTAGTCTCGTCTTTCCCTAGCGCCTTTTTCCTTTCGCTAGTACATGGGTAGGAAGAAAGCCACGAACAAGTCCTAGGCAGCCTTTGTGGATGAGGAGTCATCCCTCTCCATGATTCGAGAACCAGGAGTTCATGGCCATGAGGGCCGCCCAGAAGTTTTGGCTGGCCCCAACAATGACTGAAGACCAGCTTCGCGAGCTTGTCAGTGATGGCTTGATCTAGAGCAAGGACATTACTGAATGGAGAGCTCCAGGTGAGCATCGGGTTCCTGCTCCAGGTCCTGGTGAGATCATTCTTTTTGTCTCCTTTATCCATGCTGGACTTTGCCTTCCTGCTTCCGCCTTCCTTCATCGATTTCTTGGTTATTTTGGGGTCAGCTTGAACCATCTTGCCCCCAATGACGTCCTCCATCTTTCTGTTTTTGTACATCTTTGTGAAACTTTTCTTGGAATTCCTCCTGCTCTTTCTTTCTTTCGTCACTTCTTTCGTCTGAAGCCTCAACCCCACCGTGAAGACACCAATGTTCTTGCTGGCTGTGGGATTCAGTTTCGCCAGGGTCTTAAAAGCAAATTCTTTGACTATGACCTGGTTGATTCTGTGAGGGATTGACACGCTGACTGGTTCAATGCCACCAATTTGACTCCTTCTCTCGCCGTTCATTCTGGATCTGGTCCCTCGGTTAACGACCGATGAGAAAAGAACTCCCTGACGTCAGACGAGCTCCAGGCGATCCTGCCGTTCCTTGAGCGGATAAGCACTCTAAAGCAGTAGGGCTTGACCGGCTTTAGAATCGTCTCGAGTTTTCTTCGTCGTCGTGTTCAGCCTCTGAAGGAGCGAGAGAACTTTGGCTTCGAGTACTCTGGGGCTGAGGATCCTTCACGCATGGTCCCTGCCCTTGAGTTGACCGACGAGGAGGTACTCGAGCATCTTTAGAAGATGCTGAAAGGAGCAAGCGTTGTCCCGCTTACCATCTCCGAGTACTGTGCAAAGAACCCGCCTCCAGCTGTAAGTTGTTTTCTCTTTGTGCGGATACTTTTTGTATTTCTTTTGTTGTATCTATTTTTGCTTAAACTTCCTTGTCTTGTTGTCTCATTCTTTTCATAGGAATTGGGGCGTAACTTCATTGACCCGATTCCCCTTGTCGACCTCCCTACCATTGTGGGGGCTGGGGGTAGTCTTGCTGGGGCTTCTTTAACCAGTAAGTCACAAACCGCCGTAATGCTTCCTGGTGTTTCTTCCGCAAACCCTGATGTATATGTAGAGTACGTTCCTCGTTTAGTTCCTCGAGCTGCTCGTAGCGTCGGCAAGAGGGGGCGAGTGGCTGGTTCTTCTTCTGGTGTGCTAGCTGCCAAGAAAGCTCGCCAGTCGAGTACTTGTCCAGGTACTCAAGTTATAGCTAGCATGCTCTTAGGTGAGCACATTAATACGCTCTGTCCTTTTGTTGCTTGTTTTTGTCTTTAACCGAGTACTTTTGTCCTTTTTCAGCTGGTGCTATGGTGGCCTTGGTCAAGACTGAGGAAGAAGAGGATGATGATGCACCCCATGTCATGCGACGGTGAGTTGTTTTCTCATTTTCCTGTTGTTGAATCCCTCCTTTTTGTTTTGACTTTTGGTCTTGATCCTTTTGTAGTAAGCGGTCGTCGGGTTCGAGTTCTTCTGGGGCTCTAGCCCCAAGTTCTTCTGTGGCTCTGGTACCAGCTGCGCCGCTCCTATCGCAGTGTGGCGGTGATGTTTTTGCCACCATAGTTCCTCCTGCAAGGTCTTCTTTTGGTTTTTTGAAGAAGAAGATAGCTGAGTAAGTGACTCTTTGTTGCGCTTCTTTGCTTTTTGCCTTCCTTTTTCTTGACTTGTATTTTTATCGATGAGTTTCTCTATCATCTTGCAGTCCCTCGCCTTCTCTTACTCCTCCGCCGCCTTCTAGTCAGCCTTCTGGTGCGCTACCGCGTACTGAGTCGAAGGACTTAGAGAGTACAGTCGGTGAGGTGGCTGTGAGGAAAGCTGGGCCCCCTGCTGCTGCTGACCCTGTGGCTCTAGAGGTGACTGTGGTCACAGCGGTGGGTACTTCTGAGGAGGTAGCCGTGGCTTCCCAGGACACAGCCCTGGCCATGCCTTCTTCGCCTACGCCTGCTTCTCCCTATGCTCCCCTTGGTACCGGTGCTTCGTGCTTGGATGATGATGTGTTGTATCAATTTGATGCTACTCATCGGTTGTCTGACCTGACCGCCGCCTGGGGGAACTTGGCGTCCTCTACGACTTTTTTGGGGAAAAGCTCCAGGTTAGTTTTCCTAAAGTTCTTTCTTTGGCTGTTCATCTTTCTCTTGTCCTTACGCCTTGTCTCTCTCTCTCTCTGTTTTCTTAGTCTTTTTCTCGTCATCATACCGGCTTCTTTTTCTCGTCTGAAAACGAGAAAAAGTTGTCTTCTGAGGTAAGCGCTCTAAAAGCAGAGCTTGATCTCTACCAAGCCGATATGGAGATTGAGCGCCAAAAGCACCAAGAGGAGGAGAAGGCTCTCCGCGTCCGGGTTGTTGAGGTAGAAAAGCAGAGGGATGCTGTAGTGGAGTCCCTGAAGAATGAGTGCAAAGGTATTGTGGGTTCTTTTTGTTTCCTTTTGTATTCTGACTTTCTCTTCCACTAACTTGTTTTTGTTGCCTGGTCTAGCTCTCCGAGTTGAAAAGCAGAAGCTCTTGGAGGGTCTTGAGGAGATGAAAACAATTGTCCGCAATAGTCACAACCGGGCTGAGGAGGTAATTACTTGTGCTGAAGAAGAACTCGTGCTTGCTAAGTTGATTAGGCATGGAGCTGATAGAGATCTTGTGCAGGCCCAAAAGACTATTGAGGTCTTGACTGGTAAGTTGGCAACGGCCACTGAGAACTGGAATACTTTGTGGAAATCCTTTCGGTCAGTAGCCGACCTTCTCCGGACTCCAGCAGATGACGATCAACCTTGGGCTCAGTTCATTCCTTGAGTTCCGACCCGTTTCTAGGAGTTTGTGAAGAGGTGCCCCCGCTTATGCACTAGGAATGTTCTCGCCTAGGTCCGAGTTCTTGCTCCGGAGTTCCCTTTGTCCAAGATTGCAGAGGAAACCAAGAGCCAAGAGGACGTGGATGCCGTTGAAAAGGCAGAACCTGAGGTCGAGGACTTAGCCAGTAGGATCGTCGATAATCTTAACATTGATATTCTTCTCTCGATGACAACGCTTGATGTACCTGACCTCTGTTCTCCAGTTCCCGTAATAGCAAACTATACTTCTTTTTGAATAGAGTTTGAATGAAGATCCTTTATTTTAGTTGACGTCTTCTTTGCCTAAATGTCCTTGTCTTGTAAACAACTTGGTATATGTGGGTCGTTGTCTTGACAGACTTTCTTGATCTGTTGAGCGCTTTGTCTGGCTTGTCTAGCTTTTCATTTGTGACCTGTAAACAACTCGGTATAGATCATTGTTTCGGCAGACTTCGTGTTCTTTTTAGTACTAAAAAGACTTAGGACCGGCGATCTTGAGATTGATAAGTCTCTGAGCACTTCATGGCGGAGTTCTGGAAACTTCTTCTTGTTCCTTCAGGTCTTGCCGAGCAGGAACAAGCATTGCCCGAGTACTTTCCTATGCGAAACCGTGTAGCGCTTCTTGGATCTATCCAAGTGTAGCCCCCAAGCCTCTTGCTATTTGGAACAAGTAGCTGGAGGGTCTTGTCTTGAATTCGCTCTGATTTATGCTCAAGCTTAGTTTCAGTCGTTTTTGCTTTTTGGTTCGAGTGTTAATTTGTTAGTGTTAATTTGTTAGCTACCCTCATCGGTGGGCTCAAGCATCTTTTTAGCTATTTTGCTCTCGGCCGGGATGCTCAGGCATATTTTTAGCCATTTTGCTTTTTGTTTCGGGTGTTAGCTTGTTAGCTACCCTCATCGGCGGGCTCAAGCATCTTTTCAGCTATTTTGCTCTCGGCCGGGATGCTCAGGCATGTTTCAGCCATTTTGCTTTTTGTTTCGTGTGTTAGCTTGTTAGCTACCCTCATCGGTGGGCTCAAGCATCTTTTTAGCTATTTTGCTCTCGGCCGGGATGCTCAGGCGTATTTTCATCCATTTTGCTTTTTGTTTCGGGTGTTAGCTACCCTCATCGGCAGGCTCAAGCATCTTTTCAGCTATTTTGCTCTCGGCCGGGATGCTCAGGCGTATTTTTAGCCATTTTGTTTTTTGTTTCGGGTGTTAGCTTGTTAGCTACCCTCATCGGCGGGCTCAAGCATCTTTTTAGCTTTTTTGCTCTCGGCCGGTATGCTCAGGCATGTTTCAGCCATTTTGCTTAGTGAAGACAACTTCAGAGAAAGTCATAACAAGACATATGTTGTGTAGAAAGACCATCTTTATTGATCGTGAATCGTTGATGAGCCATAATAATACATATGTTGTCGATGAACATTATCTGTATTGATCATGGACGTTGATCCCTTGCGGCTTGAATATATATTCTTTCTTGAGTTGTTTTCACGCGTAGAATCTTCTTAGTTGGCTAATGTGCCATGTGTTGCTGACTTCTTTTCCATCCTCGGTTGTCAACTTGTATGTGCCTTGTCCGGTGACTGTTGTGACAATAAAAGGACATTCCCATGGACTGAGTAGTTTATGACGTCCTTTAGTTTTTTGTAATCTTTTTAGTACTAGATCTCTGATTTGGAGTGATCGAGGTTGGGTACTCTTGTTGTAGTGGCGTCTTAAACCTTATAGGTATCTAGCTGATTGGAGGGTAGTGTTTACTCTAACTTCTTCTGAGCTGTCGAGTTCTAATCTTCTGGTGTGTTCTGTTTCTCCTTCATCATATTGTTCTATCCTTGGTGATGTCCAGATCAAGTCGGCAGGTAGTACGGCTTCTGACTCGTAAACTAGGAAGAAGAGTGAGTAACCGGTGGCTCTGCTTATTTGAGTTTGTAGCCCCCATACTACTTTGGGTAGTTCTTCAATCCATTTGGATCTGTAGTCTACCAATTCTTCATACAGTCTTGGCTTTAATCCAGCTAGTATGAGTCCGTTAGCCCTTTCTACCTGTCCGCTAACTTCTGGATGTGCGACTGACGCGTAATCTATGCTGAAGCCGCAGTCCTGTGCCCAACTTTTGAATTCTGTAGCTGTGAAGGGAGAGCCCAAATCTGTGATTATTCGATTGGGCATGCTGAATCTGTGCATAATGTCTTGGATGAACTCTACTGCTTTGACTGCGCTGTATTTTGCGAGTGGTTTGTATTCAATCCACTTGGTGAACTTGTCAATTGCTACGAAGATGTACTCAAAACCGCCCTTTGCTTTCTTGAGAGGTCCTACTTGATCCAGCCCCCAGCAGGAGAAAGGCCAAGCGGGTGGGATGCATATAAGATTGTGAGCTGGTACATGAGCTTGTCTTGCGAACATTTGCCAGCCTTTGCATTTTCTGACTAGTTCTTTCACATCTTTCAGAGCTGTTGGCCAGTAGAATCCGGTGCGGAAAGCTTTGCCGACTAGTGTTCTTGAAGTGGCATGATTTCTGCAGCAATCTGAGTGTATTTCGTCTAAGATCTCTTTGCCTTCTTCAAATGAGACACATTTTAGGAGTACTCCTGATGATGCGGCTCTTCTATACAGCTTTTCCCCCACTAGGACGTAGTTCCTGCTTCTACGAATGACTCTGGTAGCCTCCTCTTTATCTGTTGGCAGCTTGTTCTCTTTGATATAGTCAATAAAGGCCTGGGTCCATGAGGTGTTGATTACCAAAATCTGGGTGCCTTTGACTGGGAGTTCAGGGGTTATCTCACCGGGTTGTTTGATAGAGGGAGCTGATAACTCCTCTATAAATACACCGGGTGGGACCTTCGCCCTGTCTGACCCAAGCTTGGCGAGGACGTCTGCCGCAATATTAGAATCGCGCAGGACGTGTAGAATTTCTAATCCTTGAAAATGTTTTTCAAGCTTTTGTATTTCAGCATAGTAGGCGCCCATGTTTTCTTTGGTGCAATCTCAATCTTTGTTGACTTGGTTGATGACTACTTCCGAATCCCTATACACGAGCAATCGCTTGATTTCGAGGATAATTGCCACTCGGAGCCCGTGGATGAGGGCTTCGTACTCTGCTTCATTGTTTGTAGCTTGCCATAATATCTAAAGGACATACTTGAGTTGTTTTCCGTCTAGAGAAATTAAGAGAACGTCTGCTCTGGCTCCGCCTAGCTTGAGCGATCCATCAAAGTACATCTTCCAATGGTCAAGGATGATGTTTGACATAGGTTATTGAATTTCTGTCCACTCGGCCACAAAATCAGTAAGAGCTTAGGATTTAATTGCCTTCCATAGGGTGAAATCGATATTGAGACCTCCAAGTTCAACTGCCCACTTAGATATGCGCCCTATTGCGTCTCTGTTGTGTAGGATGTCTCCGAGTGGGAAATCTGTCACCACGGTAATCTTGTGGCTTTCAAAATAGTGGCGTAGCTTGCGTGAAGTGATCAGGAGAGCGTAGAGTAGCTTTTGCACATGCGGGTACCGGATTTTTTATTATTCTGAGAACCTCACTGATGTAGTTTACGGGGCATTGTACTTTATATACGCGCCCTTCTTCTTCTTCTCTTTCCACGACTATCGCTGTGCTAATCACCGTAGAAGTAGCCGCAATATATAGAATCATGTCTTCGTATTTCTTTGGTGGCGTGAGAATGGGCGATGATGTGAGGTATGCTTTAAGTCTTTTGAAAGCTTCGTTGGCTTCCTCTGTCCACTCGAACTTGTCTGTCTTCTTTAGTAGTTTAAAGAAAGGTAACCCTTTTTCGCCGAGTCTTGATATGAAACGATTAAGGGCCGCCATGCAGCCTGTTAGTTTCTACACATCTTTGAAGCTTCGAGGGGGTCCCATCTCTGTTATGGCTCAAATTTGTTTGGTCGCTGGCTTCGATTCCACGATGACTGACCAAGAATCCGAGTAGTTGTCCAGAAGGAACAACGAATACACACTTGCTTGGGTTCAATTTCCACCTCCACCTTTTTAGGTTTTTGAAGGTTTGCTTTAAGTCTTCAATAAGTGTGTCTGGGTTCTTTATTTTCACTACTACGTCATCCACGTATGCCTCCACGTTTTCGCCGATCTGTTCACCAAGGCACGTCTGGATAGCTCTTTGGTAAGTGGCACCAGCATTCTTAGTCCAAACGACATGGTCTTGTAGAAGTAGGCACCGAACGGAGTGATGAAAGATGTCTTGCTCTAGTCTTCTTTTAAAGTGATTTGGTGATATCCTGAATAGCAATCAAGGAAGGATAATAGGGCAGATCCTGCTGTTGAATCAACTATTTGATCAATGCATGGTAGCCCAAATGGATCTTTAGGGCAGTGTTTGTTGAGATCTATATAGTCGACGCACATGCGCCACTCGTCTGTATTCTTCTTTTGTACTAGAACTGGATTTGCTAGCCAATCCGGATGAAGGATTTCTCTGATGAATCCGGCTGCCATTAGCTTTGTGATTTCTTTTTTAATTGCTGCCTTCTTGTCGGGTGAGAACCATCTTAGTCGTTGCTTCACAGGCTTGGAGCCTTCATTGATATCGATTCTATGCTCAGCCAACTCTCTTGGGACACCTGGCATGTCGGCCGACTTCCAAGCGAAGATATCTTTGTTGTCCCGAAGAAAGTTGATGAGCGCGAGTTCCTATTTTGCCGAGAGGTGAGCACTGATGGTTGCCGTTTTGGCGGGATCACCGGTTCCTAGGTCGATTTGCTTGACGTCGGCTTCTTTTGGTGGTGCTAGGATGCTGGGCTTTTTAGCTAGTATCTCTAGTTCTTCTGGGCTCAGTTCCGCGGCAATAGCAGCTATTTCTTTTCTATCATTGGTTGCTTGTGCTTTGGCTGCAATTTGAATTGCCTGAACATCGTAGTCAAAACGCGCTTCAAATCACATCGAAAGGAGAGGACTCCGTTAGGCCCTGGCATCTTTAGCAATAGGTACGGGTAATGTGGTATTGCCATGAATTTTGCCAGTGCTGGACGTCCGAGGATTGCGTGGTATGATGATTCAAAGTCTGCAACTTCAAACTTGATGAACTCTATGTGGTAGTTTGAGGGAGTTCCAAAAGTAACCGGTAGAGTGATTTGTCCAAGTGGCATGGCTGCCTTGCCGGGTACTATCCCATAGAAAGGTGTGCTTATTGGTGTACCGGCGAGTTGTAATCCCATCTTCCTTAGAGTTTCTAAAAAATGATGTTGAGTCCGGCTCCTCCATCAATTAGTACCTTTGTGACAGTCATACCGGTGATAGTTGGATCTAGAACCAGTGGGTAATGACCTACGTTTCCTATGCTAGTCCATTGGTCTTCTCTTGAAAACTGGATCGGATATTGTGACCAATTGAGATATCTTGGAGTAGCCGGTTCTGCTGCCATGATAGTTCGGAGAGCTAGCTTTTCTTGATGTTTGCTTCTGAAATCTGGAGCCCCGGTGCAGATCACTGCTACTGTTCCCCTGGATTTTTGGAATCCCTAGTCTTCGTGGTTGTCATCATCTTTTTTCTGATTGTCTTCTTTAGTGCTCCCCTTACTATCTTTTCTTGTGTATCGTTCATTGAAGGTGTAGCAATTTCCAATGGTGTGCTTTCCATTAGGGTGCAATGGGCAATGCATGTTTTCAATGTCGTCATACCTTCTGGGCTTGGAAAACTTCCTTGATTTGTCAGTTACTGCTACGGTGTTGTCTGGTCCACGTTTTCTCTCTTGGTGTCTGTTGTTTCGATGATTTTGCTTATCCGGGTTGTCTCGGTTGCTTCTTTCCGGGAACCTTTCTCGTGTCTTCTCCTCCATAGTAATCATTTTTTCTACTGTGCGTCTGAATTCTTCATTGTTTCTCGAGTTCTCTTTGCAGAAGTCTTGAAATTGCCACCTAGCCATGATTCCATGAGAGAAAGCTTCGATTACTTCTCGTTCGGTAATGTCATGTACTTGGGCACGTAATTCGCCAAATCGTCGATAGTAATCTCTAAGACTTTCGTCCCCTTTTTGCTTGAGTCCCTTTAATTCTGCGTGGGTGATTGGGTGCGTAATGATACCTATAAAATTTTGACAAAAAACTCTTTGCAAGTCCTCCCAATTTCTGATTGATCCTGGGTTCAATTTGTCGAACCATTGGAGAGGCATGGTTTCTAGGGCCATTGGAAAGAATAAGGTCTTGATATCATCGTCTCCTCCGGCTAGTTCAATCGATTGTGAGTATATCCTGAGCCACTGCTTTAGTTCGGTCTTGCCGTCGTATTTAGAGTGATTGGATGGTTTGAACTTGTGAGGTAGTCGTATTGCTGCAAGTCGGTTTCCAAAACAGGGGAATCTATCGTGCGTTCTGGCTTCTTTGTACTCTGATTCAGCACCTCCTTCTGGCCAGCTGTTGTTTTGGTGAGTGTAATCCAGCGGGGCTGTCTGAGTAGGTGCTTTGCTTCTGGTCTTTCTTGGTTGCTCGACTCGGTTGTTTTGACTGTGGTCCCTTCTACTTTCTCTGTTGTGACTTCCACTTGGTCCAAGTATCTCGAATGCGGACTTCCTTTGATTTTGATCTTCCTTCCTATGAGATGTTGACCTTGTAGGTAGTCTTGAGCGGGTCCTTCCATCGTGCGTCCTCAGGGCTGCTGTCCGGAGAAGTTCTCGGAGCTGTTCCTGCTGTTCGCTGGGATGCGAGGTAGTTCCGAGTTCTTCAAGTGCTTCTCAGATCCTGTTATAGGGTGTGTTCGCCGCACGTCTTTCTTCGACTTCTTGTTCTGATTTTCTTCTATTGTATTCGGCCAGATCTGACTCATATCTGATCTAGGCTTCTTTACGCTGCCTAGCACATCGTTGGCATCCCTGTTTCAATTTGTTTCTTCTTTCTCTGGCTTGCCTCTGACTCTCGGTCTCACCATCGTAGCCCTGGGCAAAGGGTGATATGTTGGACTCAGATTCATCTGATGATCTGACGTCGGGTGCTTCTGGGGGGATCAATGGTGATTGAGGACAGCGAACCATGAGTACTTCCCGTGCATGAACTGTTCTGTTACTGGTGTTCACGCTGTCGTCGTTGTTGATAATTTCAGTAGAGGCTTCAAGGTCGTAGATCGAGTCTCCTTCTTGGTAGGGTGGAATTGCTGTTGTCGTCGTGCCGACCAGTCGGGTACTGCTATCCTTAGGAATAGAATTTGGCCAGTGGACGATGCAGTCTTGGGATGTTATAGTTAGTACGAGACCTTCCTGAGCTCCTTTTAGTGGCATTCTAAGCACCGGATCGAGGGATCCTTCAAGCCATGCCTGATAGGACTTTGCCATGTTGTGGAGTCCGAACGAAAAAGGATCTGACTTCTTGAAAAGATTATGAGTGTTCTCTGAGTTGTATTCTTGATATGCCAAGGCCACATTCTGGAGCCCCATTGGAAAAGAACTCGGGTCAGACTCCATCTCGGATGCGGAGCCTGAGTTTGAGTCAGATGCGCAAAGCTGTGAAACCTGAGTTGAATCGGACGTCACGAGCTACGCGAATCTTCTGGTGATTTGATCTATCGTAGTCGCCAAAATGGAAAAGTCTTCATGGTGAACCGAATCTTCGAGAAGACGGCTTTGGAGCTTGCCATTGTCGCCTGCCTCACAGATCTACGAACCGAAGATGAAGGTTGATCCCGTTGAGAAGATCATGTTGTCGAGGTCCGTTGAGCTCTCGGATGCAAATTCGCCGAAAGCCCCTACTTGGCGTGCCAGCTGTCGATGTTTTACCACCGATAGCCTGCCACGGGGTTACCCAGGACAGTATGTTCAGGCTTCAGCTGTATATGGAACTCGATGGTGAACGCAAGAGACAGTCGATTTATCCTGGTTCAGTCCCTCGACTGTGGTCGAGTAATAGCCCTACGTCCAGTCGGCGTTAGCCTTTGTGTTGTATTGATTGTGAAGTGTTGTGTTGTATCATCTTCTATCTCTCTAGGAACCCCGCCCTCCTTTATATAGTCAGGAGATCAGAGTCCTAGTCGGTTTACAATAAGAGTTTCTAGTAGGATTACAGAATAATACTACTACTAGGATTACATGGGAAGAATCCTAGTTGGACTAGATCTTCTCCCTTCCTGGCGGGGTATCCTGTGGGTCCCGCATCGACAACCGGCAGATGATGCCAACGCGTGGCGCCAGTGACAAACAGGGCCAGGACATGGAGCCATCCCTGTTGACATCTACAAGATCAACGGGACCCGCATGAAGGGGAAGAAGGACCCAGCAACCCTGAAAGCCTTCTCTCTCTCTCTCTCTCTTGTTCTTCTCCTTTTTCTCCTCTATAACCCGCGCTTTTCCTTCGCCTATAAAAGGGGAAGCAGGGCACCCCACATGGGGGATGAGAAAAAAACACAAGAGCACGACATGAGCATGGCTGAGGGGCAATCGAGCTCTTAGCACCCGTTCACTCCTTCCACCAGAGACTTGGGATCCTTTCCCTCTCTCGCCTATTTGTAACCCCTACTGCAAACCAAGTGCTGGTAACACGAGCAGCAGTGAAATGGACGTAGGGATGTTTCGCCTGAACTAGTATAAACCCTTGTGTCCTCCGAGCACACCATCCGAGCCAAGCGCGTAAATACAAATTTACTCGTCGGTGGTCCGAAAACACGGACACAAGTGTTTAGGCTTTATGGCCACATTCTAACAAACTCACTAACAAACTTCAAATCACTAACTGAACTGAATCTGAGATCCTAGACTCTAGGAATGATGCCCCACACTAGGCGCGATCACCATGCAGAGGCCACGCACCGCGCGCGTGTTATTGCTGCTGCTTAGCCATGGCTACGCTTACGACGCTGGTAGACCTAGCCCAGCATAACAGATGTTCTCCAACTTTATAGAAGATGACTATCTAGAATAGGGCAGTAGCCTCTGTGAAACTGGTTTGAAGTGTAACACTAATTTGAATGTTGCGGGAATGGATATTGGGGAACTAAGTAGAGGAACTATGCAGACATGTCATGTGCTGCTCTGAGCAAACTCAGTCGGACACTATGCTAATGAAGATTATGTCAAAGAAGAAAACATGATGAAGGCAGTTTTATGTAGTTCCCTTTTGGTTAGACACCTGATTTTATCTTAAAACAAAGGGTGAAGGCAGTTTTTATGTAGTAGTAACCTTTTGCTTAGACACCTAGATTTATTTCAACGGTAATGGTACAATTAAGACGTCTATCCATCGGGAAGCCTCGCTCCGCTCACTCCCGCACTCCACACTTGCCCAAGACCATCTGTATTATCTGCTCGTCTATTTCTAAAAAATCACTCTCGAACGCGGATATCGACTGCCAGGCCTACTAGGCGTGGCGCATGGCTGCTCTCTCCCAGTCTCGGTACGTGGCTATCAGCCCTGCTAGGCGCAGCGCGTAGCCGCCTACGAGTCGCAGCGCTCGGCTGCCGGCCCTGCTAGGCGCGACGCAGTCGCTGCCTCCCTACTGCATCGTGCAACCACCGCCATCGGCCTGCGGCCTACAAGCATCACCAAGCCGTTGCTTACAAGCATCATCGGGCTGCTGTCTCCGACAAACTCCACAAGCTGACGAGCCTCTATTCTCCCAAACAGCGAGGAGATGTTGCAACGTGTTGAAAACGCATGCTGCAAGCCTATGTTTCAAGTGTTTCAGAGGTATGTTACAAGTGTTTCGAACGTATTGTTGCAAGTGTGATTATCTGGATGTTGCATACGTTTCACCACATATGTTGCAAGTGTTTTATATGAATATTGTGTATGTTTGCAATAGTTTTCAAGTGTTTTTCGTGTTTTTTTTGCAAGCGTTTTAGAAGAATGTTTCAAGTGTTTCATCTGTTTTCTTTTATATGTTGCAAGTGTTGCATCTTGATGTTTCAAAAGTAAATTGGACGAGTGCAGCGGATCTCCATCTAGTTGGTGTGGATCAGATTTCCAGCGGTGTTTCTTGCCTCCATGGCAGTTAATGGCTGTGGGCATACCACGCCCCTCGACAGTGGTCAGCGGTGGCTTGAGGCAGCTCTCAGGCGGTGCCTCTGAGTGGAGCGGCGCGAGCTATTGCAGAACCATCCGAAATAACACGCTTTCGGAGGCGCTCGTCTTCCACTAGACACTAAGCACCCCTGAAAGTTAGCTGCATCGGACAGTTCCGTCGAGCACGCCCCACGGAAGAACTCAAATCAATCCACGTTTTACCTCCAGAATCGAATAATGAGTACGAGCTTACAATACTTAGTCCATTTCATACAACATAGAGTCTTGAAAATTATTTATTATAATACCAGAGTTCAGAGTGCGATAATTAAACAACAGAAAATCTAATAATCATCTAGTGGAAACGATACACGGATCCATCTATGCCCACCAGAAGAATCCTCCACACAAGAGCTAACTCCTCAAGCTGCACCTGCAACAGGGTAAAATAAACCCTGAGTACACAATGTACTCGCAAGACTTACCCGACTAGTGGGAAGTTTCTCGACTCGCAAGGAACATGATAGGCAATATGGTATGCTATTTTCTTTTGTTTGCGGAAAGCATTACTAATAGTGCATCCTTAAGGTCAAGTTTAATTAGCAGTTATGATTACTTCATTAGCTAACCATTTAAGGTAAGCACCTGTTCTACTTTCAAGCAAGGGTTGAACAATCAGAACCAATTTACCATCTTTCATCTTCCAGTTTTTACTACGGTGCTAGACCATAGCCAAGTCGTACTGTCTCACAGAAATGGCGATTCGCGAACCAATGTATCCCAGTTGGGTACCCCGAAACACACGCCTCGCTTGTACCCCAGGCACAAACGAGACCAACCCATTCCACTCCTGTCATGGGGTCCAGGTCCCCGTCCAAATTTGGACTCCAAGCCCCCACACTTGAGACCCGATCTCAATATGGTGCTTAGACCTCCACCTTTCCCCGCCTCCAATCAGTCGGTCCGGAAAGAGCTGGAACTCACGACAAGAGCATAACGAGCCTTCCCGCTTCTATAAGCAAGTATGTGCTTAGGATAATAAATCTGTGACCTGACTACCATCCATAGCAACGGACAGTCCTCAATTGACACGGACAGGGAAAATAGTGTAACCAAGCTAAGCCCCGTGGTCGTGGGACACAACTCATTACACCCACCAACACCCATACCATATCCCTGCTCAGTCTCTATTTTCCTTTCATCATTTTTATCATGAGAGTAATTATAATAATCACCTATTGTGAGTAACGGCATGTTACTCACGCTACCAAAAAACTAAATATAGCAGCTACTCAAACCTGCACAAGTAAGACTCATACGATAGATATATCTATGCATATGGTTTCCATAAAATTCTTATAACGTAAATGCACATCACATATATACATATAGTGATTATAAAAAATAAGGGTTATGCACTGAGGCTTGCCTTGGGCAGGCGCGGTGTCAACTGCGTCAGTCAGTGACGGCTCCAGGACCTCCTCCTGCATGAGAATCTTCTCCTCGTACTCCTCGACGATCTCCTTGAACTCATGCTAGGGATGAAAACGGATCGGATACGAACGGATATCACTGATATTATATTTGTTTTCACATTTCTAGTCGGATTCGGATTCGAATACGGATAGTAGAATCGGATAGAATCTCATCATAAATATGTGATTTGAGTATTCGATACGGATACGGTATCGGATGTTGAATATCTCCTTGAACTCATGGATTCTCACCGGTGGAAAATATCACGCTTTTCATCCCTACTCACCGGTGGTCACGATCTCCGCCGACTCGTTCTCTATATGCATGCGATGATGATGATGCAACGATTTAGTATTTAGGCAACAACAACTTTTAAAATACGAACACATATGCCATACTAACAGACTAGCTCTAATGACTAAGATACTAAGCTAACTATCATCTTCTTCAACAAAGTGTTATGTTCAACTAACAAGCACCTAGTTTTGCAATTCAATGGTATGCCTTTATTTCTATTAAAGATTTAATGTACATTTAAACAAAGAACATTTAACTACCCTAATGTTTAGTCCAGTCTAAGGCTACAAAAATTACAGTGAGCACATAATAATACAATGAAGCTATGGTAAAAAAATCAGGATTAAAGCTATCACAATTTACCACAAAAATTCCTACAATAATTACCCTAATAATATTAAGCACTTTCAAACGATTTAATAGCCCTTAGTATCAACACAGATATGCATGATCTATCTATACTAACAGATAGATCACAATTTTTGGAACCTAACAAAATTTATTTCGCAATTTTTGGACACCTACATGAATTTATATCAATTATACAAATCTAGCTCAGAAATTGAAATGAAAAAACTATTACTAAGAAAAAAAAAAAGCGGATTCAACCGCGCGGCCCACCTACGCACGCCGGGCGGACGTGGCCCACGCGCGAGACGGCCCATGGAGGGGGAGCCAGCGCGCGCAGGCGCTTTTGCAAAAGAGCCCTTGGACTTCTCCCGAACTACACCTAAGTCCTAACACTACTTCTTCCTCTCTCTGACGAATTCATTTAACCCCCTGAGTTTTTCCTAATTTCCCCGCACACACCCTCGGGCAACGATGTGCACGGCGGCGCGGCGAGGAGCGGCACAGGGTGGCTACGCCGGCCACCTGGGATTTGTGTGGACCCATCAAGCGGGTCAATCGCCATCCCCGACCTAAACTATTGTGCTGGGTGGAGGTGAGGGGTGGCAAGGCTCACTGGTGAGGGCTGCAGCGACGCGTAGCCATCCACGACGGCGGCGCGACCGTTCTGGTGAACTAGGGCAGCTATAGACCTAACTAGCTAGCGGGTGAGCATCAAGAGCTTACCATGGACTCGACCGAATTGACAGTTGGAGTAGAGGATGGCGGAGGAGGGCTGGACGCGTGGGACCGAGTCGTGCGGCGGCGCACCACGGCGGACATGGCCGCGTCAGCGGCGCTGGGGTAGCGGTAGCGGTTCAGCTGATGAGCGCAGGGTGAAGAGGGAGTCAAAGCGGAGCTAATGGTGCAGCTGGACCGGCCTCTCGCAGCTCTGTTGGGGGAGTTGTCACCCGCATTGGACGAGCGCGACCTTAATGGTCCGGCAGCGGGGAAGTGGCCAAATTGAGGCTTGGACGGGCTCAACTCAAGGCGAGATGGGGTCGGGCGGCTAGGTGGCTTACTGGCGAGGCCACGGACGAGTTGAATCAAGTTGAGGTGATCTCTCTCTGGTGGATTTCGTGGGTGCGGCTCAGATGGCAGAGACGGCAGGGAGGAGGGTAGGTCCGAGCTCTGGCCGTCCTCACCTTGGCGGCAAGCGGCAGGCCGAACCTGAGACAGCACCTGCGCGCTCGCTACTAGACAACGTAGCTAGAAAACGTGCGCGCGCGTAGGCAGTTGGGGAGCGCAGCATGTGCGGCCACAGCGCCATTAAGGCGAGGCGACGGCGCAAGGCAAAGAGGAGAGCAATTACGTCTTGGCGCGCGGCGGCGAGCAACAAAAAGAACACAAAGAAGGTGCCACAGTGGCAATAGTAGCAAAGAAGACCGCGGCGGCAGCGTGCGAGGCGGTTAATGGCCACTACCGGCGGCAGCGGCCAAAGAACGCGACAATGAGGTGGGGCAAGAAGACGGCGGTTAGTATGCTGCCAAGCCACGGTCAAGTGCGGCGGGGCCGAGGGCGGCCTTGGTCGGCCAACACGTGGCAGTGCGCGTGCAAACGGGCGGCCAAACATGGCGACGTCGCGCTCCCGAGCGTGGTGACCGCATACCACCCGCCAACCAGCCCGAGATGATGTTCAGGCACGCGTATTTAAAGCGCCACAAAACTAAATCGATTTGATTGAGGCTCGACCACCTAAACCATGCTAAAGAGGGTACATCAAACTACCATACGGAATCAAAAACATAGCACTAACCTTTAGCTAAATTTTCCAAAATTAATTCATCAACATAGCCTTGTCACACTGTTTTCAAACTTAAAGATTTTTTCTAAGTCTTGAGCTGGATTTGATTTCAAGTTCTATTTCTAAGCTATTAGAAATACTAGCTAACAATATTATTTTCCTAAGACAAAAGTTGCATTGTCATCTACAAAGTTTATACTTCAAACTTTATTTAATTGTCACATACATGTTTTATAACATTTTTGCTTAATAAAAATTATTTTATAAGCCTACTCGATAACACATAAGCACTATAACTAAATCTTCGTTGGACATTTTTAGTACAACCAAAATTCTATTTTTCACTTTCCCACATGTTCTAACACATAAACATGATGCTCATGAGGTTGTTTAGTAGTTGGTTTAGAGTGTAACACCGAGGGTGTTACACGGGCCCCGCATGGGCACGCGAAATGACGCGGGAAGCGGACTGCAGGCGCGAACGGACAAACCGTCTGTCCAGACGCTAGTAGTTCCATTATTTCAAAGCAAAGTTAATTCGTATCATGGTGTTCCTAATTCTACGATGAGCCCACATGAGGGATATCCATGGTCAAGTTTGATGCTTCAGGTTGAGGTGAAATTTCGTTCTTTGGGGACTCAGTATGTCCGCCTCACTGTGAGACCTTTCTATCAGCGTGTACAAGATGTCCGAAACAGCTGTATTCGTTGGCAAACTAGATAAAAAGGTTTTCCCAAATGGTGCTTCAAGAACTACTCCTAGTAGTCAATAAATAAGAATATACAGGGTAAACTTTGTCTTGTACAAACATAATGGACGACTACAGGACAGGTTGTGACTTGTGAACAACGTATATCTCATCTTCTGAACACATGCCACAGTTGTTAGAAACAACCTCACACAAATTCGCAAAACTTGTGGCATGCATCCAAACCGACTATGCACACACTTAGTTTCTATAGCAAAACAGCCACCTGAACGATCAGCACACAAATTCCCTGGGGCTGAAACAGGTGTTCTCGTCGATAAAAATATTGACAATTGTCTGTAAACCTATTTCTCCACCAAAACAAAAGGCAAAGATTGGTAAACCATCCAGGGTAAGATTGAATCATTGTGCACCCTGGTTTTTCACCGCCAAAACAAGGGAGCCTGTAGTAACGGGTTAACTGGCACGATGCTACATTCATTGTGCGTTCTCGGTTTTCTCATCACTGTAACCAGCTGCCCTGCCGGTTCTGCCTACCAAGATTGAATTAGGCACTGGACCTTCATATTCTCCAGTTAGACCACGGTATGAACGTGCCTTGAGGTAGTCGATTGAGGACATTGCTCTTCCTTGGTAAAGGACAGCGTCATTGTGCTGGTTTTGGATGCTTAGTGCCTTTTCTGTTACCTCAGCCAGTGCGAGCGACATTTCTGATTGCTCCTCATTTTCTGTGGGGGCAAACGATTAGAAAACATGTGTGATAATTAGTAAAAAAAAAAGATGAAACAAAATAAAAGCAAATGAGTGAGCCAACCACAGCACTATTAAAGGACAGAACTTGTTCAAACAGTGACAGATGGATAGACCCATCTGCATATGATGTACCTTGGGGGCAATTATCTTCCACATAGACACCTTTGATAAAAGAAAAACGTGCTTCTTCTGTTGTGCTCGCAACTTCTTGTTTCTCTAAAGTGATCAAATCCTTGAAATCCAAAAGATATTCTCCAGTCCACTCTCTTCCCCTGAAAACATGTTGCTTCTGGCATCAGAACCATAGCAAAATTATGTAAATTGATGCCACCCTTCATATAGATTTGTAATCAGGCACAAACAATACAAGTATCTTGGGTTCTATTAGAGGACAATAATGTAGCATACCTGCCAAAAGCTAGTACAGCTTCAAAAGGTGTAATAACTGGAGCTAAAAAATCCTTGCTATCCAGCAGAGCGGTTTGGGCACAAGAAACATAAATAAAAACTTCGCACTGCTCCAAGGAAAAACAATGTCAGATGGTACAGATAGGTGAACAGAGAAAAACAGTTCAGAGTTAAATTAAAGTAGCACACCTCTGGAAAATTCGCAAGTTTTGCAGAATTAGGCCTGCCCATGACCAATGTATAAGATTTCTTTCCAGCGGCCTTGATCAGTTCTTTCATTTGTTCGATTATATGAAGATAACCAGCTGCATCATCAAGGAGTGCAATGCACCACATCACAAAATTTAAGTGTTTCTAGCAAAATTCCAGGCCAGATAACATGAGAACTAAAATAATAATATTCAAGTAAAGTGGTCGTATTTGGGATTATGGGAATGCACAAAATCAATAGACCAGTAAAGAAACTAGGAATGTCAGGTCTAGGCAAACCATGAAACTAGTTAGGGAGTTCATCTCCCGCTTGATCTGCTTATAGCCAAACTAAACCAGCCTTGTGATGAACCAATCAGGCATGGATCAGATCTTGCATGGTATAGTGCCTTTCTAAGAGGCATGCATGGCTGAAATATAAAGGTAAACCTCATAGCTGAGGTCACAATCTAACAGTGCCTCAACATTGGCATAACTACTTTTTATGTTCAAGTTAACAATGTGCATACCAACACCCAGAGTTCCCACCAAAATGCCAATAATGTTTGCATCCTTTGCCTTCTCCACAAGGTAATACCTACAATTAAAAATTATATTTTGTAAGCAGTACCAAATAATGTAAGAAAAAAGTACATGAATGCTGCAAAAACAAAGTACCTTCGCCTAAGAATTTTCATCAGATGAGAGATGTCAGCTGTGAGTTGATTTTCTATTGCGTCATATCTAACTACAAAAGAAACATTAACATTCAAATGCATCACATTCAGAAGATCCCTGCATTAGAGCAATTACCTTAACCAAATGGAAGATTATTTAAACTTACTGAGATGATCAATTACAGAATGGAAAATGTAAGCATGTGCAGTTGCAAATAATGTAAAGAAGAGGACTATAAGATCTGCATCATGCATCGCTAAGCAGAAGTTACAAGATCGCTGCCGATCAAGAATCAAATTTTAGATTTCAAACAAGCTGTACTCCAAGTACATCACATTGGTTGCCATATGCAGTATTGAATATCACACTGCTGATTATTCAAGAGAAAAGCAACTACAAGCTTAGGAAAACAAGACTTGCACAAATTAAAACAATCCTCCTGCCATACACAAAATGAGGATGAAGAAAACACACCTATTTCACATTTATTGAAGGTAAGGACTATGTTGGCAAATGCTGAGTTATCTTGTCCAATCCAAAATATCAAATAGTCCTCCATTTTCTCATCAACTGAAATATTCCATGTAAAGCCACCAAGGCTGTACTTTTGTGTGGAACTGGAACATTTCATGCCATAACGATTGTCCAGGAATGTTGCTACATCGCTGTTTCTTGTGATATCTCCGTTACAAGAGGTGCCATTCAACTGAGGAATTGTGTTTTCTTCTGTAGTACTTGATGGACTCATAACTGAACACAGAACTTCTGCATACTGGACTTCAGGATTGCCAGAATTTGATTTACATGACTCCATGAAAGCTCGTCTAAGATCATCCAATGCATATGCGTACTCTAGTCCATACAAAACCTGTTTGGTAAGCCATAATAGCCAAGATTAGTAAAAATAGAATACGTAGAATGTAAACTATCGTTGATAGCATAACATAGTTAATATTTGTTTATCGGTAAAACATGCCAATTGTACTAGTGAATGCAAGGCAACAGAAACCTGAAGTAAGCAGATCAATGAAAATCCTAGACATGATATAGAATTGCTGTTTGAACCAGCATTCTACTCCTATTGTAGCGTTACTTGTACCATAACAGGAAGAGTGGAAGACCACAGGAAATACAAAAAGATTTTTCCGCTGACCTATTTTTGTGCCTGCACTGGCTATTACTAGATGCGGGCAGGATGCATCTATTTCTGTTCTGGTGGATTCAATTTATGCTTCACAGACCGCAGGAGATGGTTACTGTGGCAATTTGTCTGACTATGAGGTTCGTCTTAGGTGAACTGTCCATATAAGTCTGCAATAAGATTTAGTTCTAATTGAATGGTATGATAATGGAACTGTGTTTGCAATACTCGAGGATAATTCCTATGGAGGGAGAAACAAAGGAAGGTTATGGATGGAAACAGAGGGAGGGAGGGAGGGAGGGAGGGAGAAGCACAGGGAAGTAGAGGCCCATTAGATGGTAGCTGTGATGAACCCATGCCTCTCCCACATCCAATGGTTGGATTTAACTTGCCAAACCAGTGGTCAAGACCAGCTGCACAAGCTATTGATCCACCATACTTCTACTATGAGAATGTTGTTCTTGCTCCAAAAGGTGTCTGGACTACCATATCGAGATTCTTGTATGATATTCAGCCAGAGTTTGTGGACTCGAAGTACTTCTGTGCTGCTGCCAGGAAAAGGGGTTACATACTTAATCTGTCACTTGAGAACAGGTCACCTCTCCCCCCCATACCTCCAAAGACAATATCCGAAGCATTACCTCGTACCAAGAGGTGGTGGCCGTCATGGGACCCAAGACGACAGTTCAATTGCCTCCATACTTGTGTCTAGTGCAAAATTGTTAGAGAGGATTCGTGTAGCCCTTACAAACAGTTCAGATTCACCTCCTCCAAGAGTTCAGAAGTTTGCCTAGGAGGAGTCTAGGAAATGGAATCTCGCTTGGGTTGGCTTAAACAAGGTTGCTCCTCTAGAGCCTAATGAGATGGAATTTCTACTCGGCTTTCCGAAGGATAACACCAGAGGTGTCAGGAGGACAGAGAGGTACCGATCGCTAGGAAATTCGTTTCAAGTTGATATTGTTGCTTACCATCTCTCAGTCCTCAAGGATATGTTCCCACAAGGCATGAATGTACTGTCTTTATTCTCTGGTATTGGAGGAGCAGAGGTGGCTCTACACAGACTTGGTATATGCATGAACACAGCTCTAGAGCCTGATGAGATGGAGTTTCTACTCGGCTTTCCGAAGGATCACACCAGAGGTATCAACACGACAGAGAGGTATCGATCTCTAGGAAATTCATTTCAAGTTGATACTGTTGCTTACCATCTCTCATTCCTCAAGGATATGTTCCCACAAGGCATAAATGTACTGTCTTCATTCTCTGGTATTGGAGTTATTGCAGTAGAGAAATCTGAGGTCAATAGGACGATTCTGAGGAGTTGGTGGGGTCAGACACAGATAGCCACTTTGATTGAGATTACTGATGTGCAGGCATATTAGAAGGATTGGCGGCTTTGATCTTGTGATTGGTGGAAGTTCATGTAACAATCTTGATGGGAGCAACTGTCACCACCGGAGGGCGAACATTCTGCATTATTCTACCATTATTTTAGGATCTTAGACTCCGTCAAGTCCATCATGGAGTGTTTGTAGTTTTTAGAATCTTTATTGTATTGGTTCTAGAATTGTAGCATCTTTCTTTGTGATGAAACTTGTGATTGATTTGAAGGTTGACTACTGTAATTCTCATGTCACTCTAATTTAGGCTACTTTTAATTTAATCTCCTTTGGGATTAAAAAAAACTATAAGAATGATGACCTAAATAAAAACACGGCTTCTGCCCAAAGAAACTTTCTCACTATTAATCTAGCTAAGAAAATTACTTACTTGGGTAGAAAACGCAATCATTTATCAGCATGTTGATCTTATAGTGTGGTTTAGCAAAGTTGTCAAGAATTCAGATATGGTGCTATAGGTCATACAAAGATTGAAGCTCATCACATGGACTAAACATAAAACTTTTAAGCGGAGGAAATAGTTTGGGGCATACCAGAATGCGCTTATTGCTTTTTGTTGAGCACTCAAGCAATGTGCTGGCACATGCGGGGATATCCAACTGTGCCTTCCCAAATACAAAGAAAGCTGGCAAATTTGATGTTCTGCATTTCAAGTTGCCAGTGCAAAGGTAGTGTTAGCATAGCACAAACTAATGACAACACAGAATGCATTGTTCCCAACAAGTCGAAAAAATGGTATCAAACTGCATCTAATCTAACCATTTAAAAGTTTGTCCTAATCTTTGTTTAGGAAAAAAATCAAACTTTTGAGAGGAACAGGGTGGGTTTGCTCACGGGCTCATGCAGGCGTGGCCGTAGTGGACAACGCACTGCGCATCGATGTGGGACGCGCCCACCTCGTCGACGCAGCAGGAGTTGTACGCCGTGTCGGCCAACACGAACACCCTGACCCCACCACCGGAGGCAAGCTCCCGCCGCAGCGCCCTCGCCACCGCCGCGGCGTCCTTGAGCATCTCGTCGGGGAACTACAGCGCCATGAGAACGATCCGAAGAATCAGAGGAGCGCCAACAAACCGTCCACGAATCCAGAGAGAGACCAATAGAGTAGGAATGGTTTGTGCAGGATTACCTGGAGGGCGATCCTGGTGTAGGCGCCGTCGCGGAGGAACTGAGCGGTCCGGGGGACCTCGTACCTGGAAGCGATGTCGGCTTCCATGGCCGTGGTTGTGGGAGGTTGCCCGCCGCGGCGCCGCCGGGAGAGAAGTGGGGCAGCCGGGAAGGAACGAGACGGCTGGCTGCCGAGGGTTTTGGGAGGGGGCGCCGCCGCAGCAGCTGTCGTCGTCACTAATTGAGCAGCGTTCTGTTTTTGCGCCGTTGGATGTGAAAGTGCGGCCCAGACCGACAGGAGTTTGAGTCAAACAACCTTCGTCATTCACTCGTCTTTTGAGTCAACTACATCACCGGAATGGCGACCTCGGCGCCGCAGTCTCCGGGCGTCGGCGGCGTGCCCCTCTCGTCCTGCATCGGCGACCTCCTCCGCTTCGTCCTCTCCTCCCACGCCACCGCCCACCCCGGTGACGACACGGCCGCGTTCCCCCTCTCGTCCTCTTACTGCGCCCGCCTCCTCAACGACGGCGAGCTGTTCCTGTTCGGGAAGCTAGAGGCCTGTATTCAGCAGTGCCTCGAGGAGGGGCGGCTCCCGGGACCGCCCGCGGTGGTCGGGATTACGGCTGCGGAGGAGGGGCCGGAGGAGAGAGGGTGGAAGCTGCTACTGCTGGAGAAAGGCGCCGAGTTGAAGCGGGTAACTCATCTTTTCGTTGCTTCAGTTCCAGCTGTGTTACGTCGCTATGAACCATGAATCAGAGGGACCATTGTTGGCTATCCAGTAGTATGCCAAGAATCAGAGGTACCATTGTTGGCTGCTTCGATTCTCGCTGTGGAAGCCTTGCATTTGCTGCAACTTTTCGGTGCACTAGCATCAGTTGCTTCTGAGTTCTGAGTTTTGACCAAACAGGATGAGCAGGGTAATTGTTTCCACAAATTCCACTGCACATGGCTTCTGTATAGGCACCAAATCACGTAAATTGCATATCCTGTCTGGTGTTTGCTTGGGGGCTTGGGGGCAGTGTAATTTTTAGCTGACCAGTATGAAAGCATTGTACCATCTTCTTAATATTATGATACGCAGCTCTCCTGCGTTTTCGAGAAAAGCATAGTACCAAAATTTGAAAAGTATAGTAATGTTCCTGTTTTTTTAAAAGAACAGGCAATATGGATTCCTGGCTGGGATGCAGCCTCCTTTTGTTGGGTTTGTAACTTACTATTTGCCATTTTTAAGCATTATAGATGTACGATGCTGTTGACTTTGAGCTGCATGTTCAGGAACCCTACTTCACTCAACTCAGAGGTAACTCTGAAACTTTATCTTCTGGGTAAATGGCCTTTTTTTTAAACTTCGTTTCACTTCCAAACATCAAACTGATATTCACATTTCTCTTTCCTTGTATGTATCATGTGTATGTATGTACTAATGGTGCTTCGTTCTTTAATCTTAAAAAAAAAAGCTTGACCTTTTCTTTTCCTTCTGTGCACTTTACACAACCAATGGTCTGAGTTGATAAATATCATTTGAATGATTCCCTAATTCCTTTTCCATTCTTATGATTTGGAACATGATAGAAATTATGGTCAATAGTTTAAACAGCTATTGTAAGGCACACCTTCTGTATGTTAAGATGGACCAACATACATTGAAATTAAACCCAGTTAGTTTATACTCCTATATAGATGTACTTCTGATACAGGCACATTACAAGGTATTGAGGTGTGGTACTACATTTAATATATTGTATTTTCTGCTTATTTATCGAACTTGTCGATGACAGCTATAAAATGGTTCTGGGAAAAGCTGTAAGAAGCTAATTTATGTATTTGGACAAAGTTTGTATGTTAATAACACTTTCCTTTGACCTCCTTGAGGACCACCTTTTTTACTTGATGCATGTATACCTGTAGCCGGAGCCAAGAAGGTTGAAGGGAGATTAGCAACTGGTAACTACAACCAGTAAGCACATTTTGATTTTAAAAGTCGGTTAGGGAATTCAAGGTGGATAAACAACTTTGCATTGTGAAACCACAATGGTTGTTATCATCCAAATCTTAGTCCCGTTGATGAACCAGAAGTATATCAACATATTTTAAAACTGAAACAAATCTACTCTAGTTTTCTAGTCCTTAACTCCTTATATTGTTATTGTTTTGTGGTAGTGTAGATCCAGGTTGCTCCGGTCCTGGGGAATCTCATATTTTGCACAGACAAAACTTTGCAGACAAATGCATCTTGCAATAGTGTGTGGTTTTTTTAAGGAAAAAACTGTCATAGACCCTGTCCCATTTTCATTAGAAAAAACAAGATGTAGCAGGATTTTAGCTTCTTCATTTTAGATAAATGTTTACAAAGTTTCTAGAGTCCCAACAAATGTCTAGCAAAACGTACTACTTTTAGGAAACTTGTTGGTTCTTAATTTTGATTCCATCCACTTTTTCATGGTTAGGAATTTCGTGTTACTCTAATGTGCACAGCTATCAATTTAACATGCTTTGTTACCTCTCTTTCCCAGGATTACACAAGGTTCTTTGCTGCTATTCAATAAAAGCCTCTTGCTTAACGTTGAGGTA
Organism: Miscanthus lutarioriparius; assembly: GCA_904845875.1. Taxonomy (NCBI): domain Eukaryota; kingdom Viridiplantae; phylum Streptophyta; class Magnoliopsida; order Poales; family Poaceae; genus Miscanthus; species Miscanthus lutarioriparius. The sequence continues at coordinate 74,834,910 of CAJGYO010000017.1, forward strand.
ATATTAGTTTCTAAATAACTAACTCTTTTCACTATACTTTATTAGTTTTTTTACATAATTTTCTTGTGTTACTGTTTGCGTGTAACACTAATATTTAGAAATCTTCTTTAAAAATACATTATATTTGTTTCAGTAATACTCTATTGTGCAAATTTCTTAACCAAAGCAGACATTCACTCCATTTTTTTCTGTCCTTTGCTTATGCTTTTTTCAGGCAGTTAGGACGTACAGTTCATTCTCTGAGATGCTGCAAGCAGAGATAATCTCAAATGTCCTTCCTGGTATTTCATCAATTGTAGAAGGTAATTAGATAGTGTTCTTGCATTGTCTTAGGAAACTTGTTCAACCCTCATGTCTATTGCATCTTTGGTTTTTTATAGACTAGGCTTTTAGGAAAATGGCACCCTTGCTTCTTATGGTGAATAGTTTGCACTTCACATTCCTTGTTTCCACTCTGTAAAGTGAGTTTGTTCCTCAGTAATTTGAAACCAACTACAGTGTGTAGTCATTCAGTCATCTGTTTTACATGTCAAGTATAGCGTATGATAGCTTGGGATTAAAGAATGATTGGCTCTGATAGGAGTATCCACTTCTTTTAATAAAATTATACCCAAAGATCTAAACACTTCTTAAACAGTATTTTGACTCTCTCTGCAGGTGTGAAAGTATATAGGAAATTCTATACAGAGGAAAAAGAGAAATCTTATGGAGTTTTAGCAATATCAGTTTTAAAGCCAACATCTCAACCTTACATAATCATGACTAATATCCTTGCTGTGAGTTCCAGTCTTCAGAATTTTATCCAAAATTTCTTCCATATATCATATATGTGACAGAACCGTCCAATTTATAAAAACACAAGTACAATGACAGCCTGCGAAGCAGTCACACTATCATACTTGAGTCTATATAAACCCGGTAGTCCGTCGAGTACCATGAAGGGTCTCGATTAATCGCTAACATACAACCAAAATTGTACATGATTCAACATACATGCCACATGTTACATAGAGTTCACAAATACATTGCCATACATCATAGTACGATTAAAGTTATTACAACTCAAGTTCCAAATAAGATAGTAGCGGAAACAAAGTAGTTTTAAAACTAACATCTCACACCATTGTTTAATACAAGCCAGTTTGTGATCACCACCCACAAAAGCATCACAGATAAGATATATAAATAGAAGCGCCTTGCCCTGGCTTACTCATCTTCCACTGCGGGCGAGAAGCAGTTCTTACAATACCCATGATACACTGTGTTATCTGCAACAAGTGGAAAATAAACCCTGAGTACAAGAAGGTACTCAGCTAGACTTACCCGTCATAAACCAAAAATAAAGTGACTCCAAGGATCATGCAAGGCTTTATAAGTGGAGCTAGCTTGACAATATTTTGCATAAAAGTCACTAGTTGAGCTATACATTTTGTAATTCGGTAACCAAGTTGATTATAGTTGTTCATCTCTAGATTAGCAATTAACCTGTGCCAAACATGTGGGATATCAATAGTAACATACAACAGTAACTATAGCCGGTGTAATATTTTCCATGTTCATCATAACCATCACATTCCATAGTTCAATTACTATGATGAAGGGGTTCCACTAAGTTTCTCACTATCCGGGAGAGACGACGATTCGAATCGATTGCAACCAGCTGGGCAGTTATTCCTAACACAAACCCATACATACCTGCGCCAAGGTAGTCTTAGGTCACATTTGGTACAACTTAGGTATACATTTCGCGGGTTCAATCGGCGCCGCACAACCAGGGACAATCAACTGTCAGGACGATCAGGACTACATTGCCCTTGGGCTCACGTCTGGCTCCCCGCACATCCTTATTACCATCCAGAGTGCGCACTTTGATAGAACGAGGCCCGGCCTGAGTTGAGCTACTCGGCTTCGCGGTCAGAACGAGTTATCCGCCCAGCTAAGTGAGAGACATGCGTTCAAAATGACAAGAGGGCCTCCAACGATACGGTCCTTAATCGGCACAGACGGAATCACATGAATCAGCCTACACATAGACTCCGCTCGGCCTCCAGTTACATTATCCCATGGTTCTTTTCCACGATAGCAAATATAGCCAACCGTGCTCCGGTATCCACCTATATCTCGCAGGTGACTGGAAATCACTCAACTTCTACAGGTTTAAGTATGGCTAAGCATATATTCGATCCTGGACCTACACAGGGTTTAAAGTATATATCTGGACAAGGTAGTTCTATGCATCAAGGGTTTTCAAATCAACTCTTATAACCTAATGCATCAAACATAAATGACTCAAAGTGATATTTTATAAAATATAGGAGGCTTAGAATGCTCCGAGGCTTGTCTTTCAGGAAAGAAGTGGGTCGGTAGTCAGGGCACTCCAGAAGTTCTTCTGGAGCCTGCTGTAACACCCTCGGTGTTACCGCTTAAACAACTTGCTAAACTATGTCATGAGCATCATGTTTTTGTGATAATGCATGTGATAAAGTGTGTAGATCAATTTTCGTAACTCAAAATGATCAATAAAAATGCTAAACGAAAGTTGATTCAATAGTTCATGCACATCAAGTAGGGTTTGAAACTAATTTTTATTGAACAAAAATACTATAGAACGTGTGTGATACTTAAATAAAGTTGAAAGTGTAAACTTTGTAGATGACAGTGAAGTACTTGCGGTCGAAAAATAATATTACTAGCTAATATTTCCACTTGCTTAGAAATCACAAATTGAAATCAAATTCAGCTCAAAAACTTAGAAATTTTTAAGTCTGCCAATAGCTAGACATTGCTATGTTTATCAATTTATTGTGAGAGATTGAGTTAAAGGGTGATGTAGTGTTATAGCTCGATTTGGTAGTCTCATGTGCCATCTTGAGCATGGTGAAGATGGTTTAGGTCCTGAAGCAACCGTTTAGTTTTTATGGGCGCTTTAAAATTCGTACACGACACGGTTTCGAGCTGGTTGGCCGCGTGGCCACGATCACCGTGCTTGGGCGCTCAGCGTTGTGCGTTGGTCGCATGTGCGTGCGCGGCCGGCCGTGGTCGCCTCTGGCCTGGCTATGGTTCGGCTGCCGCTGGCCCCACCGTGCGGAGCCGCCGCTGCTGCCACCTGCAACGCCCGCGTCGCGACAGAGCCGCTGCCGACGCCATCAACTCGCCGTCGCGTCCACACTGTTGCCCTGCCTCGTGTTGTCGCTACCGACGCATCTACGACGTTGTGCTGCGCTGTCGCTCGCCTTGTCCTAGCACACACGTGGGCTGTCCCGGCTGCCCCGCGCCGTCACCTCGCCTTAATGGCACTGTGGCCGCGCATGCCGCGCCCCCACCTGCCTCCGCACGCGCACGTGGTTTGGCCGCATTGTTGTGTAGCGGCTGTGCAGACGCCACCTTAGGTCCGGTCGGCCGTGTCCCGCCAAGGCGTGGGCGAGACGAGTCCACCTGCCATGCCCCGTCTCTCTCTCTGCTTTCCGCCGTCGTCGAGTTGCGGTCACGGTGCGTCAAAGAGCGAGCACATCTCATCAATTCCTTGTGCTCGCGTCTTCGCCTTCACGTCCTCTTGCCGACCGCCCCACCTCACCTTGATTACGGCCAGGCCGAGCTCCAATATTTGGAGCTTTGCTCCCGCTGCCGCGCCATTAAGTCCCAACCCGCCTCGCCGTGGTCAGCTCCAACCTCGTCATCTCACGTCGAATTGACCGCACCACTAGCCTCACCTAGAACCCTTCGTCGTGCGCACGCTAGTCGCAGCCCTAGTGTCGCCTCCACACTGCTGACACGGTCGTGTCGCTGTGGTTCGCCGTCGAGCTCGTCGCGCGCACGTGGCCAGACTTGCTCGGGGCATCTCCGGCCAGGACACTACCACGGGTAGGATCGTGGTGCGTCACTGATGCTTACCCGTCACCTCTATTATTTGTACGTTGTGGCTCACCGGAACGCGGTTGCCGCCGCCGGGGAGAGCCCGCTCTGCTTTACTCCTGTTCGTGCAACCACCACCCATCGTCGCGCGTCGGCCCATAGGTGAGCGTCGATCTCCTAGCTAGGTCTGCAAGGGTACCGGGTGGCCGGCGTACCGCCTAGTGCCACCGCCCGCCGCGCCGGCGAGCGTGGGGCGTCTCAGGGACCTCTTCGGTGCGAAGGTGAAAAGATACGAGGGCTCCGTTGCAAAGTCGTTGTCTATAGAAATAGTACGTGTAGTGTTCGCGCTATTGTCTGATAACGCGAGGGCGTTTTTGCAAGAGTGCCAGCGCGCGGGGGCTCCCCGTCGCAGGCCGCCTCCGCGCATGGGCCGCGCCCTGCGTGGGCCGCGTTAGTGTATTTAGTTCATATATGTGCTTGTTGATACTAGGAGCTATTAAATCATTTGAGAGTGCTCAATATTATTAAGTTAATTATTGTAGGAATTTTTGTGGTAGATTGGTTATAGCAAAAACCCTAAAATTTTTATAGTAGCTTCATTGTATTATTATGTGCTCACTGTAATTTTTGTAGCCCTAAAATAGACTATTTAATATGGTAGCTAAATACACATTAAGGCTAAATGAATAATGGCTTGATATTGGTTTATAAAAATTAGACACTTGTAGGGTGAGCTTGGAATCTATTTGGTAGAGATAATGATTAGCTTAGTATCTTAGTCATTAGAGCTAGCTTAGTAACTTAGCATGTGTATTCTTATTTTAAGAGTTGTTGCCAAAATACTAAATGTTGCATCATCATTGCATGTATGTAGAAAACGAGTTGTTGGAGTTCGTACCCGTCGGAGAGCAGGAGTACGAGGAGGTGATCGAGGAGTACGAGGAGGAGGTCCTCGTATAGGAGGAAGCCCCACAGCCACTGACTGACTCAGCTGACACCGCGTCTACCCAAGGCAAGCCCCGGTGCATAACCCTTATTTTTGAATAATCACTAGATATATATATGTGATGTGCATTTACGTTACATGATTTATATTGAAACTACATGCATAGATAACCTACCTATGAGTCATACTAGCATAGGTCGAGTAGCTGGTATGCTTGGACTATCGGTAGCGTGAGTAACCTGTCGTTACTCACAATAGGTGATTATTATTATTACTCTCATGATAAAGTGGTGAAAGGAAATGGAGACCGGGCAGGGATATGGTACGGGTATTGGTGGGTGTAATAGGTTGTGTTCCACGGCCAACGGGGCATAGCTTGGTTATACTATTTTCCCTGTCCGTGTCGGTTAAGGACCGTCCGTTGCTGTGGATTCTAGTCAGGTCACAGACTTATTATCCTAAGCACATACTTGCTTATGGGAGCGGGAAGGCTCGTTGCTCTCTTGTCGTGGGTTCCGGATCTTTCTGGACCGACTGATTGGAGGCGGGGATGGTGGAGGTCTAAGCACCACACTGAGTCCAGGACTCAGGAGTGGGGGCTTGGAGTTCAAGTTTGGACGGGGACCTAGACCCCTTGACAGGAGAGTGGTGAGTTGGTCTTGCTTGTGTCTGGGGTACAAGCGGGGCGTGTGTTTCGGAGTACCTAGCTGGGATACATTGGTTCGCGAATCGCTGTATGATACGGTACGACTTGTCTACGATCTAGCACCATAGTAACAACTGGAAGATGAAAGATGGTGAAATGGATCTGATTGCTCAACTCTTGCTTGAAAGTAGAACATGTGCTTACATAGAATGGTTAGCTAATGAACTAATTATGACTGCTAATAAAATACATACATAAGGATTCACTACTAGTAATGCTTGTAAAAAGAAAACCCAGCAAACCATAAAGCTTATCATATCCTTTGGAGTCAGGAAATTATTCCCATTAGTCGGGTAAGTCTTGCGAGTACATTGTGTACTCAGGGTTTATTTACCCCTGTTGCAGGTGTAGCTTGAGGAATGGCTATTGTGTGGAGGATTCTTCTGGTGGGCACAGACATATTCTTGTATCTTATCGTTAGATGTTTATTTCAATTCCGCTGTTTAAATTTTGTACTCTGAACTTGGTATTGTAATAAAGTATTTCCGAGAACCTTTGTTGTATGAAATGGACTAAGTATTGTAAGCTCGTTCTCATTATTGGATCCTGGATGAAAAACGTGGATTGTTCGAGTTCTTCCTTAGGGTGTGCTCGACGGAACCATCCGATGTAGCCAACTTTCGGAGTATTTAGTGTCTGGTGGAAGACGAGCGCCTCCGGAAGTGTGCTATTTCGGGCAGTTCTGCCACACTGCTCCTCGCCTTCGGGAGCTATGGGCTGGGGTGTCTCCTGATTCTCCTCGTCCTCTGCTTCGAACTCCAAGAGGGTGATTCCTTCGGATGATCCTATATGCATGAGCACGAATAAGATATCAAAGGCAATGTTTTCTGATCGTCTGATTAATCGCGATTAATCGTCCTTATCGATACTTAGCACTTGATTAGGCCCTCCGATTCGATCAGAGCGATCAGAAACCTGATCGTCCGATTAATCGTCGATTACTCGCGATTAATCGTCTGATTAGGTCTCTTTGTCGATCAGCACTAAATAGGCAGATGGGCTACTACAGTTTACTGGGCTATATTTATTTGGGCCAGGCCCATTAGGGTTTCTCTTATATACCTCACCCCCACTCTTTCTCTCCTTAGTCCTCAGTACTCCTCACTCCCGCTGTGTGTGCAGCTGAGCTGTAACACCCTCGGTGTTACACTGTACAGTATTTTGCTCAAACACTGCATGAGCATTATAATTATATGTAAATGTGTGTGATATAGGGTGTAAAGCAATGTAAGTAACTCGAAACGTTCATCGGAAACGCGAAACGAATGTTATATTTCATGTCGCGTTAGATCACTTAGGGTTTTAAACTAATTTTTATGGAACGAAAATGCTATAGAACGCATATACGAAACTTTAATAAAGTTTGTAGTTTAAGCTTCGTAGGTGACGATGAAATACTTGCGGTCGAGAACGGAATTCGCTAGCTAGCGTATCGAATAGCTTGGAAATCGAAGTCGACGCGAAACTGTTTGAGACTTAGTCGAATTTCCTAAGTCGGACAACGCTTTGACGAAGCTAAGTTTGGTAATTTTTTAGGCGATTTGGGTTAAGTAATGGTGTGGTATTAGGGCTTGTTTTAGTAGTTTAACATACCCTCTTGAGTATAGAAAAACTGGTTTGGCATTTGAGTCATCGAGTTTGATTTTTGGAACGCTTTAAAAGTCGTGCGCATGACGTTTCCAGCCAGTTTCATCGCGTGGACGCGGTCACCACTGCCCAGTGCCGTTGTCGGCACGCCAGCCGCGCACGCGAGTGTCTGGCCGCGCTCGGCTAGCCATGGTGGCCGGCTGCCCAGGGCGTGCGGCTGCCCTTTCCCATTGCCACAGCGTGCGCTCCTATTAACGTCGCTACTGGTGCCCTTGGGCCGCCCGCGTCGCGTCGTTGCCGGCCCTGCTCCGTTGGTCGCCGTAGCCGTCCGCTCGGGTGCAGTGGTATCCCTGGGCCACGGTCATCATCGTCAGCATGCGCGCGTGCCCCTACATCGTGTTGTCACCTCGTGTGCGCTCACATCGCTCTGTTGCGTCGTCGCTGCTGCTGCTGCGCGCACCCGCTGCGCCGTCACGTGGCCTGGCCACCGTCGTCTGGCGAGTCATGGCGCTGCGGTCACACGTCGTCGTGCCGAACTCGTACGCGTACATGGAGCCGTCTTCCGTCGCACCGTGTTCTCTCCCATTTAATGGTTGCGCCACGCCACGCTCCCCCATCACGTCGCCTTGAATGGCGTCGCGCCGGTCGATCCGCGCCAAGGCCAACCCGTAGAGCCGGGCCCCATCCTTATAATGGCGCACGTCTGGAGCTTGATTTCGAGTCTAGCGTCGCGCCAAGCCTGCCACTGCTGCAGCCGTACCATGTCGGGGCGTCAATTTTAGTTTTCCCCCGTCGTCGACCCCCTTAAGACCGAATGGCGTCGTCCACCTAATTGGCCTCTCACCGTCCACCTCCGTCCAATTAAACATGCACACAACTAGCTCGGGTAGTTAGCTTGCGATTGGAGTGGACCCGACGAGCTTTCATCCTCCAGTAAGGTATTGCGGAGCATTTTCCTCGTGGCGGTCCGCCATGGCCGTCGAGGCGGGTGCTCGGCCAGGGCATCGCTCCGTGCTCCGTTGTTTCGATTGGACGATGCTTTTGCGTCGTGTTGACTTGGTTGCTTCGCCCGTGTAGCAGTTTCACCGGTGGAGCAGTAGGCCGCCGAGGACGCCATCGCCGAGCTTGCCGTGAACCAGAGCAACCCCGCGCTCGTGGCCAACCACCTTGCCGAGTCTCGTGACTTCGTCGAGTCCATCCTACGCATCTCTGGTGAGGCCCTCTTGCTCCGAGGCTAGATGGTTGAGTTGGTTAGGGCCAAGGCTCACCGAAGTGCGTGACCACCACCGGTAGATGCGGTGTAGATGATGTGTTCGTGGCCGGCTTGTTTGGGAGTAGAACAGGTTCATCTAGGACTTCTAGAATGTTATCAGTACTCTAGGCATGGAGTCTGGGTAGTGATGGTAGCGCTGGGCTAGACGCTTTCGCCGGCGTCAGTGTCACCGTGGCCAAACCCCGCCGAGGTTCATGGCCACGCCTCTATGCGGCACCATTCGTGGTGTTTTGTACCTCTATCGACTGCGCTGGCGATGAAGTGTCACGTTGGTGAGGTTTGCTGCCGAGGAGGTCCGTGCTCGCCGGCGTTTGGCCGGAGATGCCGCGGCCTCTGTTAAGTTCCGGCCAGGGACCTTGAAAAACAGGAATTCGAGTAAGAGCAGGGTGCTAGATGCAAAGGACGTGACTCAGTTAAATAGTGCTGAGTTAGCTTTGCGAATAGGAAAGAGAACGGGGGCTCTTTAGCAAAAGAGCCAGCTTGCGCGCGGGCTCAGCCGTGGGCCGCGTAGCGTGGGTCGCGTCCGCGCGCCGAGCCGTGTGGGCCGCGCCGGTGTGCTGAAAGTGCATTTGCCCCCTATGTGGGTTTTGGTGTATTGATGACATCCAAATTAGGGACTAATGTGATCTTAATGAGATATGTTGCAGCTATTAGTCCCATGAAAGATTCAAAGAGTTGATAAAGATGAAATGGTATCCCTCAATTCTTGAAGTTGTAAAGGCGGACGAATTCAAAACGATCTCCAAAGGTTTTAATTTTGTCTTTGAGTTTAGGATCCGCCGCACTATAAAGAGGGATGCAAGTTTAGTTGGTCTGAGGAAGATAGAGTGCTCAAGCATTTAAATAAAATCAAACGTGTGTCACTCTAGCACTTCACGAGCACATAGAATATTTTTCTGTGACTTTCGGTGTCGGAAGTCCCGACGTAAGTCGGAACTCCCGACAGTCGGAAGTCCCGACCTTTGCCAGAGTCCGGCTTTTGTGCTTCGATCGTCATTGTATGTGTGCGTCGGAAGTCCCGACGTTCGCCGGGAGTTCCGACATCGACTGACCAAGCCGGAGTCCGGCCTCGGCGATCTTGGCTGTTTGATTAATCGTGTCGTCGGAAGTCCCGACGATCGTCGGAGTTCCGACCCGTGAAGTCCGACGTTTGCCGGGAGTTCCGACACTGACTTTCACCCGTGGACTTCTGACTCGTTGTGAACAGTGTTTTCTGTTGTAGTCGGAACTTCCGGGATCTGCGTCGGGACTTCCGACGTAGATCTGAACGGTTGGATTTTCACTTGGAGTATAAATACTCCTCTCTTCATTTCTAACCGTTAGGGACTCATTTCACAGTTGACTCACTTCGTACTGAACAGCTCCCAAGCAACACAAGCACCCTTCTCCTTCCTCCCTTGCTCTAATCTTCGATTCCCTTGGGTTTTGAGTGAAAGGAGAGTGGATTAAGTGAGAGCATCACTTTGGAAAGCTTGAGCACTTGATTTTTCTTCTGTCAAGCGGTTGATTTTGCGTCTATTACTCTTGGGGCTTTGCCCTAGCTTGCTAGGCGTTGCCCTAGAGCTTCCATCTTATGGAAGAGCCTTGGGAAGTTTGTATCACCCTTTGATTTCTTAGTGGAAAGCTCAAGTGACCTTTGTGGTCGCTTTGAGAGAGGCAAGGAGGTGGAAAAGACTCCGACCTTAGTGGTCACCTCAACAACGAGGACGTAGGAGCTCCTTTGTGGGGTTCTTAGAACCTCGGGATAAATACTTGTGTCCCGTGTGCTTGTTGTTGTTGTGATTGTTTGAGATTACTTGTATGTGTTTGTCTCTTTGTCTCCAAAATCTCCATTTTAGGGTTTGGACTCGATCTATGGTTTGGAGGCATTACGGCGTCAAGGGAGTGACCCAACATCTTCACCAAATCACTAGGAAGTGAGGTTGTAAGTTTATTTATCCATAAAGTTAAATTTGGCTTCGCTTTTGTAGTTCACGAGGCGTCGGAACTGCCGACGCGTTTGCATCGGAACTTCGACAACGTCGGGAGTTCCGACCCAAACGTCGGGACTTCCGACGATGGTCGATGATTTGAACTTAGCATTTGCGAGAAATTTTAGATACGCCTATTCACCCCCCCTCTAGGCATTGTTAGATCCTTTCAATTGGTATCGGAGCCAGGTCTTCTCTTTGCGTTTCACCACGTGAGAAGAAACAATGTCGGAGACCGACAAGATGCAAGCCGTTGCCGTCGAAATGGCCAAGAAAATAGCTGAAGAGTTGATGAGTACTCAAGTCAAGCTCTTTCAAGATGAAATGAAAAAGATGCAAGATGAGATGAGCAAGTTGAAGGAAGAATTGAGCAAGAAGGTTGATGATGCAATAAGTGGCAAGAATGATATTAGTGACAAGAATGAAGCAAACAAAGATGCCGCTAGTGATATTGGAGCCGGTGAGCATGCTCATGGAAAAGGAATATATTCACACATGAGTTTTGACTATGGACAAATCATGAAAAGTTCAACACTACATTCTCCGTCCGTCAATATTGGTAAGCCACCTCACTTTGATGGAACAAGATACACCGATTGGTCTTACAAGATGAAGATGCATCTAATAGCCGCAAGACTTTGGGAAGTTGTGGATGTTGGTGTGATGATACCTACCGATGAAGATAGAGAGATAACTCCGGAAGAAGTGCACAATCTCCATCAAAATGCACAAGCCGTAGCATTGCTTGTGTCAAGCTTAGCTCTGGATGAGTTTAGAAAAGTAAATGGAATGGAAAGTGCAAAGCAAATTTGGGATACTTTGAAAGTATCATTTGAAGGAGATATTAGTGTGAGGAAAGGCAACATAGAGTTACTTCATGGTGAATTGGAAAGATTTGTATTCTTGCAAAATGAAACAACACAATCCATGTTTGATAGGCTCATGGCATTGGTCAACCGCATAAGAGCTCTTGGTAGCAACGAATGGGATGACAACAAAGTTGCTAGAAAGATGTTGAGAACCTATAGAGCCAAGAACAACATGCTAGCGTCCGTGATCATGGAAAGGCCCGGTTATGATGAGATGACACCTCAAGAAGTTCTTTCAAAGCTCAAGCATCATGAGTGTCTAGATGAAGATGCAATCAATGCTCACAATCAAAATCCTAATGCAATGGGATTCAACAAGAGTGTCGCCCTTAAAGCAACTCAACAACATGAAGGTCAAGTTTCAAGTCAAGAAAAGAAGAAGAAAGTGAAGGATGATTCCTCAAGTGGAGAAGAAGATTCCGATGCGGAGGTTGCATTTGTGATTAGAAATCTTAGAAAGTTTATGAAGAAGAAAAGCAACCGCGAGACCTATGGTGATGGTAAGAGAAGGTTCAAAAAGAGATTTTGCTATGGATGTGGTCAAGTTGGTCAATTCATAGCCGATTGTCCTAATGAGAAAAGGAAGCACAAGCATGACAAGGATGAAGATAAGAAGAACAAAGGCAAGAAGAGAGGTGAAGCTCATCTTGGGGAAGAATGGGAGTCAAGTGATAGTAACTCAAGTGATGATGAGAAGAAGAAGAAGGGAGCCGCAAATATTGCCATCCACCACTCTTCTTCACCGACCATGATCTTCCCCGACTCAACTTCATCACCAAAGCTCTTCTCCAACCTATCTTCATCACCGAGGCTCTTCTCCAACCTCATCGACAATGACTACTACACCCCAACTTGTATCATGGCAAAAGGGGAGAAGGTACATACTACACCCGTTTCCTCTAGTGATGAGTACGATAGTTGTGATGATAACATAGAAGAAATTGAAGCAACCATGATAAAGAAATTTGGTAAAAAGGCCTTCACTAAAATAAAAATGCTAATAAAGAAACTAGAGAAGAGGGATAGATGCTTAGAGTTGCAAGGAGATATTATTACTCAAGAGAGAGAGAAAAACCTTGCACTTGAAGCATCTATCGCCGAGGAAAAGATAAAGGTTGAGAAGTTAACCATTGAATTGTCTTTAGCCAATGACTCAATTGGGAAATTGACTAAGGAACATTCCTCGGTTAATGATCAAATAGCTAGCCTTAAGAATGAAAAGAGTATAGCTCAAGAAAGCCTCACAAGCTTGAAAGAAAAATATCAAAATCTTGAGCTAAACTATAGTACTCTTTGGGCTAGCACTTCAACTTCTCCTAAGGCAACCGAAGTCTCTAATGTCTCCACTAGTGATGGTTGTAAAAGATGCTATAAAATTGATGTAAATGCATATGCAACTAACCTTGTTGAGTTAGAGAAGAAAAACAAGGAGATTCATAGGTTGGAGATGATATTGAAGAATGGGTGTAAGTGTCAAGAGCAATCTAACAAGACTATATACAAGTCATCAAGGCACCCATCAATCAAGGAAGGCATTGGCTATAATAGGTATGATGAAAAGGCAAATGGAAGGAATATAATAAATGGTGTGCCTTGTGTGAAGTTCAACAAGGGCGTTGCTCTTGATGAGCTTATATGCAAGGCCAACAACAAGGTATACATTCCAAAGATCCAACCTACAAATACCAAGACAAAGCAATCCGATGTCCTCAAGCCACAAGCACCACTTCCACGGTGCTATGCTAGTGACTATATGTGTTGTTGGGGCAAGGATGGCAAGATTGTGGTTAAGTATGTTGGTGCCCAAAAGAGAAAGGAAATTATGAGGAGTGTTTGGGTGCCCAAGTTTTATGTGACTAACCCCTTAGGACCCAAATCTTTTTGGGTACCTAAAACAAAAGCATAATTTGTTTTTGTAGGAATATTCCTCCGGTGGAACAAGTTGGGTGTTGGATAGTGGATGCACCAATCATATGACCGGAGAGAAGGACATGTTCACATCATTTCAACCAAGTCATGATCAAAGTGGAAATATTGTGTTTGGTGACAATGGAAAAGGTGAAGTACTCGGTTTGGGTAAAATTGCAATATCAAATGATAATTTCATTTCCAATGTCTTACTTGTGAATTTGTTGAGATACAATTTGTTGTCCGTTTCACAACTTTGTGAGATGGGTTACAATTGTCTCTTTACGGATAAGGGTGTGGAAGTCTATAGAAGGGAGGATTCCTCTATTGCATTTACGGGTCATTTAAAGGGGAAACTCTATCTAGTTGATTTCACATCAAATAGAGTAAATCCCGAGACTTGTTTAATGGCAAAATCTAGCATGGGTTGGTTATGGCATCACCGACTTGCCCATGTTGGGATGAGAAACTTGGCCAAACTTCAAAAAGGCGAACACATCCTTGGACTAACAAATGTTTCTTTTGAGAAAGATAGGATTTGTAGCGCATGCCAAGCGGGAAAACAAGTTGGAGCTAAACATCCCGTCAAGAATGTTGTGACAACCGAAAGGCCATTGGAGTTGCTTCACATGGACATATTTGGACCCGTCGCTTATATAAGCATTGGTGGTAACAAATATGGCTTTGTAATTGTTGATGATTATTCTCGTTTCACTTGGGTATTCTTTTTGCGTGAAAAGAGTGAAGTCCAAGGAATCTTCAAGAAGTTTGCTAAAAGAGCCCAAAATGAGTTTGATGTCAAAATCAAGAGAGTTAGAAGTGACAACGGGACGGAGTTCAAGAACACCAACATTGAAGAGTTTCTTGATGTAGAAGGAGTCAAGCATGAGTTTTCGGTTCCATACACTCCACAACAAAATGGTGTTGTGGAGAGGAAGAACCGAACGCTCATAGAAGCCGCAAGAGCAATGTTGGATGAGTACAAGACCCCAACTAATTATTGGGCGGAAGCGGTCAACACGGCATGTCATGCCATCAACCGCTTATATCTTCACAAGATAAGAGAAAAGACCGCCTACGAACTTCTAACCGGTAAAAAGCCTAAGGTGCACTACTTTAGAGTTTTTGGATCCAAGTGTTTCATACTTAACAAGAAATCCAAAAGTTCTAAGTTTGCACCAAAGGTTGATGAAGGTTTCATGCTTGGTTATGGTACTAACGAACATGGATATCGTGTTTTCAATAAAACCACCGGTTTGATTGAAATTGCGGTAGACGTGACTTTTGATGAAACCGACGGCTCTCAAAAGGAGCAAGTCAATGTTGAGAATGTAGGTAATGAGGAAGCCACATGAAGCAATCAAGAAGCTTGCTACTGGTGAAGTGAAGCCCGTTGAAGACGAAGATGAAGACCATGTTGTGCGTAATGATCTTGATCCAACCATTCATCATGTTTCATCAAATGAACATGGTGAAGCCTCCGCAACAAGAAACAATCAAGATGGGAGATCAAATGAAGCACAAGGTCAATCTCATGAAGATAGTGTCAACAATGAGCGAGCTCAACCACAACTCAACAATGAAGAAAGAAGTGAAGTCAACCCTCCGCAAGCTCATGATTGTGATCCTCCAATCAATCATGACTGTGATGATGATAATGGCCCTATCCAAAGATCAACTCAAGTGCCACATCCTAGAGTGCATCAATCCATTCAACGGGATCATCCCGTTGATAACATATTGGGGAGCATTCGACGAGGGGTAACTACACGTTCCCGTTTAGCAAGTTTTTGTGAATATTACTCGTTTGTTTCTCCTTTGGAACCTCGTAGGGTGGAAGAGGCACTTGATGATCCGGATTGGATGATAGCCATGCAAGAGGAGTTAAATAACTTCACTCGGAATGAAGTCTGGTCCTTGGTGGAAAGACCCAAGCAAAATGTGATTGGAACCAAGTGGGTTTTCCGCAACAAGCAAGATGAGCATGGCGTGGTAACAAGGAACAAGGCAAGGTTGGTGGCTCAAGGATTCACTCAAATTGAAGGCTTGGATTTTGGGGAAACCTATGCACCGGTGGCTAGGCTAGAATCAATTCGTATTCTACTTGCCTATGCCGCCCATCATGATTTCAAGTTATATCAAATGGACGTGAAGAGTGCATTTCTCAATGGCCCCCTATCCGAGTTGGTGTATGTGGAGCAACCACCGGGCTTTGAAGACCCCAAGTATCCAAACCACGTCTACAAGCTCGACAAGGCGCTCTATGGGCTCAAACAAGCTCCTAGAGCTTGGTATGATTGTTTAAAGGATTTCCTACTCAAACAAGGTTTTGAGATAGGAAAGGCCGATGCTACTTTGTTTACTCGCAAAGTCAATAATGATATCTTTGTTTGCCAAATATATGTCGATGACATAATATTTGGTAGTACTAATGTGGCTTTTTGTGAGGAATTTAGTAGGATTATGACAAATAGGTTCGAGATGTCCATGATGGGAGAGTTGAAGTTCTTTCTTGGATTTCAAATCAAGCAACTCAAGGATGGCACGTTCATAAGTCAAACCAAGTACACCAATGACATGTTGAACAAGTTTAACTTGGACAAGGCCAAGCCCTTCAAGACACCCATGCCAACCAATGGACATCTTGATCTTGATCAAGGAGGAAAGGACGTCGATCAAAAGGTATATCGCTCCATGATTGGATCACTCCTTTACCTTTGTGCATCTAGGCCCGATATTATGCTTAGCGTGTGCATGTGTGCAAGATTTCAAGCTAATCCGAAAGAATGTCACTTGATGGCCGTTAAGAGAATTTTTTGGTATTTAGTGCATACTCCTAATCTTGGCTTGTGGTATCCTAAGGGCTCCACTTTTGAGTTACTTGGCTATTCCGATTCGGATTATGCCGGTTGCAAAGTAACCCGAAAGAGTACTACCGGAACTTGCCAATTTATTGGTCGTTCCTTGGTGTCTTGGAGCTCTAAGAAGCAAAATTCTGTTGCTTTGTCCACCGCCGAAGCCGAGTATGTGGCGGCCGGCGCTTGCTGTGCCCAACTACTTTAGATGAAGCAAACACTAAAGGACTTTGGATGTGAGTTAACCAAGATTCCACTTTTGTGTGACAACGAGAGTGCCATTAAGTTGGCAAACAACCCCGTAAACCACTCTCGAACAAAGCACATAGACATCCGGCATCATTTTTTGCGAGACCACGAAGCCAAAGGAGATATCGCCATTCATCATGTGAGCACCGAAAAACAATTAGCCGATATCTTCACAAAGCCCCTAGACCGACGCCGACGCCGCCTTGGCTCCTCCTCGCGCCGCCCCACCTCGTCCTTCGGCCTCCTTCTTTCTTCCACCGCCGCCGGAGGTCTTGCCGGTAGTGCCGACCGCCCTCCCTCCCTCCCTTCCACTGCCCGTGCCTTTGTTCGTCGACGACTATGATTTGGTTCTCTACATCTCTTTCGTTCTCGTTTCAAGGTACTACCTTGGTGTTCTAACCCTAAATCCAATGTACCTTTTGTTTTGCCTCTATTCTTTCTTCCTCTCTACTCCTCTATCTCCCTTGTTTGGACGTGTGTCGTGATTTGAAGCCCCATGAATGGGATGGTCACCGTGTGCGCCGGAAGTCCCGGTGACCGTCGGGAGTTCCAACCGTCGGAAGTCCCGACGTTCGCCGGAACTCTCGGCTGTCGGAAGTCCCGACTTTGGCCGGGACTACCGACCCTATGGTGACCACTCCATTCCTGTTTCTTCACTTCTTGATGTTCGTTCACCTCTCCTTGTATTGTTTCTTAGTTCCATTTTGTGTTCTACGCAGTCATGGAAGGTGGTAGTAGTCCCTCGCGCCATCGGGAAAAGCGTTCCAAGAAGACTCAAGATCGTGCCGCTGTTCCCAAGCCGCCTGGCCGCACTAAGGCGTCTTACTCGCGTGGTGGTGCTGGTGTTTCCCGTGGCCGTGGCCGTGGCCGTGGCCGTGGTGACCAGGGGTCATCGGCTGCCGCTCCTCCTCCTGTTGCTGCCCCTCCTCTTGCTCCTGCTCCTGTTGGGGCTGAGCCGATGGTTGATGAAGAAGAGGAAGCGCTGGATCGTGCCGGACGCACCATTGCTGTTCCACCGCTTCGCACCCCAACTCGTGGTCCGCCGGGGACATTTCAGCTTGTTCCATTCACCGATGTGTCACCGGTCATGAGGGAGCCCTCCATGGCTCCGAATCCGGCTGGTGGATGGACGCCTCCCCTTCCAGTGGATTATCGTCATCGAGTCAAGGACATCCGGATCAACAGAGCAAGGAACCTGTATGCAGAGGATGAGAAAGATCTCCGCCTTGAGTATCGTTTCTGGCACCCCTTCCATTATGATTTCTATGATTCCATTCTTTATCGGAAGTTTTTGAAGAAGAAGGAGCCACCGGTCCTTCAGATGAAGTGCATTGATGCATATTATCTTGGCAAGTACAAGGAACCCGAGCTGGAGCAGATGGTTCGAGATATTCAATCAATGGGGCTGTCTTACCTGCTAGCGTTTCGGAAGAATTAGAACAATGAGCTGATTTGTCAGTTTTATGCTTCTTATCATCATGAGAGAGACCAGACCGGTGCTGTGGACATTATTCACTGGACCACGGAAGGCAAGCACTATAAGGTGGACTTTGTCAATTTCTCTCGCCTTCTAGGTTTGGGTCACAGCGACTGGACTGCAAATCAGTTAACTGAGTATGAGGATCTTGCTTTGGAGGAATATCAACATATGTATCTTGAGGGCCACAGGGCTGATGGACAGACTGCTTTTCTGAAGCCATATTACTATGTTCTCAACAACATCCTGAGACAGATATTGTATCCGAAGGTAGGTGACTCCACCTTTCTTCGTGATGATTCACAGAAGGTGCTTCAGCGTTTTGGAGATGAGTTTGAGAAGTTCTCCATCAGCCGCTATATATGGTATAAGATTCATGATGCTTCTGAGGATCCGGTGAAACACCTGCCCTATGCACCGTACATCATGCATATCATAGAGCATGTATCTGGCATCCGTTTTCCCTATGATTCTGAACATAAGGTCCTCAAGATATCCAACAAGACCTCTGTTATTGCTGCTAGAGAACTAAAAGAAAAAGCTGAGGCAGCCCGTGCAACAAGGAAAGGTCCTTCGGGCTCTCGCTCTCGCCGTGGTGCTGCCACTGCTCCTGCTGCTGCTGCTGCTCGGTCATCCAGTGACGAGCCCCTCTCTTCGTCCTCCTCCGGAAAGAAGCCCAGCAAGTTCAAGTTTCTAATGACCTATATGTTTGGACAGTGTTGTGCTAGTGCTCAGCGTGAGCACGACTTGCAAGAGAGGCTATATCGATTGGAACAGCAAGCAGGAATTGTATCTTCTCCTCCGTCGCCATTTGTGCCTCCTCGTGATCCGTTGGCTTTATATGATGAGGCTTGTGCGGCGTACGACGATGATGCTTCTTCTCGCCCTCATGGCAAAGGGAAAGCAACTGAAGACGATGAGGAATATCAAGAGGAAGAAGATGATGAAGACGATGACGATGGTGAGGAAGGTGACCAAGGCGATGATGATGACTCCGATGATGAGTAGTTGGTTTCTCTTGCGGCCTACCCCTTTTGGCACTTGTTGACAAAGGGGGAGTGTTAGGCTTTGATTTTTATTGTAATAAGTTAGTTGGTCTTTATGTTTTGGAACTTTAAAACCTTTAGCGTGTATGAACTATGTCGTGTGGTGGCAACCGTGTGATGGACAACTATCTTTTTATATGTGTGTGATGGATGATTGTAGGATAAGTAATGTTTTCAATCTATCTTATTTGCTTGTGCTTATCTCTACTTGTCATGATGAATGTTTTTGTATGGCCATGTGTTCCGTCAAGTTTCCTCTTTAAAATCTTGGCCATCATACTTCTTTTTACTAGTTGTGTGAAATAACATGTCATATTGCATCTCTTTTCACTGATACTTATTTGTTCACACACACTTGTTGCACCCCACGGATTGCAAAATTTAGGGGGAGCTTTCGTCTCGGTGTATGCAAATCATGTATAGATGATTCTAATTGAAATTCAAATTCATGCATGCATCAAGGGGGAGCTCTCCATAAATTTTGGGGTTCAAAAAGGCTTTAAATTCTTTCATTCCTATAAAAGCCTAAGTTGGTTGTCATCAATTACCAAAAAGGGGAAGATTGAAAGTGCATTTGCCCCCTATGTGGGTTTTGGTGTATTGATGACATCCAAATTATGGACTAATGTGATCTTAATGAGATATGTTGCAGCTATTAGTTCCATGAAAGATTCAAAGAGTTGATAAAGATGAAATGGTATCCCTCAATTCTTGAAGTTGTAAAGGCGGACGAATTCAAAACGATCTCCAAAGGTTTTAATTTTGTCTTTGAGTTTAGGATCCGCCGCACTATAAAGAGGGATGCAAGTTTAGTTGGTCTGAGGAAGATAGAGTGCTCAAGCATTTAAATAAAATCAAACGTGTGTCACTCTAGCACTTCACGAGCACATAGAATATTTTTCTGTGACTTTCGGTGTCGGAAGTCCCGACCTTTGCCAGGAGTCCGGCACTTTGTGCTTCCTTTCCGCATTCATTGTCTGTGCATCGTCGGAAGTCCCGACGTTCAGCGGGAGTTCCGACCATCGGAAGTCCCGACGTTAGCGGGAGTTCCGACAACGACTTTGACCAAGCCGGAGTCCGGCCTCGGCGATCTTGTTTGTTTGATTAATCTTGTGCTCGTCGGAAGTCCCGACGATCGTCGGAGTTCCGACCGTCGGAAGTCCGACGTTTTGGGAGTTCCGACAACGACTTTCACCCGTGGACTTGACTCGTTGTGAGCAGTGTTTTCTGTTGTAGTCGGAACTTAGGGATCTGCGTCGGGACTTCCGGCGAGATCTGAAGCAGTTGATTTTCACTTGGAGTATAAATACTCCTCTCTTCATTTCTAACCGTTAGGGACTCATTTCACAGTTGACTCACTTCGTACTGAACAGCTCCTAAGCAACACAAGCACCTTTCTCCTTCCTCCCTTGCTCTAATCTTCGATTCCCTTGGGTTTTGAGTGAAAGGAGAGTGGATTAAGTGAGAGCATCACTTTGGAAAGCTTGAGCACTTGATTTCTTCGTCAAGCCGGTTGATTTTGCGTCTATTACTCTTGGGGCTTTGCCCCTAGCCGGCTAGGCGTTGCCCTAGAGCTTCCATCTTATGGAAGAGCCTTGGGAAGTTTGTATCACCCTTTGATTTCTTAGTGGAAAGCTCAAGTGACCTTTGTGGTCGCTTTGAGAGAGGCAAGGAGGTGGAAAAGACTCTGACCTTAGTGGTCACCTCAACAACGAGGACGTAGGAGCTCCTTTATGGGGTTGCCGAACCTCGGGATAAATACTTGTGTCCCGCGTGCTTGTTGTTGTTGTGATTGTTTGAGATTACTTGTATGTGTTTGTCTCTTTGTCTCCAAAATCTCCATTTTAGGGTTTGGACTCGATCTACGGTTTGGAGGCATTACGGCGTCAAGGGAGTGACCCAACATCTTCACCAAATCACTAGGAAGTGAGGTTGTAAGTTTATTTATCCGCAAAGTTAAATTTGGCACGCTTTTGTAGTTCACGAGGCGTCGGAGCTGCCGGCGTTTGCATCGGAACCGACAACGTCGGGAGTTCCGACCCAAACGTCGGGACTTAAAACGATGGTGACGATGATTTGAACTTAGCATTTGCGATAGAAATTTTAGATACGCCTATTCACCCCCCCCCTCTAGGCATTGTTAGATCCTTTCATGTCTTTCTGTCAGCGTGCTTGTGAGAGAGGAAATACGCCGCTAAGCTCATGGGCAGCGGTGGAATTCGGTTTTTCAATTTCCAGTGAATTAGTAAAGGTTTATTCAATTTGGTTTTAAGTTGAACTTTGAAAAATGATAGTAAATGTTATAGGTATCCAAAAATAGTGAAACAAAATTTGTTAGGTTCACAAAAATGCTATCTAGCTGATGGTGTAGTTAGTTTACAGATATCTGTGGTAACGATAGATTCATAAATTTAATTTGGAAAGCTTAGTATTAGTTAGCTTAATATTTGTAGGAATTTTTGTTATAAATTGATGATAGCTTTAGTCATGAAATTTTTACAGTAGGCTCATTAGATTATTATGCACTCACTGTAATTTTTGTAGCCCTAGAGTAGGTTGATAAATAGAGTAGCTAGTACTCCTTGTTTTATCATATATAGAGTAAATCGGTACTAAGAGTAAGAATGCATTTAGTTGCTAAGACAGTACATGCCATGTTTCATACTTGTTAGTGGTAACAATAGGTAGCGTAGCACCTTAGTCGGTATAACTAGCTTAGTAGCTTAACAGATGTATTCGTATTTTAAGAGTTGTTGTTGCCGTATTATTAAGTGTTGCATCATCATTTCATGCATGTAGATCACGAGTTGGTAGAGTTCGTGCCTGTGGATGAACAGGACTATGAGGAGATTATTGAGGAGTACGAGGAGGAGGTTCTCGTACAGGAGGGAGCCTCGGAGCCGTTCGTTGCTGACTTTATTGACACACCACCTGCCCAAGGCAAGCCCGGTGCATAACCCCTAGTTTTGAATGATTATTGAATATATATGATGTGCATTTACGTTACAGGTATTTTATGGAAACTACATGCATAGATATATCTACCTATGGGTCCTACTAGTATAAGTCGAGTAGCTGCTATGCTCAGGGTATCAGCAGCGTGAGTAACCTGTCGTTACTCACAATAGGTGATAATTATGATCACTCATGATAAAATGGTGGAAATGAAAAATAGAGACCGGGCAGGGATATGGTTTGGGGATTGGTGGGTGTAAGAGGTTGTGTCCTGCGGCCAACAGGGCATATCTTGGTTACACTTTTTCTCTGTCTGTGTCGCTTAAGGACCGGCCGTTGCATTGGGTTATAGACAAGTCACAGACTTATTATCCCGAGCACATACTTAGGTATGGGCGCAGGGAAGACTTGTTGCTCTCTTGTCGTGGGTTCCGGCTCTTTCCGGATCGACTAGTTGGAGGCGGGGATGGTAGAGGTCTAAGCACCGCATTGAGTTTGGAACTCAGGAGCGGGGGTTTGGAGTCCAAGTTTGGACGGGGACCTGGACCCCATGACAGGAGAGTGATGGGTCTGCTTGTGCCTGGGGTATAAGCAGGGCGTGTGTTTTCGGGGTACCCAGCTGGGGGCATTGATTCGCGAATCGCCGGCGTTCCGGTACGGCTTGTCTACAGTCTAGCACCGTAGTAAGAACTGAAAGATGAAAGGTGATGAAATGAAACTGATTGCTCAACCCTTGCTTAAAAGTAGAACAGGTGCTTACATATAATGGTTAGATAATAAATTAATCATGACTGCTAATAATAACATAAATAAGGATTCACTACTAGAATTGCTTTCTGCAAAAAGAAACCCAGCAAACCATAAAGCTTTACATATCCCTTGGAGTCAGTAAATTAATCCCACTAGTTGGATAAGTCTTGCTAGTACATTGTGTACTCAGGGTTTATTTACCCCTGTTGCAAGTTCAACTTGAGGAGTATCCGTTGTGTGAAGGATTCTTTTGGTGGGCACAAACGGATTCTTGTTCATTATCGATAGATGTTTATTATCATTCCGCTGTTTAATATTCCGCACTCTGAATTTGACAATGTAATAATGAATTTCTAAGAACTCTGGATGTATGAAATGGACTAAGTATTGTAACTCGTTCTCATTATTGGATCATTGGAGGAAAATGTGGACTATTTGGGCTCTCCCTTGGGATGTGCCCGACGGAACTCGCCCGTTGTAGCTCTCTTTCGGGGTGCTTAGTGTCTGGTGGAAGACGAGCGCCTCCGTAAGTGTGTTATTTTGGGTGGTTCTGCCACATGAGCTCCATCTCTTCCCTACTGCGTGCATCTCACTCCCTCCTCCCTCCCTTCCAGTTTCAATCCAAGCAGCCCATCCGTGGATCTTCCCTGCTGCTTGCTGCTTCCTCCTCCCTTCTGCTGCAGGGTCGCCTATTCTCTTCCCCACCTGTAGGCTGCAGGTCTAGGGAGCACGAAGATGAGCTCCTCCTCTGAAGGTGAGTCATTAAATTGGCTTTGTTCTGTCATTTCTGTCATCTCCTTTCCTCTGCACTATGCTCAAATCTTGATGCTTTGTTTCTGTGGCCCTTTGCTGAACTTGCGTAGATGAAAATCGAAGGCGGCAGCTTGCAGTGGAAGTCATCATGCCTGGGCCTAATCCTGAAGGAGGTGCTGGTGCAAACTCATCAGTTGCATCAGGTGGTGTTGGTTCAGCATCCTCAGCTGCTCCAGATGTTTCAGCCCTTGTAGAAAAGGCTATAGCAGCACTGCCTCCAGAACTTGCTCAGTAGGCTAAAGATCCTAAGAGGAAGGCTCGATCTCAAGACCCAGGATGGAAGTATGGGTGGTGGCCAAATCCTACGAAGAAGGAATTTATTCAGTGCATTTTCTGTAAGAAGGTAGTGCCTGCAGGAATCGGTCAGTTCAAGATGCACCTTGCTAGGGGTTATGGGGATGCAGTGAAGTGCCCAAAACCATCTCCAATAGTCCAGCGAGAGATGAATGTTTACTTGAAGAAGAATACAAGGACTACAATTGTGGCACTTCCTGAAGATGGTGAACAAGAACAAGAAGCAAATGAAGAGGATGAAGTTACTGAAGTTGAACCAGCGAAAGTACCAAGTTCTAGGACAAGACTCAAGCGAGCACAATCAGAAGCAAAGAAGAAAATAGCTCAAGCCGCCATTACTTCCTTTGTGGTTGCGGGTCATACTAAAGCAGCAACTCAAAAGAACACCAACACCAAGGCAGTTAGTGCCATGCTTCGCATGACACCAGAAGAAGTAGTTGCAGAAAGGCATAAATCCAAGACTTCTCAGCCCACTATAGAGTAGTGCACAAAAAAAGATAAAGAGGCTAAACAAATTGTTGATGATCATGTTGCTGATTTCTTCTATGAAAATGGTATACCATTCAATGTCATTAATTCGAGAAGTTGGGAGATAATGCTTGAGTCCATTGGACAGTATGGACCTGGGTACCTCTCACCAACCATGCATGACATTAGGGAACCATTGCTTGAAAGGGTTGTCAACAGGACAACAGAACTAAGAAAGAAGGATGAGGAGAGTTGGAAAGAATATGGCTGCACTCTCATGTCCGATGGTTGGACGGATACAAGTCACCGCCATATAATCAATTTTCTTGCCAACAGTCTAGCAGGGACCTTCTTCCTAGGTTCAGTGGATGCTTCAAGTGAGATAGCAAATGTACAAATGCTAGCTGATTTGTTGGAGCAGCAAGTTGACAAGATTGTGAAGGAATATGTGGTGCAGGTTGTCACAGACAACGGGGCCAACTTTAAGGCAGCGGGAAGGATTCTAATGAAGAGGATCCCACATTTGTTTTGGACACCTTGTGCTGCCCATTGTCTGAATTTGTTGCTGCAAGACATTGGTGAGATAAAGGAATTCAACACTGCCATCAATTGGGGCAACAAAGTGTGCAGATTTCTATACAAGCATGGGAGGATACTTGATCTAATGAGACAGGAGATAGGTGGAGATCTTGTGAGACCAGCTGTAACTCGATTTGCTACTTCTTACCTAACATTGGCATGTATAAGCACAAGAATGGGTTGAGAGCTTTAGTTGTTAGTGAAGAATGGCTCGCTAACAGTCTGTCTAACACTAGTGAAGGCAAACAAGTTGAGGATATTGTCCTTTCCATGCCTTTTTGGAATAGAGTGGAGTATTGCTTGAGAGCTTCACAACCCCTTCTCGTCGCTCGAAGGATTGCAGATGGGGATGAGACACCAGCAGCTCCTGAGATCATGGCAACCATGGATCATGCAAAGACCACCATCAAAGATTCTTTAAAAGCTAAAACCGACTTGCTTAAAGAAGTAATGAAGCGCTATGATAATAGGTGGGAAAACCAAATGCATCAAAAGTTGTATGGGGCAACCCTATTCTTGAATCCAGGCAAGTTCTTTGCCTTAAGGGAGAAAGACAAGAGAAAAGCTGCAAGGCTAAGGATCATGTTCAATGAAATTTTATACAAAATGGTGGCGGATGATAGTGAATAATCCAAGATTTCTCGTCAAGCTGATGATTATGAAAAGTCTGAAGGTGAAGGCTTCTCAATGCCATTAGCAATAAGGGACAGAGACAAAAAGAACCCTAGTAAGTTTTGGATATTTTAAAACCTTTAATCATTCTCAATATTTGTTTTGTTATGACCTAATTATTAGGTAATTGTGTTTCGATTCATTTGGTGGAATTCCTATGGTGGCTACTCATTTGAGCTCCAAAGTCTAGTAAAGAAAATTATTAGTCTTTCTTTGCTCTCTGCATCAAAGTTGTGAGCGTAATTGGAGTTTTTTCCCATGTAAGTACCCTTTGCTAGTTCAAGTAAAATCAATTATGTATTTGCGATATTGCTTGCAAACCAATGTGTTGTTCATTATTTTTATTCAGTTCCACACCAAAAGAGAAAGCAGATTAGAGCACAAGAGGTTAAATAAATTGGTCTATGTCGGTTACAACAAAAAGATGTCAAACAGGTTTCAAAAAATCAGAGAGCTTGGTTGCAAAGGACATAAGAGCAACCCTCTCACGCTAGATGAATTTCAGTGGGATAATGAATGGGTGGATGAGAATTGTGAGGAATCGACTGGGTTGTTGTTGATGAAGCTATTGGTGCATCCGAGAATCATAGGTCGCAACTTGCCTAGGGTCGCTATTGCTCGTCGTGGTGACCTCTGTCGACCCAGATGTATACCGAGAAGCGTCCAAGAGGCTGCT
This sequence comes from Miscanthus lutarioriparius, assembly GCA_904845875.1. Lineage (NCBI taxonomy): Eukaryota > Viridiplantae > Streptophyta > Magnoliopsida > Poales > Poaceae > Miscanthus > Miscanthus lutarioriparius. The sequence goes on from CAJGYO010000017.1 coordinate 74,860,855, forward strand.
GAATGTGCAATGCAATTGCCTCTGATAGCATTGATGATGAAGATGATGACCATGAAGCACAAGTTCAGCCAGATGCATCTAATGCTGAAGTAGAAATGGAGGTGGATGGAGACTCGGGTGGAGATGGAGGAGGAGGCTTCAATTTGAATGATGATTTGCTTATTTAGATTTGGATGGCTCTTTGAATGTTTGATTGAATGGTAGCTAGTGTTATCTTAAAAACTCTAAATGTTGTTTGTAGTGTTTAATTATTTAGTTTGTAGTATGTACTTTCGATTACTTCGTACTATATTAAGTAAGCTATAGACTATGCTAGTTTTCTTAATTCCTACTTTTACGGATCTGGATTGAGTATGTGTCTGTTGTAATCTTTGTCGATCTGTCATACTATTCTTTTGCATATACTTACTCAAGTTATCTATTATTCCTATGAGAAAAAAATCAAAAACATATGGAGGTGGGACAAGAATATGGAGTCGGATCTCATAGGTAAGTAACCAACTAACTAGAAATATGTTCGATGTCTACTATATAAATATATAATATATGGTATATTATATATATACCATACATATATGATATATACTTATATAGTCCTGCTATATGATAGACGATTATATGGACGATTAGATCGATCAGAGGTCGATTAATCATCCTAATCGTCGATTAATCGTCCTGATCGTCCTAATCGGTACCAAACCGATTAGGAACGATAAGCCGATCAGAAAATATTGATTATGGATGCATAGGTAATGACATGGATGATATGATGAAATGCGTACTCATGAGTGTTCTTAACAACAAGGTATTAGGGTGATAACAAGATTAACTTCTTTTACTGAGTAGGTGCATATCGATTCTCTAGTAATTAAACAAATGTCCATTTAAGCATTTTCTGGACTGCAAGACAACAGCCACTTGTTTTGACCATAACTGAAGTTATACACCTCCAAACACTATGATCTTGGACTTTCTGAAAAGCTTATAAAATTTTCTACAACTTTCTTTTAATCATATTAAAGTGATTTAGTAGCTATCTAGGTCAAACAATTCAATCTTTCAGATTTGTCTAAAGGACAAGCAAATCTGACAGCAGACTTCTAACAGTTATAAATCTTAAATCATTTACCTACAACTTTGTTATTAACAAGTTTCGCAGAAAATATCATTATCATCATGAATTTGTCAACACAACAGAAACTACTCATGCAGCCATTTAGTTGAATTATAAAGCAATAATTAACTAGCTGCCTATAACCAATTAATTTTGAGCATAACTACCAATAGCAACACATCATATGCATCACAAGCACCATAAAAACATCATGGTTAAGCCCCAAAAATTTACTTATATGCATTTATTAATTTCCTTATATAATAAGGTGATTTAAAGGATAAATATTTCCAATGATCAATAAATTCAGAGAAAATTACAGTAGGTTACATATGACCCCAATAGTCTACTGTACAAATTTCATACCATTTGGATAAGTATAGCAGCCTCTACAAAAATAACAAGTTGCATAGGTTTATTTTATCAAAAATAGTTTAGCCTAGTGAAAAGTGCCAAACAACAGATTTTCTATTTTTCTTACTTTCATCCTAGCATAAGAACACTAGGTAGAAATTTGTATAATCATAAGTTAGGTATTTTTACCCCATTTATTTTCACTAGAAACTAGCAATTATTTAAGATTAAATAGGAAGACCATATTCCAAGTATGTCTACTGTAGGTTTAGCATTTTTCTTAGCTAGAGCATGTCAACACAAGACCAGCAAAATTAGAATCACAATTTTTGCACTTCCCTAGCTCAAGGTATGCATTTTACAAGATAGAAACAAATTTAAAAGCACTTATCTAGCTCAATTTAATTCCCCTAGAAACATACCCCAAACAGTAGGTTTCATATTTTTATCAAATAGTACACTTCATGATGAATCAAACAAAATTTGGTTCACTCAAATTGGACACTCCTAGCTCAAGATATAAATTTTTGAAGTTTGCATTCAAATCTGTGAAAATAAATAAAGAAAATCAAATTTCAAATCGGGCCCAGCAGCTAGGTGCACCCGGTCCAGTGCACTCGGAGGCGCCGACAGCTGGGTCCCGCGGTCAACAGGTCCCACACATCAGCGACACAGGAGCAGAGCGCGGCGTTTGACCGGCTATATCTCGCCGACGGCGAGGTCACCGGTGGTGAGGTCTTCACCACTACACTCGCCTCGTCAAGCCGCATTTAGGGGTACCCTCAGTTGGCTCGGCGCATCATCGGAGCAACCTCGCCGGCGACAATGGCGGCACGGCGGAGGTGCTCTGTGGCGGGCTCGTCGTCTCCGGCGACGATACGGTCAGGAGAGCGTGGCTACAGCGTCAGGAGGCTTCAATTGGAGCTCTAGGGTTAGGTCTAGGTCACGGTGGAGCGGCGGTGTGCTCCAATCGCGTGCATGGCGGTGCGGCGGCGCTTGCCGTTCCGACGAGACGGTGGTCGGTGACGGGTCTCCGTCTTCGGGGATGGTACTAGGGTTCATGGCATTGCGGAAACACACGCTATAGGGGAACGACGGGGTCTAGCTAGGGTCGGCCGCGGCGAGCTTGAGCTCGCGGCCATGGCGGGCGCACTCGGCGCGGTTGCGCGTACCCGTGCGGTGGCGACGGTAGCGATTAAACCGGCTACGGCGTGAGCTTCTGTGACCTAAGGTGACGACGAACCACGGGAGAAGGAGGTAGGAGGAGCAGTAGAGAGGGATGGCCACGGCGAGCTCGGAGCTCGGTGGAGCTCCGAGGCCATGGCGACGCGCAATGCGGCTTTACCTTGGTTCGGATGGTGGCACTGGTGGGTCGCAGAGGTAGAGCGGCTCACGGTGGAGCTGTGGGCGAGGTGGATTGGGTGATGGTGCGACTGTGGCGGCGGCAGCGCGACTCGGCAATGGCGAGGGCAAGAGCGAGAGAGAGGCAGGGCGAGAGAGTGGGAATGGGAGAGAGCAGCGGTCGGCCACGACGCGCTCGGCCGGCCGATTCAAATCGGCCGTTAGGCCGACTGACATCCCAACTTCGTACCACTGTTACTCCTAATCCGTGCAGAATTAGCAAAAACTGTATTAGTGAAAGTTGTAGAGCTACGTGAGATCTCCAACTTTGCTTTAAGGAGTAACATCTAATTCGTTATGGTTTTCAAAATGCAAAGCTCCAAAGTGTGCTACTTTGAAACTGTAATCAACTAATGTCTTAGCAAAATTTTCTAAGTTCGAAAACAGCATTTCATTGCTACTTGTGGGCTCTATTTGACCATGCTAGGCACTGAATTAGCTCATGACCCTTAAATAAAGTTTGTTACCCATGTCAAGAACTACAACTTTTATTAAGGGTGCACTGCCATGCAAACACTCTATGCTATAGTTCAACTTTGGTCAAAGTAGGATCATGAAAAATGACATTATAAGTAAATTAAGACTTAGAAGCAAAATTGGCCCATGTCATGAATACAAACATTGTTCCATTTACCATCCTAGATGTGTTTAAGGTGTTTTTGTGACCTCACAACCATCTCTTGCATTGGTCACCCATGATCACAAGCATATGCATGTATATAATCAACATCACATGTGATAATATGTAAAGAATAAGATGAAATTTCATATGCTCATGCTCATGAATGCTTGGATGATGCTTGTGCTCATGAAATGCAAGTGCAAAATGCAATGCTTAACACTAGGGTGTTACAATATCGCCAGAACATATTTTTTTACTGTTTACGACAAACCGTGTCATGTCTTATTTATCATCGTTATGGATGCACTTTCTTAAGATAAATTATACACTCAGTAATTCAGCATAAGACAGCTCACTTTCCTCTTTGTATATCAGTTAAAAAAAATTATTAGATGGAATTCTTTTGCATGTTGGTAAGAAAAACAGGCACATTTCCTACCAGTTATATTTCTGATTATTTCTCTTCATATCCTGTCAAAGGATAAACCCTTCTGTTGTGATCATATTGAATAATGTCAATATGGATACTTGCGATTTCCCAATATTCTAATAGGTTCTTACTCTGCTTGTTTTCTTATATTTGGTCAGGGATTGGGCTATGATGGATTGGGTAGACTCCTTGGTATGGCCAAAACAACTGGAACTGTTCCAGATGGACTACCTCCTCCAAGATCTGCACTGTTATCATCTTGTATGAGACTACTCCAACCAAATGTAGGTTTAACTCATGACTCTTCCAATTCATCTGAACATCTTGTTCTTGAATCTTACAGAACTTCCACCATTCGAAATTCCCCTTGCACCTAAAACTGGGACTGTCTTGTTCAATTGGCGGTGAAAGGCTGTTCTTTAACTGATGGTGCAAGGGCATTGGCCAAACATGTTCACAGGAGTAGGAAAGGATGGTGGGGCAACTTTAATGGGAGTGGTAAAGATAAAGTCGACCTTGATACTCCAGAGTCCAGAGTTCGAGACTACTGTTGTGATCTATTTCTTTGTTGCGTTGCTTGTCTTCAGATTCGAGCAAGAACCAAGTTGCATTTGAAACCATTGACTCTTTGTTGCGTGAGTGTTGTTGGATGAATGTTCATCTGACTCAACCCTATGGTCCTGTTTTTGAAATCCGTGTGCATGAAGGTTATGGCGCCAGATGGTCTCAAGATGGTTCAAAGGTATAAGTATGAGTTTCCTATTTATTATATTATTGATATTAAATCTGGACGCTGATGTAAATAAGTGGCATACCTCAAACCCCTAGTTGTTGTTTTTTTTTGGAATTTTGTGTTGTTAAAGTAAAATCAATCCGAGCACAAATTTAAAACCGATATCACTACTAAATTTGTTCAATGATATACCCGCCTTCCCAGCACTCTAGAATCTCCCTAGGTTATAGTGTGTACAATAAATGTTTTTCTAGTTTGCTGGTTGCAGACTCAGTACCTTTTGGTTCATCTGTGATAAAAATAAAGTCAGTCAGGAGTAATTCTTAATGCTATTCACCAATTCCTTAGGTTGCAATGTTGCATTCATCATTTTGACAACTTTTTTCATCACATATCAAAATTTGTTTAAGGCCATTTGTGGCTCAAACAAGCAGGAGAAAAACATCATATCAAATTGTAACACCACAGAAAAAAAAAATCGATAAATTCCACCATGATTGTTATTGTCCATATGCACATTGCCATAATGCTACTGAGCTAATCTTCTGAAATAAGATATACTGAATCAATGAGCTGGAGCAACATATGTTTATTGAGAAAAGATTGTTGTAGATTAGCAGTTGAGTTGTTCACTTGATATCAGGTACTAAAAGATTCCAGAAGTGATCGAATCAAGAGATCACATCGTACCCCCCCCCCAAAAAAAAAAAAAAAAAAAAAAAAAAGAAGCACAAGTTGACTAATAATGTAATGCCCTTGCATGATCTGGCAGATTTTATATTTGGGTGTATTCCTTCTGCCTTGATACATACTCATGAACAGCTAATAACAAGTCAAGCACTTGATGCCAACAGGATTACTATAATCAGTGTCTACCATGTATTAATCTGTTCCAGAGTGTCAGGACACTGCAATAGCTTTAGGCTGCAACAGTTTCTAAACTATGTTCGATCATTCAATTGCCTGCTCGCCATATTTGCAGTTCATTGGATTCTTGGAGCCCTACACCCCAGAAGGCTTTGCTAAAGGATGGAAGCACTAGCTAGATGCCTAGATCTTGATATGTATTAGTAACCTAGCAGAGTTGTTTGTTTGCATCGCCGAAAGCATAAATGTTCTGTTAAATGGTTTCAATAGCTGAGCCCATCAGCATGATGCAGTGGGAAACACGATGGTATGCTAACATACCTCAACAAATGGAAATGTATTTTTTTTCTGATCCAAATTCTTTCTCTACTACACTTAATTACTGATAGATTATGTTGCAGTCATTCTCGTGGGTTATATGTACTAAAATACATGTCGACATTGGATGGAGCACAAATGACGACTGAGCATTTCACACAGATCATTCGAATATCATAAAGCGAGTCTTAATGGGGATGTCATGGAAATTTCATGGGATTAAATAGGATGATACATCAGCAAAAATAGAGTTTTATCAAGTGGAGTTCTTCAATATATCTCTTGCAGTTAACTTCTGCTTTTGTACCAAACCATTCTGCTGTAGGGCATCGCTGTCAGAGTTTTTACATGAGTATGGTTGTGGTAGTTGTATGGTTTGTCTAGTGGGTTTAGCTGTCCTTAACAAATACTGCACATCTTCCCTTCTGGTCAGTAGAGTAGTAGACTATATCATTAAGAAAAAGACAGAGATATAACAACTGCATTATCCAGCAGGTGGTTTTGATATGCACAGGTTCCACTTTGTTCATTTTGGTATGCACAGGTTCTAAACTGTGTGAAAATTCAGGGGTTACCCACCAGGTGTATTTGGAGACACCTAAACCTGCACTTTACCTGCTGTTTGCACTTTATGTGTATTTGGAGACACCCATAGTACTTTATTCGAGTGAAACTGAATGTCTTGTGGTTAAAATATCAGACCAATAGGACTCTGTTCTTGGGTTCAGTGTAGGTCTTTTTTTCAGTTCACACTGCTGTTCTTCAGTTCAAACTGAATTAGTAGCTTTTGTTCAGCGGCAGTAGCACCTGGCTTGAGATCACAACTGAATGCTTTTGTTCAGCGACAGTTCTATGACAACTGAATGTGAAACTGAAGTGACCACAACTGAATGATGTCTTTTTTAAATGTGTAAACTGATGCTGCAAAGGGCTACATAGTTCAAATGCCACATTTGATCACAATACAGTTTACGAATTAAATGTTAAAGCTATCCTATGTAACTGTGAGATGAAATTGTGCATTCGGAGACCTTATTTCATTCTCAGTGTCATGTCTGGGAGATGAAACATTCCACTGAGATTGGCCTAATGCAACAAACTCCGGAATCCGATGTCTAGGAGACTGGATATGTCTTCCACGATAATACATGTGTCATGTCATCTACATAGATGTTATCGTGTTCCTCTAGAAATGTTATTTCTAGGAGTCGGGCCGTGTTAGGCCATGTACAGCGTAGGGATGTTTGAATAGGCGCTTAAAAAATACGCTCGAGCGCCTCCGCCAGCGCCTCCGCCGAAGCCCCTCCGCCAGCCACTCCGCAAGCCTCGCCGCCGCTCGAGCGTGCTGCCCGGAGTCCGTGCGGCCGCAAGGACGGCGGCGGCGGGGCCCTTTCCGCGTTCCCCTTCTTTTCCCCCGCAGCCTTCCTCTCCTCTCCTCGGTGTTGGGCTCGCGACGGCTGAAGCTGCATGGTCGCAGGGCTGCTCCCTCGCCGGATCCGGCAGCCCCATGGCGGATCTGCGGGTGCGGCGGCGAGAGTGCGCTGGCGGCTCCAGCGGCAACGCAGTGGGCGGCGGCGTCTAGGGCCTCTTGGCGGTGGGTTTCGCGTTACAGTGCGGCCATGGTCGGCCGGCAGCGACCATCACACACCGGATCCCGTCCACATTGCACCGGATCCGTGTCCCCTCGCTCAGATCCGGCGGCCCCCGCCCGACTTCGCTCCTTCCGCCCGGCGTGCTTTCATTGGTGGTGGGGCAGTGGCGAGGCGGCCGGTGTCTTGAAGCGGCGGCAGCTGGCTGGCCACGCTGCGCGCGTGCAGCTCCCGGAGACTGTTGTTGGAGCCGCCGTTGGGTGGTTCCCGCGTCTGCCGCCAGACGAAGCAAAAACTCCGTCGGTCTTCTCATTGCGTCAACACTCCTCCGACTCCGGTGCTCGTAGGGTGGGGTGTTTGGCGGTGTGGGGCGGACGGAGATGAGGTGGTGCGTGCGCGATGGCGTCGCGCCGTCATACATCGTGGTGGTGGGCGGGTGCTGCTCGGCTGTGCGTCGTCGACGCCGTGGTGGCGTGGATGGCGTCGTCCTGCTTTCGTTTTCAGCGTATCTGCGGCGTCATGGTGGCGAGGTGATGTCGGTCGGCGGGCACACTTGACTCTCACGGTTTCGTCGGCGGGGATGAGGTGCCATGGCGAAAGCTATACCCATTTGTTGGGTCGATAACGGCGACGCCTTTGGGCGCCGTTCTCTTCCTTGAAGCGTTTATCCGAGGCCCTCTCCCTCGGATTTGGAAGCGTCGCTTGGAGGTGGTGCCTGTCATGCTGTGTGGTGGTGTGGAGGCCGATTTGGTGCAGCCGGAGCCGCTCTACCTTGTGTTGTGCACGATGTGCTTCTCTCCTCTTCACTTTGGTCCGTCCGGCTCGGATGTTGGTGTCGTCGCACCGCGGTGGCTACCGGTCACTTTGGCGGTTTGACCTTGCGACTACACGGTCGCTTGAGGCTTTCTCGACGTCTCCCTCGCGGTGGCTACTGGTCACCGGTGATGCAGCGTCTCCTTCGCGGTGGCTACACGGTCTTTGGCGGTTTGACCTCGCGACTACACTGGTCATTTGGAGGCTCTGGAGCTCGTTGTCTCCTTCGCAGTGGCTACACGTCACCTTGGCGGTTCTACTCGCGACTTCTTCTGGTTGCCTGAGGTTTGCCACCGCGGCTGGACCCTCCCGGTTGGCGACCATTGTGCGGATGTATCTCTTGTGGCAGGCACAGCTTAGTTTATGGCTTTTTTTCTCTTGTTTTCTTGCTGTGTTCGTCGTTGTCTTGGGTTCGCGTCGGTAATCTTGGGACTACTTGCGACTCCTCTGTGTCAACTATGTGTTGCTTCGTGGTTTGTAACCTGTGCTACGAGGGATCTCTCGTAGCTGCGTCGTGTATTTGTTTGGATGTTCTCTGCTTCCTCTTAATAAAATACGTGCTACAGTGCACGTTCGAGAAAAATAGGCGCTTAAAAAAAGAAACTAATTTGTTTTATACAAGTGTCCCAACCTACATTGGAATAAAATAACTTTCGGAGCTAATCTACGCTGTAACCGTTGATTTTCAGACTTAATCGAGCAGAGGCGCCAGCCGTTTAACTTGGCAGCGGAACTCAAGCGCCCTGTCTCCACCGTGGCACCAAAATGCCAAAACCACATGCAAGTGCCGCCCTGTACTTGCCCTTAGCAGCCGCTCTGAAAATAGATTTTTGGGATGGTCCGTTAACTGGCCCCACTTAGTTATATTTGCAGACCGCAGCTCAAACAATAACCATTTCTCTAGAAATCGTTTTTGTCGTAGTGTTCTTTGATCCTGTCACTACAGTCTACAAAGTAATTAGTGACACGCAATGAGCGCCCGCCAGTTGTCCCGTGTAATTATTTTGAGGTTTCCACGTACGTAGTGATAAGCGGATGTATGCAGATGGGTGTTTTTGTGTATCAGCGAGGGTATTTGAACCCAACAAACCGTTCCAATTTTTTTTAGTAGTCGAGTAACCATCATCCCGGACCGCTAGTTATTATTGGAACTATATATTACTCACACAAATTATATGAGCCATATTTAATACTTCATTTATTCTAAATTATAAGTCGTTCTGACTTTTCTAAATATACATAGCTTTTAATATATATATATATATATATATATATATATATATATATATATAAAAGGACTGCGCTAGTTAGTACCCAGGGTACTGAATATTATTCAGTAGCCTCCCACGCCACCCGAGGATTTCCCCGACGAGAGCCCGCAGACACCGGCGCTCGTACGAGCTTTTCACATTTTTGTTGAAGGCGATCTTTTTTCTATTTTTCTGCCTTGTGGAGTTGTGGTTGCGACGGTTTTTTTTTCATTTTCTTGTTGCCGATTTTTTTTCCTTTTTCATGTCTTGTGGAGTCGTGGTTGGATTTATTTTCGTCGGATGGCTTTTTCGGATAGGTCCATGAATCAGCTTTTGTGGCTGATTTTTTTTTCTTCGGTTTTCTTTTAGGCTGCTAGTTTTTAGGATGGGGTCCAAAAAATTTTATTGGAACATGTATTATTACATTATATTGAGATAGGTGAGGCAACAAAAAAGTCTCCAACAATAAATGAATCATACAAAACATATTTCAAACCATAAACCTTTTTTTTGTCGAAAACATTTTTTTGTCAAGTAAATGAATCGTCAAATATTACAATACACTTTGCAGTTTGAATACACATGGTTTTGTAGCTCTTTCTAAGTTATTCCACAAAATCACAGTGCAATTTATGGCAGCTAAATAACCTTTATTGCGATCATAAATATGGGGGTTCCAACAACTCACGCCAAATTATGACATTTTTATCTGAAAGAAAAAAAAAACAAAACTATTACATCCCTCTCCTCTCGACCCTCTCTAATGACCGCCAATTGCTTCACCTGTCAAAAGAAGCGGAACAAAAGAAAACATTAAAAAAGAACTTTCATGATTAATAACAATGTATGCCATGCATACGGATTTGCAGATCATATAAAGGAAACAATAGTTGTAGTCCTGAAATGCATTGCTTACATGAAGGGGACAACATCCACTAATGATACGACTATAGAACCTTCAAGCTGACATAAATGGGAAATGTATGCAAAAATAATTCAGTAAACCAAGGATACATTATAGATGCTCCAGAAAATGGTGAAAAATGAACATAGTTACTGAATTAAGGTATTATATATTATACTAATTGTCGGTGTTTCGGAACCGAGGGTCCTTAACCGACTAGTGAATTTGAGCTGCGTGCTCCCAATTCCGGATGGAGATGCAAAGAGACACAAGGTTTATACTGGTTCGGGCAATGGATGCCCTACGTCCAGTCTGAGAAGATGTTCTTGTATTCCTCGCACCGGGGTGCTCGTAGTAGGGGGTTACAAGCTAGGCGAGAGAGAGAGTTCGTCCCAGATCTCTGTGAGGGGAGGTGATATCAAATTACAGAACGAGGCGTGTTGTTCGTGCGAGTATCTGTGATCCTCTCTGTCCTCCTGGAAACGGTCCTGGCTGCCTCCTTTTATAGCCGCAGGGAGGAAACCAGGAGTACATAAGAGAGCTATACGTGGAGCAAGGACTATTCGATGACGTATTTACTCCTGGAGCAGCATGGCGTTATCGTGGGAGTTCCCGTAGATGTCCAATCGGTATGGTCTTCACTGCAAGTAACATGCTGCGCATTTATTAACTTGGTGGATTGCAGAGGCTCGGCGGCCTCCTTAGCGGTCGTCTGCCGAGGCTGTCATCATGCCGAGGGCTGTTGTGCGAGGCCTGCCGTCTGCCGTGGCTCTTGCCGTGCGAGGCACGAGAAGTGACCAGTGCGGATCACGGGTCTCGGTGCCATCAAGCGGAATAGTGCGAGGCGTGCGCCCTCTGAGGATCTGGTACATGTATTGTCGATGAGGGATGGTAAAAAGGTGATCGACCGTTGTCCCGTCGCTCATTTGCAGTAGACCTTGCCGATCGTGGCTTACGTGGCGGGTGCGGTGGCGCATTAATTGGATCGACGACTGCCGAGAGACCTTTGAGGCGGAGGCGGCGAGGTTGCGGGACGAGCCCGGCCTTGGGCGAGAAGGAGACATAGCCAATTCGTCCGAGGCCCTACCAAAGGGGTCTCGGGCGAGGCGGACGGGCGAGGCGGAGTAAGATCGGTGAATCCGAGGCCTGTCGAGGGGGCTCGGCGAGCGAGCGGTCGGTCCGGCGATTCGAGGCCTCTGAGGAACCCGTTCGACTCCCCACGTTGCGATATCCTTGGCGCAGGAGTTAAGCAAACCACGATGGTCGGTAACCCCGCTGCTGTGCCATCGCAGATGGCGGGGAGGTTGACGCGACTGGCGTGTAGTCGGTCACTTATTTATCTTTGTGCCATCGATGCGTGCTGCCGGAGTGGTTGGGTGCTTGGATGCGACGTTTGGTCGAGGCGATTTGGTTGAAGAGGCGGCTACTGGGGCTAGTGCCGAGCCGGCCTCGCCTGCGAATCGGAGAATCGGCACTTCTTACGAGGCCCGGACGAGGGGTCTCGACGAGGGGGCCTCATCGAGGCGGTCTCGAAGCGAGCCGGAGAATCGTTTGCTTCGGCTGGGGCTCATGACGGGGTCTCGGGCGAATCGGAGATTTTGGTGAGACCTCGTTTGTTCATTCCGTTGGTTCTGTTTTTTTAGGGTCTAAGCGGTTCTTGATCTTCGCTTAGGGTACCCCATTTTACGGTATCCGGTAGCCTCCGAGCCTCGGGCGGGAGTGTGGGATACTCTCCCCGAGGTTTTTTCGAGACTTTCGTTTCTCAGTGGCTTTTGTTGGGTTTGCTTTATACTCGTGATTCCGGTGGGTGCGCGCGAGCGCACCCGCCGGGTGTAGTCCCCGAGGCCCTAGAGGAGTGAGTTTACTCCTTTAGGGGCTTTTTCTTCGTTGAGTAAGGCGCTCTATCGCATTTGCTTGACCCATGAGAGCGAGCTCGGGTCGCTTGTTTGGGTGGGGGAGGAGCACCCGAGCTGCTGAGAGCCCTTGCGTGCGTCAAGGTTGCAGGAAGAGCCTCCGAGCCTCCAGCATGCAGGCGAGAGGCGATCAGGAGTTCCCTGACTTTTTGTGCGGCCCTCGCGCTTCCTTTTCGCTCGAAGGAGGGGTTGTTTGCCGAGCCCTTGGCGTGCGCGAGCCTAGGCGGCTGGGTCTCGGCGAGGTTTGCGGGAAGAGCCCCGAGCCTCCTTGACGTAGCGAGAGAGCGATCAGGAGGTCCCCCGGCTTTTTGTACGACCCTCGCGCATCCCTTTCGCTTAGAAGGAGGGGTTTGTTTGCTGAGCCCTTGGCGTGCGAGCCTAGGCAGCTGGGTCTCGTCAAGTTTGCTGGGAAGAGCCCCGAGCCTCAGCGAGCGAGCGAGAGGCGATCAGGAGTTCCCGGCTTTTTATGCGACCCTCGCGCTTCCTTTTCGCTCGGAAGGAGGGTGGAACATGCCGAGCTACCCTCGGTGGGTGCGGCGATGACATTTCCGGTGAGCTTTTATCGGGTAAGTCCGAGTGGAGGCCCGTGCCCCATTCGATGAGGGGGTCGGCTAGTGGTCTAGAGGCGCGCTCCAAAAAAGTACCGAAGGCTTCTCTAGCGGGTGCGGGGCCGTTCGATTGGCCCTAGGGGCTCGGTGCCTCCCTACGGTGGGATCCCCTTTAGAGAACTCCTGTTGGTCTTGGACACGACTTAGGGCATCCCAAGCAATCGCTTGCCCGGGCCTCGGCCATGTCTGGGGCTCGCCCATAGTTGTCCCTGACTCTGTTGTCTGAGGCCAGCTGTCGAGACCATAAATGGTCCAGCCTTCGAACCTCTGGACCGTAGCGGGCTCGGTGCCCTTTTTCGTCGTGTTTTTCCAATCCTCGGGGTGTACTTCTCGGCAAGGTTTGCACGAAGAGCCCCCGAGCCTCCGCTGCAACGTAGCGAGAGGGCGATCAGGAGTTCCCCTGGCTTTTTGTACGACCCTCGCGCATCCCTTTCGCTTCGGAAGGAGGGTTGTTTGCCGAGAGCCCTTGGCGTGCGAGCCTAGGCCATTGGGTCAGGGCAAGGTTTGCGAGGAAGAGCCCCGAGCCTCCGCTTGCGTAGCGAGAGGGCGATCGGGAGGTCCTCGGCTTTTTGTACGACCCTCGCGCTTCCTTTTCGCTCGGAAGGAGGGTGGAACATGCCGAGCTACCCTCGATGGGTGCGGCGGCGACATTTCCGGTGAGCTTTTATCGGGTAAGTCCAGTGGAGGCCCGTGCCCCATTCGATAGAGGGGTCGGCTAGTGGTCGAGCGCGCTCCAAAAAAGTACGAAGAAGGCTTCTCTAGCGGGTGCCAGGGCCGTTCGATTGGCCCTAGGGGCTCGGTGCCTCCCTACGGTGGGATCCCCTTTAGAGAACTCCTGCTGGTCTCGGACACGACTTAGGGCATCCCAAGCAATCGCTTGCCTAGGCCTCGGCCATGTACGGGCTCACCCATAGTTGTCCCTGACTCTGTCGTCCTGAGGCGGCTGTCGAGACCATAAATGGCCCAGCCTTCAAACCTCTGGACCGTAGCGGGCTCGGTGCCCGGTTCCTTAGCTCGGAAGGAATCGGCTGGGGGTATTTCCCTTCCATCGGCTAACAACGCCCGGCGCGTCTTTTGAGGCGGTTTTGTTGGGAGCTACCGTTATTGCGCGACGTGGTGTCAGTGGATGGGACATAACCGTCTGCGCGATGAAATGTGGAGAAGGTGGGCACGTGGGCGGAGATATCGGATCCGGATTATATGCGCCGGATCTGAGGGAAACTTCCCCGATTTCGTCGCCCAGCGGTTTCATCTTACCCCTGCATAAATACGTAAAGAGCCTCGCCCCTCCCCTCCTTACCTTGCCTGTATTTGCTTTCGCCGCTTCCAAGCCGTTGCTGAGAGCGTAAAGCGCCGGGGAGAAGAAGGGCGAGAGAGGTCGATTGAAAGAGAGAGAGAGAGAGATTTACCGCCGTAGCAGCGTCCTCCACCGCGCAATGGGTGGCGGTCCTGTCATTCTCCGGTGGATCCACAGGAGCGGTGCAGCGTCACCGTGGAGAAAGCTGCGATCATTTGGTGGGCGCCGGTCTCCTCCGCCCGATCACCAATTCGACGAGCCGGAGTGGATTGCTCCGGGGAATGAGTCGGAGCCGAGGCCACGTGATGGCTATGTGGTGAGCTTTGTCGTCTTCCACGAGCGAGGCCTCGGCTTGCCGGTGGACCAGTTTATGCGGGCGCTCCCGCACTACTACGGCGTGGAGCTCCACAACTTCAGCCCCAGCTCCATCGCACAGGCGGCCATCTTCGTCGCCGTTTGCGAGGGGTACCTGGGGATCGCTCCCCACTGGGAGTTGTGGCTCCATTTGTTTCGGGCAGTTTTTTCCACCAAGTCGGCGAGAACGAAGGGGGCTCGGAAGGCGCTGAGGGCCGGCGGCTACACCCTTCAGGTGCGCCAAGATCGGCAGCACCTCTACATCCCAGCCCAGCTGGCATCATCCAACTGTCGTTGGTATGACAGCTGGTTCTACCTTCGTAACAACGACGGTGAGCTTCCCCCTTATATCGGGCGGGTTGTGGAGAGTCAGCCGGAGAAGTGGGGGTACGGCGTCATCAAGCTTGATCAGCACAGGCTGGAACCGCTCCTGAGGGCCCTGGGGAAGCTACGTGATCGCGGCCTTACGGCGGCCGTGGTCGTGGCGGCCTTTCACCACCGGAGGGTGTTGCCGCTGATGGCTCGGCGGCGGCGCCTGTTCGAGATGGACCCGAGCGATCCGATCGAAGGCATCAGGATGTCCGCCTTCGCCCTTACTAATGAGGAGATCCTACGTCGGGTAAGGGAGGCGGTGGATGGGAAACCGAAGATTGATGGCTTCTTTGCCGTTCCCGATCGCGTCCGTCGGCGAAGTGCGTTCTCTGGTAAGTTGGGTGTTGCCGAGGGCCTTCGCGGCCTTCTTGCTTATTGCTTTTTTGCCCGTTGCCTTATTTCATCGCGTTTCGCGGGGATAAGGGGCGTGCGAAGCTCCCGCCGCCCGCGTTCGAGGGCGCCCGGTGGCGAAGCTATGAATAGGGCGTATGCCGAGGAGCGAAGAAGAAGAAAGACGCCAAGGTGGCAAGGCGCACGAAGAGGATCCTTGAGCGCGAAAAGCTGGACTCACGCCGCCGGCAACAGAGGCTCGACGGTCTCCCGTTGGAGTCGTCTCCCTCAGTATCGGTGTCGGATTCCTCCGACGACGTTGGCGTGGTCGAGGAAGGGAAGGGTACCCTGGACCACCTCCCCGACGTTAGGGAGGTGGCGCCCGGGGTGTCTCTGGCAGACACCCGTCTCGTTGTCGAGGACGACACGCCCGAGACACGTGCTGTCAGCCCGGTGGGCTCGGCGGAGGAGGTGGAGCAAGCGACGCCGGGGGCGGCTCAATCGTCTTTGCGGACGGTCGAGGGGGTGCCGGGGTCCGGCGGAGACCAGCCGGTACCGGCGGATACGGAATCCGTGCTACCGCCGCCACCGCCACCGTTGCAGAGGAGGGTCGCTATGCAGAAGCGATTGCTTCCTCGTTCGCGGTAAGTCTATTTTTTGGCGGAGTTTGTAGTATTTCCTGCTTGCCCCCTGGTCGTACGCTGACCTTTAGGAACGCATTCGTTTCAGCCCGAAGCGCCGGGTGGAGGAACTGCCTTGGCGCCCATAAGCGCTCAAGGTGAGCACCAGCTCCACCTCTCATTAGGCGGCGGAGGGCGCGGTGGCGTCTTGACATGGCGCGGCATCGGGCGGGGCCGGCCGGAGGAGGAGGCATTGCTCAAGGAAAGGCGCCAAGGTGGCCGCAACAGCGGGGAGGGCGAGTCCACGCCCGGTGGTCGTGGGTCTTGGGGCGAATGAGGCCGAGGCGTCCACCCTTCTTTGGGGCCATCGGGGATGAGGCCAGAGCCCCCAAGGCTTCCGAGGCTAGGGCAGTGGATGCCACCACCGAGGTAGAGATGGCAGAGGCCAGAGCCCCTGGGCCCGTTGAGGCCGAGGCGGTTGGGATAGAGGCGGGACGGGCTTCGGCACCGCCCCTGGTTCAGACGATCTCGTTTGAGGATTCTTCCCGGGGGAAGGAGGCGGCGGACGCCGAGGCGGCCAGCTGCCATGAGCGGCCGGTCTGACTCTGCCGAGGGAGTTCGGTCCTTGTTGGGTCCGACCCGAGCCCCCTGGTGGAATCACCAGCGTGTTGCATGGGGAAACCGGGCCGACCACGAGGGGAGCTGTGTTTGCCCTTGAGGACGTTGCCAAGAAGGGGCGCTGGGACACCCTCGAGCAATACCGCCATGGCTGGCGGTGCGATCGATCTGAGCAATGATATACATTATGCAAAGGACCTGCCGGTGTTACCTGTGCACGTACTTCCCTTTCTCGTGTCGCGTTGTTTTTTCTCCGAGCCCCCTTGCGGTGTTTGACGACGTCTTTGCACATCTCGGGAGCTCGAGACTCGGTCCCTTGGGAAATCATTGTTCCTCGAAGAGAGATGGGAGTGCAGGGAGCAACTCCGTGGCAAAAGGGCTGCTTGCCGACGCCCAGAGCTGCTGTTGTCGGTCTTGAGTCTTTGAAGTGGAGGACCTCCGCCTTTCTTTGTGTCGACACTGAAGGCCGAGGTGGCCATGGCCAAGGAGCGGTTGCCCCTTTGGTGGCGAAGATCAAGGAGAATTTGGAGGAGGCGGGATTCCCTCAAGTCCGGGCCCAGAAGCAATGGCCTCTGCCAAGGTCACCGCTTGAGCATTTGGGCAGAGCAGAGTGAACATCGGGTGACGAAAGTCGCTTTGGCGAGAGGCTACCAAAGGCGGTGAGGCCTCTCAGTCGAGCTTTAGCCTGGAAGAACAAAAGCGAGGTAAGTTCTGCTTTGAACCGCGCTCCTTGTTTCGTCTGCTCTAGTTTGCGTTCGACCCCGACTCTTTGTCGTGGTGTAGGTCTAGAGAAAGAGGCCTCCCGGCGGCCGAGGCCTCCGTCGCGGTATAGTGTGCGCTGGACGTTGAAGTCCGAGAGCACGAGGTTCTGCTGCGCCGCCTACCATACCGCCTGCAAGGCTCTGGAGGTCGAGGGTACAATCGGCCCGACTTCCTTGGGAGCCACTGATTGCGTTGATGCCATGTCCACGAGAGGCTCCGGGGGGCGTTGCACACGGGTGTCAAGCGCGCCCTAGCCATCGTTTCCTCGCACTACGCCATCAACCTCGAGGCTGTTAGCGATGGCTACGTCTTGCCGGAAGATGATGAGGAGGCCAATGCGAGGTGAAGGCGATGGAGGCGGTGGAGGCACTGGCACAAGACCGGCGACTGTTTGAAGAAGAGGTGGTCCCTCCGCGCCACCGTCGATCCACGAATTTTGACTGGGCGGCGAGGGGCCATGTAAGCGGATTGGTTTAATTGTCATACCGTGGACGTTTTGTGGCCGTCGAGGCCTTTTAAAGTACTTGCGTATGTGTGTTTTTTAACCGCTTTCTTATTCTATTTCCGAGCCTGTGCCCCCTGTCTCGCTCTTGGATACCCGCAAGGAACTTCCTCGGAGCCTAAGCCGTCCCTTGGCGAAGGGTGGCGAGGAGCAGCCGTGGCCTGTGGCGAGGGTAC
This sequence comes from Miscanthus lutarioriparius, assembly GCA_904845875.1. Taxonomy (NCBI): domain Eukaryota; kingdom Viridiplantae; phylum Streptophyta; class Magnoliopsida; order Poales; family Poaceae; genus Miscanthus; species Miscanthus lutarioriparius. Next base: position 74,878,802 of record CAJGYO010000017.1, read on the forward strand.
ATTCTCATGGCTCGGACGGCCCTTTGGCCTTAGGACACGCTTTTGGTCCTTAGGTTCCTTGCGGCCAGTCCTGCGAGCGAGCGAGAGTTTTTTTTCGAAAGGCGGTTAAGAAAGCGGCGTTCAGGACTTAGGGGTTCCCCTTTTTAGCCCCGAGGAGGCTCGGCTCTGCAGAGGCGAGCCGCGTCTCTCGTAAGCGTTAATGTGACGTCGAGCCCCTATCGATAGACAAGCTCTTTGCAAAGAACTTCCTCGGAGCCTAAGCTGTCTCTTAGACGATAAGGTGGCGAGGGAGCTGCCGTAGCCCAAAGGCGTAGGTCGTTCTCACGGCTCAGCCGGTTTTTTGCCTTTGAGACGAACTTTTGGTCCTTAGGTTCCATACAGTCGAGTTGCCTATTAAGGGGGGGCCTCGAAAGATTGTAATAACTCTATTGTATTTCAAGAAACAATGTAAACAACGTTTGGAAACTTAAGGGTAGAAACGACGTAGCTGTTCTATGTTCCAAGCGTTGGTGAAGATTTCGCCCTTCTCGTTGGCTAGCTTGTAGGTTCCGGGCTTCAGTACTTGGGCGATGATGTACGGCCCTTCCCATGGCGGGGTCAGCTTGTGGCGGCCCTTGCTGCTCTGCCTCAGCCTCAGCACCAGGTCACCCACCTTCAGGTCTCGGCTCTGAATGTGCCGGGCTTGGTAGCGTCGTAGGGCTTGCTGGTATTTGGCCGAGTGTAGCAGGGCAACGTCTCAGGCTTCCTCAAGATGGTCGGGGCGTCCTCATGAGCGCAGTTGGTTGCTTTGCTCATTGTAGGCTGTGTAGTCTCGGGAGCCATACTCCAAGTCGGTGGGGAGGATGGCCTCGGCTCCATAGACCGGGAAGAGCGGTGTGAATCCCGTGGCTCGGCTCGGTGTATTCCTCAGGCTCCAAATGACCGAGGGGAGTTCGGCAAGCCATTTCTTGCCAAACTTTTTCAACCGGTTGTAGATTCTTGGCTTGAGGCCTTGTAGGATCATGCCGTTGGCACGTTCTACTTGGCCGTTTGTCCTAGGGTGTCCTACGGCCGACCAGACCACACGGATGTGGTGGTTGTCATGAACGTCAAGAACTTGTGGCCGGTGAATTGCGTCCCATTGTCGGTGATGATGGTATTTGGGATTCGAACACGTGGATGATATCCGTAAAAACAAAGACTTTGCTTGCTCGGATTTGATTTGGGTGATTGGACGAGCCTCGATCCATTTGGAGAATTTGTCGATGGCTCTGGCAGATGGGTATAGCCTCCGGGTGCCTTCTGCAGAGGCCCAACCATGTCCAGCCCCCACACGGCAAATGGCCATGTGATAGGGATGGTTTGGAGGGCTTGGGCTGGGAGGTGCGTCTGTCGAGCATAGTACTGGCATCCTTCGCAGGAGCGTACTAGCCCCGTGGCATCAGCCATCGCAGTTGGCCAGTAGAATCCTTGGCGGAAGGCGTTTCCCACTAGCGCCCGTGGCGCTGCGTGGTGCCCGCAAGCTCCCGCATGCAAGTCCTAGAGTAGTGATTGGCCAGCCTCGGTGGTGATGCACCGTTGGAGAATACCAGACGGGCTACGCCTATACAACTTGCCTTTGTAGAGGACGTACGTCTTGGCTCGTCGTGCGAGCCATCGGGCCTCGGTCCTGTCCGCGGGAAGCTCTCCTCGTACGAGGCGATCAAAAAAAGGGACTCACCAGTCCGTTCCTTGGTCGGCCTCGGGAGGCCCTGTGTCAATTGCCATGGACTCGGGCTCGGGCGACGAGGTCTCGGTGGCAAAGGGGGCCTCGGGACCTGTGAGGGACTCGGCCGATGGGCCCTCTACCTTCGCCGAGTCATAGTCAACGGATGGCTTGTGGAGGTCTCTGGCGAAGATGTTCGGGAGGACCGGGGTCCGTGCCGACGCCATCTTTGCCAGTTCGTCCGCGGCCTCGTTGAACTTTCGTGAGATGTGATTGAGTTCGAGGCCATCGAACTTGTCTTCTAGGTGGCGTACCATCGTGCAGTACGCCTCCATCTTGAGGTCATGGCAGTTTGATTCTTTCATCACTTGGTTGATGACAAGCTGTGAATCGCCTCGAACGTCGAGACGCCGTACCCCAAGTTCAATGGTGATCTGCAGGCCGTTGACGAGGGCCTCGTATTCGGCCACATTGTTGGAGGCGGCGAAGTGTAGTCGGATTACATAGCGCATATGGACTCCGAGGGGTGAGATGAAGAGTAGACCCGCGCCTGCTCCGGTTTTTATCAGAGACCCGTCGAAGTACATGGTCGATACTCACTTTGGACTTGAATAGGTGGTAGTTGGGTATCGGTCCATTACGCCACAAAATCGGCCAAGACCTGAGACTTAATGGCTTTTCGAGGTGCGAAAGACAGGGCTTCCCCCATGAGTTCCACGGCCCATTTGGAAATCCTTCCCGAGGCCTCCCGGTTATGGATTATCTCTCCCAAGGGGAAAGATGACACCACAGTCCTTTGGGTGGGACTCAAAGTAGTGACGCGACTTGCGTCGAGCCAAGATTATGGCGTAGATCGGATTACGGATGTGGGGGTAGCGCGTCTTGGTATCGAAAGCACCTCGGCGATGAAGTAGACAGTGTCGTTGGGATCGGGTAGAGCGTGCCCTTCTTCACGCCTCTCGACCACTACGGGCGCGCTAACCACTTGGGTCGTTCGGCGACGTAGAAGTAAAGTGCCTCGTCTTCGATCGGTGGTACCCGAGCGGGGGGTTGGAGAGCAGCGCTTTGAGTTTGGCGAGTGCTTCCTCGGCCTCGGGGTCAGGAAAAGCGCTCAGATTTTCTCAAGAGGCAGTGCGAGAGGTAAGCCTTTTTCGCCGAGAGGCGCGAGATGAAGCGGCTCGGGGCCGCTAGACATCCCATAACCTTACATACTCCCTTGAGGTCTCGGATCGGCCCCATATTGGTTATGGCGAGACCTTTTCCGGGTTGGCCTCGATGCGCTCCGAGACTATGAATCCCGAGGAGCATGCCTCGGGGACCCCAAAGACACACTTTTCGGGGTTGAGCTTGGCGCCCTTTCTCACGAGGCATTTGAAGGCTACCTCCAGGTCATTGCGAGGTCATTGGCCCGCTTGGATTTGACAACGACGTCGTCCATGTAGGCCTCGACGGTTCGTCCGATGTGCTTGCCAAAGACACGGGTCATACACCGTTGATACGTGGCCCCGTGTTTACGAGGCGAACGGCATAGTCGATATAGCGATATAGGCCAAATGGGGTGATGAAAGAAGTTGCGAGCTGGTCGGACTCCTTCATTTTGATTTGATGGTAGCGGAATAGGCATCAAGGAAGGACGAGGTCTCGCATCCCTTGATGGAGTCAACGATTTGATCGATTCGAGGTAATGGAAACGGGACTTTTGGGCATGCTTTTGCCGCAGCGACGTTCTGGCTAGCGCGATTGAAGACAGGGGGTTGCTCGCCCTCTTCATCATCATTAATGCGGCGGTTGATGTCACGAGCCCCTAGCCAGGCCGTTTCGCCATTGCCGCGCCCCCGCTGCTCTTGCTCGAGGGTGGCTCGAGTTTGCTGCGAGGAGGAGTCAATCTTGCTCGACCACGGCTTGAAGCTCACGGAGCTGCTCTAGGTCTATCGCGTCGAAGTTGCTCGGGGTGGGGATACCGCCGCTTGTTGGCGGGGACCCGTGTGGCGGTGGTGTGGCGTTGGCTGCCCTTCCTCCATCGTTGCCGTGCTCGGTATTACGAGACCGGCGTGGAAACACTCACGAAGTCGGGTCGTAAGCGTCCTCGCCGTCCCGGAATCGGAATGGCGAAGCGATGAGTCGCTCGCGATCATAAAGCGGCGCGTCGCCTCGTGGTCACGAATCCCGAAGAAGTTCGCTCCAACCCACGCCTCGTCCTCCTCGAGGAGTCGAGTGGGGTGGATTGGAGTTGTGACTATGGGGTTATGGGCATGCGTTGATGAATGGAGACGAGGGCGCCGGCGTAGGAGGCGGCGACATTGGTCAGCCCGAAAAAGTGCGGGGATGGCGCCATCGCCATGCTCTACTACTGTCGAGTGGCTTTCGGGAGGAGGCGGGATGAGCTTGATGATGGGATGTCATTTGTGCACCACCGGCCCTTTTCCCCTGCCGAGGCTTAAGCGGACAGGTCCCCGTCTTGAGGACTCTGTGCGGCCAGCCGGGTATGGGATTCGGTGGAGCACTGGATCGGCGTTCTGTACTTGCGTGGTGTTAGGGTGGATTCGCTCGCGTGGCGCTTCGGCGAGCTTTGACGGGAGGCGGCGGCGGCGCCGCCAGCGCGTCAAGGCTGCCGGCGCAAGACGCGTCGTCGTCGTCGATGGCGCTCTGGGTGAGAGGAGTACCATGTCGTACTCATGCCCTAGAGACATGAATTCTAGGCTCCGAAACGCAGACGATCGTCCGAGACGCATAACGATCGTGACGGGATCGCCATCCGAATCTGGTGGGATGACTAAGGCGACACGCAGAGGCCCCTACTGGCGCGCCAAGCAGCCGGTGTTTGAACCGGGGTCCTTAACCGACTAGTGAATTTGTCTTTGCGTGCTCCCAATTCCGGATGGAGATGCAAAGAGACACAAGGTTTATCTTGGTTCGGGCAATGGATGCCCTACGCCCGATCGAGAAGATGTTCTTGTATTCCTCGCACCGGGTGCTTTCGTAGTAAAGGGGTTACAAGCTAGGCGAGAGAGGGAGTTCGTCCCGAGATCTCTGTGAGGGGAGGTGATATCAAATTACTGAGCGAGGCGTGTTGTTCGATGCGAGTATCTCGTGATCCTCTCTGTCCTCCGGAAGCGATCTGGCTGCCTCCTTTTATAGCCACGGGGAGGAAACAGGGAGTACATAGAGAGAGCTATCGTGGAGCAAGGACTATTCGATGGCGTATTTACTCACGGAGCAAAGCATGGCGTTATCGTGGGAGTTCCGTAGATGTCAATCGGTATGGTCTTCCTTCGCAAGTAACATGCTTTGCGCATTTATTGACTTGGTGGATTGCGAGGCTCGGCGGCCTTCTTAGTCGGTCGTGCCGAGGCCTGTCGTGCCGAGGCCTGTTGTGCCGAGGCCTGCCGTGCCGTGAGTCCGCGCCCGTCGAGGGCGAGAAGTGACCAGTGTGCGTGATGCGGGTCTCGGCCGCCATCGAGCGGAATAGTGCGAGACGGCGCCCCTACGAGGATCTGATACTGTATTGTCGATGAGGGATGGTAAAAAGGTGATCGACCGTTGTCCGTCGCTCTGTTGCGCGCCACCGCCGATCGTGGCTTACGAAGCGGGTGCGGTGGCGCGCATTAATTGGATGCGACAACACGCGGAGAGACCTTTGAGGCGGAGGCGACGAGGTTGCGGAACGAGCCCGGCCTTGGGCGAGGCGGAGCGCGGCCAATTCGTCCGAGGCCCTACCGGGGGGTCTCGGGCGAGGCGGACGGGCAAGGCGGAGTAAGATCGGTGAATCCGAGGCCTGTCGGGGCTCGGGCGAGCCGAGCGGTCGGTCCGCTGATTCCGTGGCTCTGAGGAACCCGTTCGACTCCCCACGTTGCGATGTCCTTGGCGCGGGAGTTAGGCAAGCACGATGGTCGGTAACCCCGCTTCTGTGCCGTCGCAGATGGCGGAGGAGGTTGACTTGTTGGCGTGTAGTCGGTCACTACCAACATCTTGTGCCATCGTGCGTCTGTCGGAGTGGTTGGGTGCTTGGATGCGACGTTTGGTCAGAGCAGTTTGGTTGAAGAGGCGGCTACGGGGCTAGTGCCGAGCCGGCCTCGCGCGAATCGGAGAATCGGCACTTCTTCCGAGGCCCCGGGCGAGGGGGTCTCGACGAGGGGGGCCTCGGCGAGGCGGTCTCGGGCGAGCCGGAGAATCGTTTGCTTCCGCTGGGGCTCGGCGATGGGGTCTCGGGCGAATCGGAGATTTTGGTCGAGACCTCGTTTGTTCATTCCGTTGGTTCTGTTTTTAGGGTCTAAGCAGTTCTTCGATCTTCGCTTGGGGTACCCCATTTTCTGGTATCCGACACTAATATAAATGGATCAACTGGAAGTCTGGAACCATCGTTAGAAGGGTTCTTGCTTGTAAAAAAGAAAACATAGAATTGGCTTGAAAGGGAACTTAGATTGCTAGATGCAGATAATCAAACCAAATAAGCAAGAAAAGTTGCTCTCTAGATTTAACATCCAGTTCTGCAGCAGTCCATAGTGGACAAAAAAAAGAGACGTTTTCCTACAAACTCAGGTACTGATTTGTGCTCTCTTAAATAACTGGATAAACATCAATGAATCAGTTTGGCACAGTACAGATATTTGAGAGCTTTTTGTTTTGTGCATGACAGATATCTGAACATTTACACTCTGGTTGAAAACACATTGGATACCATATTCACATCAAATGAAATTAGAGGACCCCAAGGCCAGCCTTACCTCGCCGTGCAGGACAGGTTGAGTGAGAGGCATTATATGGTAACACATCTTGTTGATTCTGTTCTCTGCATGAATAATATAAGACAATGCAGCATCTCAGCCAGTGGCGGATTCAGAAATGGATTAGGAGGGGGGCTAAATTATTGTAGACTAGAAATTTTACTAACATACACCTTTTAGAAGGCTAGAAATTTTGCTAAAATTCAATTGTAGAGCTGTTACGAAGCGCTGAGGCTACGTTTCGGCACTGTTGAGTGGGGCTAAAGGCTATTTACTTGGGCTCCTTTTGCACTGGATAGCAGTGCTGTTACTAGAGATTTTGGGCTACGCCCCGGGCTGCAGCCCTGGCAGCCCGGGCCCTGAATCCGCCCCTGATCTCAGCCCTCATGCATATCGATCATGCAAAAAAAATTAGTAGCCATATTCACATAAAATAAAATTAGAAGACCCCAAGGTCAGCCTTACCTCGGCATGTAGGACAGGTTGAGTGAGAAGCATTATATGGGTATCATGATTCTGTTCTCTGCATGAACATTACAAGACAATGCAACATCTCAGCCCTCAGCTTTGCAGATAAAAGGACACGAAAATAAGTAGTGGGAATAAACAAATCAAATAAGAAAATTTAGATAGGAAAATAAGAAATGCAAGCCGAATAAAACCTAGCCTGTATCGTATCGTGGATTATTTACTGCTGGCTGGTTTGGTGTGAGAGAAAACACTGTTCCCGGCTGGAAATTTACGATCGTTTACGAGCAAGCGAACAGGCTGAAGATGTGCTTGGAACTACCAATTGCAAGAATCAATGACTCCTTGTGTGTACTAAATCACGGATGCTGATGGAAATGACATTTTTTTTGCCAAAGAAACGAAATAAGCCTGCACAAACCGCCAGTATCAAAATGAATCTAATTCATAGACAGTTAATTTCATATAAACTATTCTGCAGGAAGTGAGCCCCATACCAACCAGCATGCTTTACTGCTTCTCAACCTGAAGCTGGTCACCACGGTAGGTCAGAGGATGATGCTCTATGGGTGGGAGGCGTGCCGGGGTGCCGCTGCCGAAGCTTGGAGGGAGGGTGCACGGTTGTCCAGAAGTCAGTTTGCACAGACTAAGAACCAAAGTTTAGTTTGGGGAAAATCAGAGTGAGAGAGAGAGAAGGCGGGAGTTGGCTGTCCAAAACATAGTGATGACCGCCAGCAGTGTCCTGGTGGCGATGCGGATTGAGTGAGGCTTGAGCTGCTGATAAGGAAGGGGGCAGTTTACTCGGTATATTGTGTTATGTACTCCATGCATGTTTAGCTTAGCCCCTTCTGATACGAAAAATAAATTATGTGCCATATTGGTTAACTAAGACTAACAGTTACCCCCAATGGATGAGGATGACTAAACATTAACACACATGATTGAAGTTCTTAATTTATGACAATATGATAAAAAGATGCTACTTCGGTGAACTAGAAATCAGAAAAGATGGAAAGCAAATAAGGATGCAATCTAAACTATGTTTCCGATCTCATTAGTTTACTCTGTTTTTTATCTTACAAGTCACTTTTTTTAAGTTGCCTGATTAATCAGCCTACAATACGACCATCGCAATATCACTTCAAAAACCTTAAATTACTAATACTGCACGTAGTTCTACTAGCAGAAAAATAATCTAGGCAAGCACTGTGTGTATCGCTTCAAAAGCCACCCAATCTGAATTGTTGGACCAAATCTCCTACAACTAAAAAGAACAGAGCGTTGACATTTTTTGATGCGACATTCCAACGTGGGTTCATCGTCCTGCTGCGACACCAAACCCGCTCGCTGCCAGGCCCGCCCGACGTCAATCACGCTCCTTCCAAATCAATAAGACTGTCTCCAACAAGAAACCCGTATGAGCATCCAAACCTAAAATGGGTAGCAAGAGACCCAAAATCAGGCTCTAACATAGTACCTATACGGGAGACCTATTTTGGGTTGCCTGAGAGGCACAACCCAAATATGGACATCCTCTCTCCTGGAACCCATTTGCAGAAAGGATTCTATTTTAGGTCTTGTTGTTGGAGAAGATGTCGAATAAGTATTGAACCTTTTGCTTGTAGCGCTACCCAAAGAACGAATGAGTCTTGTATTTTGGTGTTGTTGTTGGAGCCAGGCAACAAAAATCTCTTGCCCGCTCATAGCGGTAGCGCTCCCTCCCTCGCCCAAACTTCGGCTCGTCGGTCTGTCTTCGTGCGATCCCCGTGCGGCATCCCATCCCCACGCATGCCCCAGCTGTTCCCGCTGGCCATCGCCTCCCAGATCCGCCAGTCCAAGCCTCACCACGGCTCCCTTTTGAGGACGGCCACGCCATGGAACCCCGCACCGCTGCTGCCGGCTGCAAGTGTCGTAGCCGATGCGTGTACACGGACGCAGCACCGAGGCCATCGTGATCTCCGGCGGCAGCGAGAGGAGTATGACGCCTGCACCACCACGCTGGCCTTGAACATGCAAAACCCTAGGTTTTGGGGGCACGCATGGTTCGTGGAAGTTGGAGGGAATTTTTTTTTTTTTTGCTGAGATGGCAGAGGGTGGAGGCGATCTGCATGGATGACGAGGCGGCCTGCGCCGCCGTGGAATGCTCGAGGATCGAGAAGCTGGATCCCGCTGCCTAGGAATGACAGCCATGGTGTCGGGCCTCCGCCTCCTGCATCTTCTGCGGGGGCTGGAGCTGTGCCTGCGGTCTGGTGCGCTTACCCTCCTCTCCTCCTGCAGTACATCTCTACCCTGACTCCATGACGCCGGCCCCAACTCCTACTGATTTCTCTACCCCCAAATTCACAAACTTTTGCTTCTTTTGCAGGGCAGATGGGATGGCTCGTTGTTGGCCCCAACTCCTACTGATTCCTTGCGGTACATCTCTACCCTTGTGACCTGCCGGCAAGGTGCTTTCGAAGAGGGGAATGCAGGTGACGCGACAGTAGATCATAAGATCAAAATGAGGCAAGTATTGGTATGATACTTGAATTATCAGTTTCTGAAATGTCAATGATTACTTAGTCATAGGATGATTGGAGGAGTAGAGGATGTCAGTCTAAAAATATGGAATATTGACATAGTTGTATGCCAGCAGCAAACCTGGTGTCACAACTGAATCTCAAAGAAGTGATAAGGCAAACGAAGAGATTTATTTTCTCTATTGATAACTACAGTGTCATTTCAGGATTGTCCATTTTCTCCTGATTTTGACCAAGAGAGCACCCATCTGGCCACAGGAAGACCAAATGTTGAGAATGTAACTGTTCTTTTTGGGTATTGGTGGGGATCTGGTGTTGTGCATTCAAAGGTCTAGATATCAAATAAAAAGGATGTGTACATAGGGTCAGCAAACAATGATTCGAAATCCCTTACTCAGGTATACCCGACAAAAAAAAAAGTTCAGTTTCATTTGAAGTATAGTGCTGAGAAAGCAAGTTGGTTAACCTGTGTGGCACTACTTTTACGTGCATTGCAGATCAAGGAGCTTGGGATCTATTTTGCTGATTGCCCACAAATAGCAAAAACTGTTGACATATATTTTCAAAATTTATTGACGCTTTCAACCATAAACTCAACTTCTTACACCAAACAATCCTGGGATAAGCAGTGGCAAGTTTCTAGAAAGGTTCCATGCTGGTCTCATTTCCTACAGCCAAAAGAAAGATGCAGGTTTCAGGTTTGCATCTCCCTCTGTAGTTTGCACCTTTACTACTTAGCGCACAAATTTGAAGAAAAAAAAATGGTTACATAAATGGGAATAGATTATGTACAATCTGTCTGTTAGGCTATCTTGTCTGCATTTGTCTTAATTTTGATCCAGCTTTGATTCTAAAAATGCTAGGTACATACTATCCTTTATACCTTTTTCAGTTGACATCCCATTTGTAGATGTAAATCCCAAATGATGGGAAAATTAGATCCATACCATTAAAAGATCCTGACTTTGAAAAAATACCATCAAAAGATTCAGCTTTAGAAATAGCAGTGAAAGGTTGCTCCATTGTTGATTTCTACCATTCTGTTAACTTGTCGTTCAGTCCGGCCTGGGCTGAGTCAACGACGACGACCATCGACATGAGCGCCACCGTGCTCACCATGGCGCTTAGTGGAGCTTCGCCTACCATTCCTAAATCTGAAATCTAGTTCTAGGCTACCATTCCTAAATCCAAGGGAACATGGAGAGATAGAAGGATGAGGGGTTTCAATTTTGGGGGTTCGCAGCGTGTGTGTGTGTTGGTGGGGGGGGGAAGCAGGGGAGTATCGACTATCGAGCGCTATTGGCGGCCATGGTTGCGGCTCTGAAGATCGAGAGCAGTTCGGTTTAGACAAGGAGAGGAAGGGGCACGGCATGGAAAAGGTGGAGGAGAGTCTATGGATGCCCATGAATTATAACGCATCAGTTGAACTTTCTTAAACCTTAGTTATTTATAATAAAATTACAGTTAATTTTACCCATGAGTTATAGGCACTATCTAGGTGTAATGGTACCCGCTTGTTTGGTTTATGGGCAAGCGCAGCCACGCTATAGTTTAGGTGCGCCATAATTTCTTAAGCTATTGTTGAATTCTCTGCCATAATGCCATCCTTCGGCCCCACTTGTCAATTGATCCATTTCTTTGCCAAACAATACTTATGGTGTGAGTGAATAAATTGTTAGCCACGCATTCTATGAAGTTTGGCAAAGAAATATGGTAACTTTTGGTCCAAGCACACCCACGGGTAATGATGGTGTAGTGAAAATTAAGATGCTATAACCTCCCATGAACTTGAACATTTTAGCAATGTCACAATTTTATAGATGGTATTAATTATTTGGCAATCTTATGTTTCAAAATACTGTCTGGTAACAATTTCCCTTTTTATACATACATACAAACAAACCTTATCATCTTCTATCAACAGGTACAAGATCATCACCGGCCTCGGCTCTGCGCTGCGGTACCTCCACGCGGAGTGGGAGCAATGTGTAGTGCACGGTGACATCAAGCCAAGCAACATGATGCTGGATTCCTCGCTGGACGCCAAGATGGGCGACTTCGGCCTGGCGAGGCTGATCGACCATGGCGTGAGGCCTGCCACGACGAAGGTGGTGCTGGGCACCGCGGGATACATCGATCCGGAGCTCATCAACACGCGCCGCCCCAGCGCCGTGTCGGACGTCTATAGCTTCGGCTTCGGCCTCTTGGAGCTCGTCACCGGCCAGCGCCCGGTGGAGGAGCCCGACGACAACGACGACCTGTTCGTGCTGGTGAGGTGGGTGTGGCGCCTGTACAGCAGGAATGCCATCGCCGAGGCGATGGACGAGACGTTGAGCCTCCAGGGTGATGATGGCGAGGTGGAGGAGCGGAGGCAGATGGAGCGCGCGCTGGTCGTGGGGCTCTGGTGCGCTCACCCAGACTGTAGCGAACGGCCGTCCATCGCGCGTGCCATGCACGTCCTGCAGTCCACGGCGGATGTGGTGAAGTTGCCGGTGCTGCGGCCGTAGATGTACAGCGGCGACACATTTCATACTGTAACCATGGGAGGAGATGGCTACAGCGATCTGTCTTTCGGGGAGACGTCCACTGGCAGTGACACGTCGACTGGCGGCTGCAATTCTCGTTCAGAGAGCAAATGAAGAGCGAATGATCCAAATGATGAAATTCGATATGTATTTATGCAATGCTTTAGCGGTTGTTTATGATCCGTAACAGAATCCCACTGAAAATGCTAAAAAGAATGCCGAGGGGAAAAAATAAGAATGCGTCAAATAAAAAAGATAAGGATAAGAAGACCCCAATAGTGGATGGAACTTTCACGAAGAATATTGTATTTAAGGAGGTTCTAACGCCATAGGCAAGGTAACAGAACATTACTAACACATACAATGCATTTTTTATTCAATTAAATATTGTACAAATAGTATCTCACTAACGCGATGTCAGTGCCATGAACGCGGCGATCGCTCGAACACCGGCATCCACAGGCAGCAAGCCAGCGAGCATCCACACCCGATGGAGGACCTCTATAGCCTCTGTGGCACGTACGTGTCTGCAGTCCACCCACGCATGAGTCGCATTACTTACACATTTAATTTGTCTAACTGTACCGTGCGTGTGTCTTTACAGTTGCCAGACCATGCGCATGGCGTGCATGGAGCGCGTCGTGAGGAGCCACGTAGCGCTAGAGCAGGAGGAATCCATGAGTTGGTAAGACCCCAACCGCTACCTCGCCCTCATTGACAAACTGGCTGCCGCCGGCAACCCAGAGGCCTGCTTCGTGCTCAGTCTCAGGCTCGTCTTCACGTAGGGCCGCACAGACCCCGTCGGCACTGCCTGCCTCAGACAGGCGGCCGCCGCTGACCACAAGGTGGCGGCCTACATGCTCGGCGTCCTCTACTACGGGGACAACGAGGCCGAGCAATACATCAAGAAGGTGGAGGGCGAGGACGTCGCCCACGGGTGCAAGCAGGAGGCTAGCAGGACCAACCGGAAGTGCGTGAGGTGCCGCGAGCAAGCTATCGACGTGGTTCGGGAGGTGTTATGGAGGGTGGACGGAACGATGGACCCGGTGCCGGTGCCGCCGCCGGAGGTAGGTCGCAAGGGCAGCGGCTACGGCGTGGCGGAAGGATGGACCGACGACTACGCTGTCTTTTGTAGCGACGGCTGCAGGATTAGGCATGAGTACTCCGAGTTCTATATATCGCTGATCGTGAATCTTGCCACAGACACTTAAGTGGATATCTTATTCTACAGTATATATCTATGTGGAATAGACCAAAAGCCACACATATTTATACAGTGAGTATAACACTTTGTTTTAAGTTTGTGAAAGATTTTTGAAGAGATGAAGTATTACCCATGCGGCAGGCCCACTAATATTGACATATATACTCGAGCCTGTGTACAGGATGATATGGAGATGCGGCGGAACTTATTTGTGGATTTATTGGCGCACGAAAGAAATGGATATGGGAGATTTTTTTCTGCCGATATAAAATATTATCTTAGGTGCATCACGGAAAGGCCTATAAAGTAGAGTTTGTAAGCCTGTGACGCCGCGCTCTCTGTGACTGTTAATTTCACAAACTTTGCTTTTTAGATTAACTGTAACTTTAACGTTGATATTTAATTTTTACAGTATTGTTATCTTATCGTACGATCCGTGTATTTTTAGTATAAATGGTTAGCTATCATGTAGCAACGCACGGGTACACTACCTAGTATGATTAAAAGCATGCCCTTGTGACTTGTCTATATAAAGGTGCCGATCAAAATAGCCTTCTAGGGAGCTTGTGTTTCTCAATTATGGATTACAGTTTCTACTATTTGAAGACTTATGCAACGAGGGCCAAACAAGTAATACTATTCCTAGTATTACTATCAGTTCCGGCTTCTCATCGTTCATCCATTGTTTGCAAAAAAAATGAAATAATATTGTTTGATTTCTCACATAAAACCTCAAGATATCTATTTCTGGATGTAATGCAAGTATAAAAGACGTCACTGTAAGATATCTATTGAAGTACTTCTCTCTGATATGGCTAGCCTCAGAATGCCTCTTCTCTGTATCACAAGGCCTAACAAGTTAAGAGTTCAGTTATGTACACTGAATAAAAATTTAAATTGTTTTGTGAAAATATAGAACAAGAGTGTAACTAAGTGAGAGCATGTTGGAAATCGGAGCTGGAATTATCAGTCTATCAAATACATTTTAAAAGGACAATTGCAGATTTTCAACAAAGGGCTTGAAACTATCAAAGCCTTGTGAACATACAACATTCTTTAGAGTTGTGCTTGAATTAGCTTAACAATTGAGGATGAAATTTGGCAGAAATAATCTGTATGATTGCCGCACTGCTTATCCCAAAATACGAGCAGCAGAACAAGCTGTGCCCAGCACTATCATGCTAGTGCAAAGAGTACAGCAGTAGGGACAAAAACTCAAGTGGATCCCGTGGAGGTTGGCGAAAAGCTGTGGCTCGCACCATGTGATGTATTCAGTCAACAAAGATTTTGCTTACTGCAATAAAATAGCTGACCTTGCACTGAATTGAAGACAGTACATAAAAATCAAGAACATGGCAGAGAAAATGTTTAGACTTTACTGGACTAAAAAAAGTTAATCACAATATAGTAGCTGACAAGAAAAGAAATCAATAGAGAACATCTTTACTGCACAGATAAGCTCCTAATGTCTTCAGAATTTATTTTTTGGTTTAAAGAATTATGTATTGAAACTATATATCTTTGTACACAATCAGTATGTGACAATTTATTATGATTTCCTCACATACTTATGTGCTGGTGGAGCTCAGAGAAGATTAGTATGAAGAAATCCTCACAGACGCACATAATTTTTATTTCAAAAAAATTCGGCTGCAAATTAAGGATATTCTAAGACTAAAACTTCAATTGATGCATTCTATATTTTCTGTAGAGATGCAAAATCAAATGATTCCACTTCAACTATAAGGTGGCACAATGTCTAATCGAATATTAATCACATTCATCCTACTATTTCAATTGAACTACAAAAATCGTCTCAGTTCAAAGCTTTTCTTCAAAGAAATTGAGCAAAATTTTTTCTTGAACAACGCAAGAGAGCTGTGTCATTTCATTAAGAAAAATAACATAAAGGAGGGTAGGTTAAACCCTCGTACATACGACCACACTAGCTTGATCATAAATATTGATTTATAACCCTCTTGGGTTTAATATCAGCTTTCCTGAATGCATTTCATCGACATGCTCCTGTCCCTACCACTTTATCATACAGCAGCATGTACTTCTACCAAATGCAAGTTCTACAAAGCCCATATGCATTATGGAAGTGCATAAATTAAGCACAAATTAATTGGTTATGTACATAAAAGACTATAAGTATTAACTAATTCCTACAATAACTAAATCTAGGACTGCTAATTGACTAAGAACACCAGCAGGTTTTCCCACTATGTGCAATCATCAAAAGAGCTGGTCTAGCATGGCTGACTAATTGTCAAGCTAGCTTCATTTATACAGAATTTCATCAGAAAAATACCATAGAACATGCACATATGAAAACAGGTTCTAAGACGTCCATGTGGATTTTTTAAGAACAAAATAATATTCTATATTAGTTCATTGGTTGGGATGGGATCAAAAAGAAGATAGGACAAAGGACACTATATGTCTCCTCCGTCATACCTTCTCAAAGACATTATCTCATAATCAATATTTATCTAATTTGATTTCTCTTACAAAATTGAAACCAGCATAGCACATTTAAAACAAGAAAAAATCAAAGGTCGCTGCAAGACAGAGGAAGGAAGATTCAATTGAGGAAGAACAGGAAGACATAATTACCCAGAGCACACACACAAGGATAAGTGATGTCTCAACTGACCATCACCCCTTCTTCTCATTCAGAATTTAAATGTTCATGGCCATTAAGTCTGTCACTACAAAACAAAAAGAGAGAATTCCTTATTTGACACTGGGAAAATGAGTCGTTCCTTTCTTGGCCCTGAAATTTTCTTCGTTCCCTATTTGACACTCATTTTAACTTTCATCCCTAATTTGACACTACCGTCAAATCCGTTAGCTAACGATGTTAACTGACTGTTAAAAATACGTTTTTGCCCCTAGAAAAAAAAGCGACGAAGCAAATTTGAGAGAAAAAAAAACTTGCGCCTTTTTTTTGCAGCTAGGCTATGCATCGAGGCGGCGCAGTTTTTTTCCTCTCAAATTTGCTTCGCCGCTTTTTTTTTTCTAGGGCAAAAAACGCTTTTTTTAACCGATTAACTACCGTTAGCTAACGGATTTGACGGTAGTGTCAAATTAGGGATGAAAGTTGAAGTGAGTGTCAAATAGGGAATGAAGAAAATTTCAGGGCCAAGAAAGGAACGACTCATTTTCCCAGTGTCAAATAAGGAATTCTCTCAAACAAAAACGACCGCTGTCTTATCAGTTTGAGTATGTTTGACATACTCATATTAAGATACTCCAGATCTTTACTATGTGAAATTTTTTCAAAAGAGCACATATTTTTAATATGTTATTTAATACTATGACAGTAGTATATAAAATAAGTATAACCATATACTCTAAGTATACTTGCATATTTTACATACATAATACCCTAGATGGTCTAGTATGATTATATACTCCATCTAAATATACTTCGTCGAGCCATATACGACCTAAATCTAGAGATATAGATATGTGAGTAACTACTCTCTGGAAATAGAAAATAATTTCCCTATATAAAGGGTGTACCCAGTGCAGAGAGCTCCCACTTTGTGCGGGGTCTGGGGAAGGGTGTCAGTGGCAAGCCTTATCCTCGCCTGTGCAATGCGAGGAGACCGCGACTCGAACCCGAGGCCTTCCGGTCACAGGCGGTAAGACTCTACCGCTTGCACCAGGCCCGCCTATATATATATAAATAAATATATAGACATGATGTATATCTAGATACATCGTAAAATCTAGAAAAAGATAGAACGACTTATCATTTGAAAAGAAAGGAGTAACTAGTAAAACATTATTAATCGAGCAGGACCACCAGGGAGAGACGATATATTCCGGTGACGACGAACGACAGACTCACGGGTTAGAGCTAGAGCGACCGGTAGACGCGCCTGATGTGCTTCACCATGAGGGTTAGACCCGCCCACGCTGCATGGAAGAATGGGAGACTCACAAAGTGTGGAGGACACATTCACATAGACAGGCAGATAGGACAGACAGACAGAATAGATAGATAGATAATGAGAGAGACGTACCGCCATTCGCGTGAAATTAATACTTCCCTCCGTGCACCTCCATGTCCGGCCGGCGGCCTGGTCTTAGTGGTTCTGGTTGGTATTCGCCACTGCAACACACTTTGACCTTCTGCGACAATCAGCTATTGTCGTTGAACACTAAATTTAGGTTAAGTTACGGATTTGGTGACATGAGCACGACAAATTCCCATTTGTCGCCTATCTGACGTGTTTAAACACCTTTGATGACGAACACAAGTTTTTTTTGTCGCTATACTTTCGACAATACTGCTTCGTCACTAAATTTGCGACAATGGCTATTGTCATTGTTTTAGGAAGAATTGTCGCTAACTATTAAGTGACATGATGTCACGTGGCAAGATCAATATGCTTACATAATACACAGATCAATATAAGCAAATACTCCCTCCATCCCAAATTGTAAGTCATTCCAAGAATCTTAGAGAGTCAAAGCATCTCAAGTTTGACCAAAATTATATAATAAGATAACATTTATGATACCAACTAAGTACCAATAGATTCTTTGTTAATTATATTTTTATAGTATACCTATTTGATATCATAAATCTTTGTAATTTTTTTTATAATTTTGATCAAACTTGAGAAACTTTGACTCTCTAAGATTCTTGGAATGACTTACAATTTGGGATGGAGGGAGTACATAATACAATGTAGGTCACAAATTGATCATATCATTGAACAGTTAATTAATTAAAGTTCAAACTCACCAACCAAAGTTACAGTAGCAGGTCATACAATACATGTTTCAATGATCATATCCAGTGACAACAACAGCAAACCACAATACTAGTTTTGTTCACAGGCCACAATACACCTCACAGACCATATGATGCACTGACCAAAATTATAGCGCCACAAGTTCCAAAGTTTAAAGGCCGCACAATACTTCTCAGAGGTCGCAAAACAATGAAACCAGCAGCATGGTTCAAAAGTTAGAGCTACTAATACTAGGGGCAAACAACCAGCAACCAAACCAAGTTCAACCATCCCTAGGAGGCTAGGACCAAGCATTTGACGAAGGAAGGACATGGTTTCTTATGATGCCTTTTTTATTTTTTCGATCTCCTCAGCCTGTTTTGCCCTTGCCATTTCTGACTCTTTCTTTAAAGTCTCCATTGCCATTTTTTATTCTTTCTTCATGGCTTCAAACTCATGCCTAAGGTCTTCTTTTGATTTTTTTTTTCAATTTCAAGATCAACCCGAAGCTGTTGCACCTGTGCATAAACACCATAAATATGTCGGTGGCTTTACTATGAAATAAATCATCTATTATTCTGTTAGAAGCAATAACCACTCAAGGCAGCGAGGCAAAATATTTGTTTACTGGACATTATTATGTGCAAACTGAACAGCTAAGTACAAGTAGGTTCAAATTGAGTTTACTGCTTTCATGTGCAGGACAGCTAGGTACAAGTTGATTTAAACTGAATAACTAGGTATTTATTCCTAAGTCAAATGCAAATGCCCAACTAAGGGACAACAATTCATGTGCAAGAGTAGGACAGCTAGGTACTAGAATCAAACTAAACAACTAGGTATTTATTCCTAAATCACAACTAGGTATATATCTTGACGAGGCACAAATCTGGTCTATGTCTTGATGAAGCACAAATCTGTAAAGAAAATAACTTCAGAGCATGCATGGTAGGGACTTGATGCACTTGTACCTTTGAGGAAGTGCCACCTTTAGAGCTATTGTTGGAGTTTGGTTGAATTCCTGCAACTTGAAGAAACGTAGTTGATTTCACAACTTGAGATTTGAGAAACAGCATGGTTCACTGACTTTGGTTGCTCTTCATCTTGTACTGGTTCAGCCATGATCACTTCCATATCAGCCTAGCAAAAAAATTACAATAGAGACTTAAATCTTGTGTGCAGTTTATTTTTTCAGATGTACATCATGTAACGAAGAAGGAAACAATCTGCAGCATGTACATGTACGCAAAACTATGGAAACAGAGAAGAAAAGGGAATCAGTCACTCACAATAGCTTTCTTGATAGGCTCACTGAATCCTTTGTTCTTCCTGCAGTGGAAGTCCTTGAAAAGATCAATAGCAGTAGGTTGTACATCTTTGTATTTCTCTTGTCTCTAAATTATTTGCAAAGAAATACAAACAATTAGGCTGATACAAAAAACAATATATATTCATTACTGATCATTGATTTAGTTTCTTACCACGACATGGGCTTGTGCAATGTAACACCGAGATCCTGTACAATGCAGTAACTGTACCTTCTCTCGATTTTGTTGGTTTTTCAAGGTCCTTTCCTGTGCATGAAACATTTGTTTAAGTGTTTCTACACATAGGACAAATACATAAGTGAAGTTACAGTAAAATAAAAAACATAAGTTCAAAGCATATGTCAACTAATAGATATGTCCTGCTTCTTAGAGGTTCCAGGAGAAAATAGCTAGAACCTAAGACCACGGAGCTAATGGTCCCTAAAATAGGAGCAGAGGGACAGCAGTGACCTCAAACTGAATGCAAAAGCGACCACATGTGGATGTCACAACTACCTGATTAAAAATTTTCTTAGCATAGAAATTAGCTAAAGGTTCAGGTTTAGATAAGAAGATTTACAAAAACAGTAATAGATCAAGACAAGTGTCAGCTTGCCATCTTAATTTCTATTTTACTGTATCTAAGTTCAGGTTCAGGAAATTTGGAGGTTTGTCGCACCTTGTGCTTCGGGTCTGACCATGTTTGCACTAAGGCCTGCCATTCATTGTTAGTCATATGATTCACAGGTGATGTAGTCCTCACTTGATTTGCAGGTACCCCATCAAAGTACTTTTTTCAGCTTGTGCCTCATCTGACGTTGTCCACACTTAAGCAAATCAGCACATGCATATTGGACTGCTTCACTCTTGGTGTCAATGGTGAATTGGGCCTAGTAAAGAGCATGAAAATTAGAATCTGTGAATGCAAAGGATAGATTGAACTTTAATGAAATCAGCAAAATTGAATTATCTTACACCAATTTTTCCAATGTAGTTTTCAAGATGTGACTCATTTTTCTTGTACTCCTTCCAGTGTGTAAGGATTGGTATGTGCTGCCTAAGTGTGATCCCACCCTCTGATGCAAGCTTGGCAGCTTGGATAGGCGCCTCTGGCCGTCTGTTCCCTTCAGAAACATGGATTGGCAACTTCATGCATAATCCTCTACTTAGCATATCTAGTTCTCTACCTGCGCTTCTTCCTCTTATCCTATCTGGATGTTTTCTTGCAGCAAGTGCACCTAACAACAATATAATGTTAGTGTTAATCTCGTAGTTGCTATTTGCAGTACACATGCAACTCATGTATATACTAAATGACTGCATGAATACAGCATAGATTCAGACTGCAATTTCTTAACTAGTCCATTCATGTACAATTCAAAGGTTATGGATATGAATAGACGAGAATAAAGAAAAACTATTTAGAAGTACTACTGAATTTAGAAGGCAGTAAATTTATGACAATGACATACATATTTAGCATTGCAATTTGCAAATAATGAAAAGTGATTTGTTTGCACAAGGTAGATACAGTCACTTGCCTTTATCTGTAATGTCAACCAAGTCATGTTGCACGGAGGGATCACTGCCAAAAACCAACACATCATGTGTGGGTGTGGCATTTGGCAGGCCTAAGTTGATCACTTGTTGTGGGTCTGGACTTGAAGCCAAGGCTAGATCCCTTGTTTTCTGCCTAGTGACTCTGTTAGGCACATCTTGTTTCTGAGGTGCCACCACTCTCTTAGATGCTTTTGTTCCTCTAACAGAGGTGTTCCCAGACCTTGTTGGATTCTTTATATATGCAACATTAGCAACCTGCAAAGCCTCATTAGGCAAAAAGACAAGCAGAATTGGCGCCAAATTGGCTAAATAGCATACTGACACGTAATAAGAAACAATAAAGGATAAATAAACATATGCTTAGAAGACTTGGTACTTTGCTAATAACCTCCTCATCTTCACAGTCCTCACTCTCCTGACTACTCTCCTGACCTGTATATAATGATCCAGAAATTTCATGGTCTTCACCCTTTCTCTTCACAAATGTATTGTTCACTATGGGCACTAATGTCTTGACACCAAGCCTTTCCAGCTCTCGGTTGTTTTTCATTATTTCTTCATTCCTTGCACACTCATATTCAGTAATTGGTGCCTCTGTAAAAATCATTTGAGAATAGTTAGAATGTTGGAATTTAATGAGATTATATGCCTCTGTAAAACCCAAGAGATGACATTATAAAATGTTGCATGTGTCATGTGGGGCATCGGGTACACGAGGAGGAGGCGCGCCCGCGACGTACGGCGGGCGGCTGAGCGCGCCGCAAGCCTGGGTCTCGCCACGCATGCAGAGAAGCCACAACCGAACGGTGGCTAGGCTAGTCAATCCCTTAAGTTTAGGATCAAGTTATCTCCCTCATGTTTAGGAGATTAGTTTCTATTTTCAGTTAAGCCATAGGCTATTTATGCATTGTAATCAGGACTTGAGGGGGCAAGCAAGATTATTATCCTTAACCTCTATCTCTTCTCAAGCCGACGGCTGTGGGGCATAACCACGCCGGCGAGGACGGAGCGAGGGTACGAGCTCCGTAGTCGCGGTCCTGCTACTCTAGGAGCCGACGTCCTTGACAACCTGGTATCGCGATCCAGTCGATCTTCTTCCACCTCCGCCGCCGCTCCACCAGCCCCCACGCCAGCCCCACCGCCCGACCTGCCATCCCCGACATCTTCCTCTGCCTCATCCACCAACCCAGCCACCACCATGACGGAGCCTTCCAATTCCGAGCTCTTGGAGATGCTGAAGACCATAACCGCGGAGATGAAGACCCTCAAGTCGGACATGGCCGCCATGAAGGACAAGACGGCGTCGTCCTCTGCCGCTGCCGATGGCCACGGGACGGACGGCCACCGCGACTCCGAATTCTTTCCAAGACCCAAGAAGTGGGATTTCCCCCGCTTCGATGGCACGGTCGATCCCCTCCTCTTCCTCAACAAGTGCGAGGCGTACTTCCGGCAAAGACAGACCATGCCGGAAGAGCGGAGTGCGACGGCGTCCTATCACTGGACGACGTCGCCCGCCTACCGTACGTCGCAGACTCAAGATGACGAGGGCACACCGTCCTGGGGGCACTTCAAGGATCTCCTCAACCTCCGGTTCGGCCCGGCCCTCCGCGCCGCCCCGTTGTTTGAACTCAAAGAAAGTGCCGCCAGATCGAACGGTGGGACGAGCACGCCACCGCTTCTGTGCTCGCTCCCACGCGGGTCGTCTCGACGAGGGCACGCTGGTACAACTCTTCACGGGCGGGTGGGACCTCCATTGAGCCATGCCGACGCATCCACGGTCCGGGATCGCTTCGCCGCCGCCATAAGTTTGGCGCGGCAGTGGAATTGATGGAGGCGGACCGCCCGGTACCGCACCCGCCTCGAGCACCACTGCGCGGCCAACCAGCGGCGGCGCCACCCCCACGGCCCGCGCTCCCGGCACCGCCTCCACTCCTCGCCACTGCGCCACTGCGCGCCGCCTAACTGGTCGTCTTGCCGATGGGCCTGAGGCGTCTCACCGGAGGAGATGGCGGAACGGCGCCGCCTCAACCTCGCTTCAATTGCAGCGGCGCTACACCGGGCCACAACCGCTTCGCAAGAGGATTTTCTTCATCGATGGGGTCGAGATCGATGGCGCGACCGACGACAACGCGCCGCGGCCATGGGCGGCCTCGGGATACGGAGGCGTTTCGCCATCCGGTCGAACCGGGGGCGGCTTCGGTTGGCGTCGCCGTGCTTCTCCCCTCTCCGCCATCGCCGGGTCCGTTTCACCGACACCCGCGGTCGGCGTCACCATCGGCGGCTCCATCTTCTCCGCGCTCCTGGATTCGGGCTCCTCCACGGCTTCATCTCGAGGCGGCGCATAGCGACCTGCCGGGCTCCCGATCACCTGTGCCCCGCATGACGGCGGCGGTGGCTAGCGGTGAGCGCGTCGCTGTCGGCGTGCTCCCCAGCGTCGCGTTCTCCATCCCGGCGAGATCTTCACCACCGACCTCTTCGTCATGCCGCTCGCGGGGTACGACGTCGTCTTTGGGGCTCAATGGCTCGGGACCCTCGGTCGGTCACTGGGACTTCAGCGCCAAGACGATGTCGTTCCTCCAAAGCAAGGCCGGCCGATCGCTTGGCCGTGTGTTCAAAAACACGTCGCGCGCCGATAGCTGTTTCGACCACGGCCTCCGCGTCCCTCCTCGACGAAATTGCTGCACTCGCCGCCGCGGTCTTCGCCGAGCCTCGTGGGCTGCCTCCACCGCGCTCCGCGACCACGGCATCACGCTCCACGCCGGCGCCAAATTTGCCCGTCGCTGCCGTCGTACCGCTACCCGCCACACACAAGGGCGAGCTAGAGCGCCCGAGGCGCGGCTGATCTTCGGGCCGAGGGGCTCATCCGTAGGAGCTTCGTCGGCGTTCTCATCACCGGTGCTTTGCTTTCGTCAAAAAAGGCCGGCGGGACATGGCGTTTTCGTAGTCGACTACCGTGCCCTCAACGCCATCACGGTCAAGGACGCCTACCCGATCCCGGTCGTCGACGAGCTGCTCGACGAACTCCACGGCGCTAAGTTCTTCACCAAGCTGGACCTCCGCTCGGGCTACCACCAGGTCCGCATGAAGCCCGAGGACATCGCCAAGACGGCGTTCCGCACCCATGACGGCTTATATGAGTTCATCGTCATGCCGTTCGGGTTATGCAATGCGCCGGCAACCTTCCAGGCGCTGATGAATGATGTCCTGCGCCCATTTCTCCGCCGATTTGTCCTGGTGTTTTTTGACGATATTCTGATCTACAGCTCGTCCTGGGCCGACCACCTCCGCCACCTCCGTGCCGTGCTCACCGTGCTGCAGCAGCACCAGCTGTTCGTCAAGCGTTCGAAATGCGCATTCGGGGCATCCTCCATCTCCTACCTCGGCCATGTGATCTCCGACACCGGCGTCGCCATGGACCCGGCCAAGGTGCAGGCCGTGGCTGAGTGGCCCCCACCGCGTTCCGTCCGCGCCGTCCGCGCGTTCTTGGGCCTCGCGGGATACTACCGCAAGTTTGTGCAGGACTATGGGACCATCGCCGCGCCGCTCACGTCGCTGTTGAAGAAGGAGGGCTTCACGTGGACCGCGGACGCGACGGCGGCGTTCACGGCCCTCAAGACCGCCGTCACCTCGGCCCCGGTCTTGGCGCTGCCGGACTTCTCCCAGGCGTTCATCGTCGAGTGCGACGCCTCCACACATGGGTTCGGTGCGGTGCTCCTCCAGGACAAGCATCCCATCGCCTTCTTCAGCCGGCCGGTCGCGCCTCGTCACCGAGCGTTGGCCGCCTACGAACGGGAGCTGATCGGCCTCGTCCACGCGGTGCGCCACTGGCGACCGTACCTCTGGGGCCGCCGCTTCACCGTCCGGACGGACCACTACAGCCTCAAGTACCTCCTCGACCAGCGACTTGCCACGATCCCGCAGCATCATTGGGTCGGCAAACTTCTCGGGTTCGACTTCGTGGTGGAGTACAAGCCGGGCGCCCAGAACGTCGTCGCTGACGCCTTGTCCCGGCGCGACACGCCCGACGGCGCAGTGCTGGCCATCTCCGCCCCGCGGTTCGACTACATCGACAGACTCAGGCAGGAGCAGGCTGTTCACCCGGCTCTGGTGGCCATCCGCGACGAACTAGCCGCGGGCGATCGGGCAGCGCCGTGGGCGCTCAAGGACGGCATGATCACGTTCGACGGCCGTCTCTACATACCTCCGGCCTCCCCGCTGCTGGACGAGATCCTTGCCGCGGTACACGACGACGGCCACGAGGGCGTGCAGCGCACGCTCCACCGCCTGCGCCGCGACTTCCACTTCCCCGACATGCGCCGGCGCGTCCAGGACTTCGTGCGGGCATGCGCCACCTGCCAGCGTTTCAAGACGGAGCACCTCCAGCCGGCCGGTCTGCTGATGCCCCTGCCCGTGCCGACCGGCGTCTGGACGGACATCGGCCTCGACTTCATTGAAGCTCTACCAAAGGTGCGCGGCAAGTCGGTCATCTTGACCGTGGTGGATCGCTTCAGCAAATATTGCCACTTCATCCCGTTGGCACATCCGTACTCCGCCGAATCAGTGGCTCAGGCGTTCTTCTCCGACATCGTCCGCCTCCATGGCATACCACAGTCCATGGTCTCCGACCGGGACCCCGTGTTCACCTCCACCTTCTGGCGCGAACTCATGAGGTTGCTGGGTCCCAAGCTGCACATGACGACGGCGTTCCACCCACAGTCCGACGGTCAGACTGAGGCGGCCAACCGCGTCATCGCCATGTACCTGCGCTGCTTCACCGGCGACAGGCCACGCGACTGGCTCCGCTGGCTACCGTGGGCGGAGTACACCTACAACACCGCGTACCAGTCGTCGCTGCGCGATACACCCTTCAAGGTGGTCTACGGTCGCGACCCCCCCTGCATCCGCTCGTATGAGCCTGGCGACACCCGCGTGGCCGCAGTGGCTCGATCCATGGAGGAACGCGCGGAGTTCTTGGATGACGTCCGGCACCGTCTGGAGCAGGCCCAAGCAACCCAGAAGCGATACTACGACAAGTCGCACCGCGCCGTCTCCTTCGCCGTCGGCGACTGGGTACTCCTCCGCCTACGTCACCGCCCGGTCGCGTCGCTCTCCAAAGCACCGCGCGGCAAGCTACAGCCCAGGTTCTTTGGCCCCTACAAAGTTACAGAGCTGATCAATGAGGTCGCAGTGCGTCTGGAGCTACCGCCGAACGCCAAGCTCCACGACGTCTTTCATGTAGGATTACTGAAGAAATGGGTCGGTACGCCGCCCGACGCTCCCCCGCCTCTGCCAGCCGTTCATCATGGCGCTGTCCTGCCTCAACCAGAGCGCGCCGTGCGCACCAGGCTCGCCCGCGGCATTCCACAGGTCCTTATTCGCTGGACAGGAGAACCGGCCGCATCAGCAACATGGGAAGATGTGGCGACCTTCACCGCCAAGTACCCTGCGTTCCGGCTTGAGGACAAGCCGGTCGTCGAGGAGGGGAGAGATGTCATGTGGGGCATCGGGTACACGAGGAGGAGGCGCGCCCGCGACGTACGGCGGGCGGCTGAGCGCGCCGCAAGCCTGGGTCTCGCCACGCATGCAGAGAAGCCACAACCGAACGGTGGCTAGGCTAGTCAATCCCTTAAGTTTAGGATCAAGTTATCTCCCTCATGTTTAGGAGATTAGTTTCTATTTTCAGTTAAGCCATAGGCTATTTATGCATTGTAATCAGGACTTGAGGGGGCAAGCAAGATTATTATCCTTAACCTCTATCTCTTCTCAAGCCGACGGCTGTGGGGCATAACCACGCCGGCGAGGACGGAGCGAGGGTACGAGCTCCGTAGTCGCGGTCCTGCTACTCTAGGAGCCGACGTCCTTGACACATGTCTAATTAATTTTGCATATTAGACACTGCAAGTTGTATAGCAAGGATGACTTGCTGCATGCAAAAAAAAGATGTTACATGAGAAGTTTTGCCAGATTACACAACCAGCGAATATAAACCCAAAGGAGATTGAAATCCAACAGGACTTGGGGCAACCATTGATGAACTCCCATGGGGAAAATTAACTTTTAATAAAGGTATAAAAGAATGTGTCACAATAGGTCACAGTTCGTGCCTTATTTTTCAGTTAGCTACAAATCCCATGTAGGCCTATCATCGTTTTATTTTACTACTACTACAGTTCCTGATTGACTGCTTTACATATGTGAACCTTGCTACTCTACTGAAAGTCTGAAACCACTCGTCCTTTAGAACTCCCATCTCTGCTTTACATATGAATAAAATTCAGATGTGCAGAGGATTGCAATAGATGGTAGAAGCTAACCTTATTAAGCATCTGCAACGACTATTGATACTGACACTGACAAATAATTTACTGATATACAGATGTCAACCCACCATCTAAATAATAGCCCTCAAAGTACAGCAGAACCCATCAAGGAAAAAATAACACAAGATTGACTCATTGGGAACAAGGATCAAAGGAGATAGCAGAACCGACTAAAATGAGGAGAAGTATATAACACAGATAAGTAGCAACGGCAGAAATTCTTTGTTAATATTATTCTGGAAACAAATCACTTTATCAATGATGAAAGTGATATAGAACTGAGTAATAAAATGATTAAGCACAAATGAGAAGACAGTAGCCATTCACACACAAAAATTTCCCTTTTTTATGTTGTACATGCAATCCGCATTTATCAAAACAACGGCACCAAAAAAATCCCTACTCAGAAAAATTACAGTCACTCCCCTCCACGCCCTCCCGCTCAGAATACTCCCACCCGGCCCACTCCAACTCCAGCTCTAGCTTCCAACTCAAAGCAATACAACCCCCACCAGATGGTCGGGGCTGCAAGGACGGGAAATCCTTGGTGAACTAGATAGATAAGAACCTGAACATGCAGGAGCTAGAAACCCGCAGTTGGCAACTCCAAGACAGGTTGGCAACTCCAAGCGGTGGCGGCGGCAGGGGATGAGGATGGGGCGGCGGCAGGGAATAAGGAGGGGACGGTGGATGGAACTGAATCGAAACATTTTACTTTTCTGTCCTCCAGACTGCGGGGAATATACATCTATTCTGCTTAGCTCACCGGACATTCTGCGGCGAATATACATCTATTCTGCCTTGGTATTTCATCTCAAAACACTGTTTAGGGCAGGCGGGGGAGCCAAAATCTTTGCTCGGGTGTGGGCGCGTTGATGTAAAAGTGGCGCGCGCGGATGAAAATTGTGGCGCCACATGATGAAAATAGTTGTACACGGTTGATTTTTATAACCATTTTAGATATATAAAAAATTATAGAAAATGTATTTAAGGTCATAAGTCATACGGAATGAATCTACTACTTATCCATGATATTTGACCAAGCCTATTACTTATCTTAGCATGTATTTGTTTAGATATTTATTATGCTTTTCACTATTTTTCACCTACCCTTGTTTATTTTAAACTTTTTTAAAACCTTTTTTTTATATATTTGAATCTTACTTAGGAGCTTACAAGAACCAACCCCAAAAATCTGGAGCTCAAACGGAAAAAAGGTGTGGCCGGTAGATAATGAAATGTGTGATCTAAAATTCGTACCAAAACTAATTCGTCTATGATAATAGAAAATTCATGGTCGACGGCATGATGCATTAGTCTATGATAACAGAAAATGCATCGACAATGACAAACAATCTCTATAACAAATCTAATTCGTCAAAACAATTCTTTGTACTAGTTTACGACGATTTTTAATGTCATTTTCTTGGTTTCTGACGCTTTCTGTGACGTTTTCTTTGACAATTCTTTTAGCGTCGCAAGAATACAGGGCAACAACATCTTGTGACAATTTATAGAGAAAACGTCGTAAATCAACGACCAAATCCATCTCTTGTCACAAGAAAAGCGTTACAGAAGGCTAGATTTGTTGCAGTATTGTTACTGCGCTCTTAATTTGGTGTACTAAGTAGATAATGGAGCTCATGCAAGGACAGCAGCACAGAGGCAGGCACACCCACACCAGCACATTAGCCACAGTGGCGAGGGCGCCGATCCACATTAATCTCAGGATCCTGCAATGCAAACAACAACAATATCAGGATTCTGCCCGCAGGAGGGATGTGTCTGGAACTCTGGATGGATGGATTAAGATGCAGTAGATCGAGTTCCCACCCTTTGGCGAAGTAGATGAAGCCGGCGCTGGCGATGGTGATGAGGCCGATGGACGACAGCAAGTCGCTGGTGGTTCCGGCGATGTAGGCCACCACGAGGCTCATGAGGTCGAACATGGTGGTAAAGACGAGCGCCTGCACGCTCGCCTTCCGGTTGAAGAGCAGCGCGATTATGACGAGCGACGTCACGAACGACATGGCGTTGGAGTAGTAGAACGTCAGGTACCGCGAGCGGTTGGTGGACTGCAGCACCGGCGTGCCGGCGGCGCGGCCACCACCGTCGTCTTGCCACAGGCCGCCCGGCGGGTTGAGGCCGGCGCTGTAGGCGATGGACACGGCGAGGGTGGCCAGCAACATCAGCCACTCGCGCATCTTGTCCAGCGCATCCTTCTTCACCTCCCAGTCCTCCCTGTCCTTCTTGATTTTCTCAAACTGGTGGTCGCGGTACCTCTCCAAGCAGTTCTTGTCCGAAGCACGAGCATCTTCTTTCTTGCGAGCATCTTCTAATTTCTTGCGAGCATCTTCTTCCTCTTCCTTCTTCTTCCGAGCAACATCTTCTTTCCAGTGACGGAGCCAAATCTACGCACACGGGGTATATATATATTCCAAAAACAATAATTATCTCAAAAATATAATATAATAGACATTTTAGTAATATATAATACACACAATATATAATACAGAATCATTGTATGTAGTGCGTGTTACAGAAAACATGGGAATTTCAATGCAAGGAATACCGTACCTCTAAGAATACCATTAGCGCCGCCTCTGCTTCTTCCTTCTTCTTGCGAGCTTCTTCTTCCTCTTCTTTGCTCCGATGAGCAGCAGCTTGCTCTTCGTTGTCGGCAACGCTGGGTTTATCTTTACCCCCGGCGGCTTCGGCTTCGGCTCCGGCCGCTGTTGTTTCCTGGATGATTTCGCCATCGCGTTGTTCACGCTCACGCTCACGTTCAACTATAATACCAAGAACATGAGACGACATTGTGATGGTGGACGATGGATGTAGGAGCCGGCGCCGGTGCTGGTGGTGCTCTTGCCGAATTTCAGGCGGAGTTGTGTATATATAATATACTACGTATATGATATGATGACGCGCGCCCGTGTGAGTTGTGACGACATGCATGCCTGCCCATGCGCGCCCATGTTGCAGCGCTTTCGCGGCCACCAAGCAATTCCGCCGCACCTTCGATTGCTTGTTGGAGCCTCTCGAGTACCAACCGAGCATATTGCATATTGCATATTGCCCTTTGCTTGTTTTCATTACTTAGTGAAGGTGACAAAAGGGTGCAGCTTTTTGAGACGTCGTACCCAGGAAGTTTTTTTTTTTTGAAAAAAACAATTTAGACGCGTGGAAGATCACAACCCTAGCACCACCGCACATGTACACTATTGGGGAAAAAATGATTCAAGAGAAAGTCTCTCTAATTAATGGAGATGAACATATCTAGGAACCGTCTTCATAAATGATCAGATGACCTCCAGGCAAAAGCCCACCTCTGTTAATCTTTTTTCCCCTAGAAGTGGACATCCTAAGTTGTTGACCATCTCGGGAGGAAAAAAAATCCTATTCACTCTCAGAGGCCTAGATATTACCACACTGATTAGAGAAAAACAAAATTACCCACCACAATTAATAAGTTACCATTCACAAAGCATACTAAGCAATAATTAATTGGTCCCACTCATTTATTCTTAAAAATGGGCGAGGTTTTCCTATCTTTTTGAAAAAAATCTGGCCGGATGTACATGGAGGCCACACACCTTTAGAAAGGTGGCAAGCAAAATTTAGACGGCTACGCCAAGATCTAAGGAGATGGGCTAAAAACATAAATGGTGCGTATAAAAAGGAGAGATAAAAAAAGACTCATGGATACATTAGATAAATTAGACAGAAAAAAGGCGGAGGTCTCACAACTAGATGATAACGAAATAAATCTAATGTGTATGTGCTAAATGATAGACTAGCGTAGCTGTTGAGAGGAGGAATAAAATGGTACCAAGGGGCTATATATGGATAAAAACATGCTAGAAGGAGATGCAAATACCAAACATTTTAAACTATTGGCTAAGGGAAACAAAGGAAAACACATATTTTCTACTTAGAACATGAGGAAGGGTTAATACCATAATATGTGGTAATATAGAATTTATATCACCATGTATATATTAAAAGCAATTGTTTGGCCCTTTGGAGAACAACTCTGTGTCTATGGATGAGTTCCGTTGTGAATGATATTATTGTGCATGTAAACGATGGTGGGGGAGGGGCTTAGTAGTTGATACTAGTTGTTTGTAGATGTCTACCATGCGAAAGGTCATGTAGCCTAGTGCTTAAGAGCTTTAGTAGCACCTCATGTCCTGGGCTCGACTATCCGTAGGAGAGAATTTAGGTGCCGTTTGGTTCAGCGGACATGGTGGGATGGGATGAGAAGAACCCACTTTTGTAGCTGTTTGGTTGAGACTTAGGTGGAACTCTAGGACGTCCCACCTAGGAAATATCATGGGCATATTAGCAAGAACTAGGGGCGACCTCGTCCACCCAAAGAGAATGTACCGAGGCGTCCCACTCCGACACGTTCCTGTCTCTGCATGATTTTTCCCTCCCCAACGCTTCTTCCTCTTCTCCGCCACCATTCTTCCTTCTCCTCCAGGTGGCGGGCGAGCTTGTGGCCTCACGCTCGAGATCTGGCGCCCGGCTGAGCGGCTCCCAAGCGGGCGAGCTCCTGCACAGACCACTGACGGCCATGGTCTGCATCCTATCGGGCCATCTTCAGTAACTCTAGTTTTTTGCAGTGTGAGAAAAACCTATGTCAACCAGAGGACATGAATCCATGTCAGGAGGACTAGAGGAAGGGTGGGGCTATACACCCAGATTCGCCTCCACTGTCCTCCATCACTGCAAGAAAATGAGATCCTCGTGTGAGGACTGCCCTGGTCTACTAACCTAAACTAATTAGTGTTGACCCAGATGATGGATTTTTTATTGATACACTTAAAACTGAAGAAGGAAGAAATAGATCGATTTGCTGCTATTGAGGAGAAGAAATTGGAGGATCCATACAGCATCAACAAGTGTGTCACGAGCTTGAACGCTTACACGGTCTACAAATGGGAGAAATATTGGTGGCAACCAACATCTTCAAATGCAAGGAGAACAGAGAAGTATTCTTATCATTTTCTACTGATGCATTACGGTTGGCTTGGATTAAAAGGGAAATTGGGCGTGCGCAAACAAACCTTCAGGATTTGTTTCAGGATTAGATAGATGCCAGGATGTACTTTTGCATTAGACTAATAGCTTTTGTTAACCAGGTGGCAAATGCTTTTGATTGCCTTCCAACCTAGGTAGTAGGTGGTAAACTTGGTTCTAGCTAGTTACACTCTTTTTGGTAGATGCAAGTAGAATATATTAAGTTGCTAATTAGGGGTACAAGGGCTGCAATGGCCCTGACTTTTATATCAGTAAATACAATGTTACTAGGTCCTTCGTGCTATGTAATGATCCCACATCCTTCGTGCTATGTCATCTCACTTGTGATTCCCAGCTTATTGAATGCTTGTATATCACCATTATAGTTCAGATCTCCATTTAGCATGTCAACAATCTGGTTCCTGTGTCCGTGCCGGTCAGATCTCTTGCCATGGTTTGTGACCAACCAGATTTGGAGAGGAGCTAGCTGTATGTGACGAAGGCTTTCTTGTGGTGTTTTGTGACTGAGCAGACGTGGAGATGAGCTACTTGGTCTCTTCAGGATGCAAATGAGACGTATGAAGTTTCTCTTTTTTTTTTGAATTAAGAGACGTATGAAGTTTGTATGCTGCTGGATGTATTTATAATTTCAAGTAACGGCTAGTTGTCTTCCTTGAATGCAACGGCTAGCAAAGAGCTTCTCAAACGTGAACAAAATAATCCTTTGTTTCTCCAGTGGTGATGCCAATGCAAAGAGCTGCTGATTTACTTTCCTGTGTTTTACTTTTCAAAAAAAACTTTCCTGTGTTTTTGAACCCTACAGGATTGGAGAAACCTAGCACATCATTTTCTTTGTTTTCCCTATCCCTACATATTGCCTATCCTATGATCCAAAGAGGGCCTAAATATTTTGTTTATAACCATTTAAGCACAACTACATGTGTAAACCACTCGATACATTTACCGACATTCCATCCAAAGTGATGTTAACCCGTGTATTTAGAATTGTACTCTATTAGACCCATTGTTTGTACTCCCTACGTCCTAAATATAAGTCATCGACTCTCAAAATGACTTAAAGCAGAAATAATGATAGCCACCGCGAATTACTCCGCTTGGCTGGATGCGTGCAAACAAGCATGCATTCTGGTCAAACCTCGCAGGCAAAGATGTGTGGTCAAACTTCACACTGACTTTACGCTGGCAACGAGTGATTTCAAACTATCTCTTCCTTTCTGTTTTGACAGCAAAAGGCAAAAGAAAAAGAAAAACGTGGTCGGCAAAACCAACATGATTTCTAGTCATGCCCGATAACCACTCCGGCACGACCACTGTTTCTTGTTTTTGCGTTCGTAATTTCATTACTGTAAACACCCCGTAACCTCCTTCGTTTTATTCAAATACACCCGCTAAAATCAGGCCTCTTCCTCTCCCAAAAATTTACGTCATATACCATAGAATATTTAACACATGCATAAAGTATCGAATATTTGACACATGTATGAAGTATTAAATATAGACTAAAAAAATAACTAATTGTATTGATTGCAACAACTTTGCAAGACGAATTTTTTAAGCCTAATTAGATTATGATTTGACAATAAAGTGCTACACTAACACATATGCTAGTGACGGATTAATTAGGCTGACGGATTCTATAATTTATTTTTTTATTAGTATCCAAACACCCCATACGATACCTTATATAACACCCCGACGTAACACCCTAAAATTTTACAGCTGGATTTAGGCCTCAGTTCATAGTTTTTTTTTAGGTACAGAGACATCTGTCGACGTGCAAGTGCAATGGCATTGCCGCTGCCCACTAGCATCGATCATCACAAACACCAGAGATGAAAGCTGTCTCGATCGCGTGCACACCACACGCATGCAGCCTCATTCCAGTTTCTGCATCGGGTACTCGAGCAGCGGGCGGACCGGCGGCGCCGGCAGCGCGGCGGGAGGCGGGCGACGTGCAGTGATCGCGCTCGTGGTCGGGCCGGCGGCGGCGGCGGGCGTGGACGACAGCAGGAGGCGGAAGGTCCACGCGAGGACGTCGGGCGCGAAGACGCGGAAGACGAGGAAGACGTCGTACCAGCTGGGGCGCTTGACGTAGGCGTCGCCACGGCAGGCGCCGGCCACCAGCGCCCGCGCGTACGCCTCCACGTGCGCTCCCCCCGGCAGCGCCGCCGCCGCCGCCTCGCGCTCTTCCTGCTTCCACTGCACCTCCGCCGCGCCTTCCTGATGATGGTCCAGCGTGAACTTGCCGCCGCCGGCGTCGCCGCCGACCCAGCCGTGCGTCGCGACGGTTACGCCCACCTCATCCTTCACCTCGTACCGGAGCGTCTCGTAGAAGTCCACCACCGCCGCCTTCGCCGCCTGCCGTACGTGCCACATCATCAGTCGTGTTACTGTTACCAGTAGTTATGCGGCGGCAAACAGCTTTCTTCTTCAGAGTTCAGACAAGAAGAGGAAAAATAAAGGCTTGTCATTATTACATACAGAGTAGAGGCTCATCCTTGGCATCGGCAGCCAGCTCTCGACGGACGCGTTGACGACGACGCGGCCGTGGCTCCGCCGGAGGTAGGGCAGCGCGGCGTAGGTAGGGTACACGTTGCCCCAGAAGTTGATGTCCTGCAATTTTATTGGCATGCGTTACATTGCGTTTAGTTTCCCTTTCTGATGGCATGCATGTGCATGCTGATCCTCGACGACATGACAATTCATACCATGAGGTGCGGGAAGGCCGTGGTGTCGCCGGCCTCCTCGAAGGTGAAGTCGTGGCTCAAGCTCACGGTGTTCACCAGATGGTTCACTGCCCACGCATGCATGCCCAGCAGGTGTGTGTCAGAAGAAGGCAAGGATTATTGCAGTTGCAGACAAAGAGGATTCGACGACTCACGCTGTCCGAAGTAGCTGACGGTGTCGGTGACGAGCCTCCGGCAGTCATCCTCCTTGACGACGTCGGCGGCGATGACGAGGACCTGGCCGGCGCCCAGCTGGCGCGCGTTGTCGCGGATCCCGAACAGCCGCCGCTCCCGCCGCGCCACCAGCACCAGGTTCGCGTTCCGCCGCGCGTACTCGTACGCGATTTGCTGCACTTGCACGCACACGGTGGGCGTGTGTCGTCGTGTGTTCATCATGCTACTAAATTGATCGCAACGAAACAGTGAATCTGCCGTACGACATCGATACCTACCTCGCCGATTGCGGAGGATGCGCCGGTGATGACGACGACTTTTCCCAGCATGTCCTCCTTGGTGAGGGTCTTGAGCGCCCACTCGACGCCGCGCAGGAACGACAGCGTCGGCCACGCGAACGCCAGCATCACCATGCTCGCCGGCGGCACCACCAGGTCCATCACCGCGTTCACCAACCGATCCATCCTAGCTTTAGCCCTTCCCTCGATCTATCACTCCCTGTCAACTCGATCCACACCTGCAATGATCTTACTCTGAATGAGAATGCTGCGTGGATGAGCTGACGGACGGAGAAGAGATCGAATGGAGGAGATGGAGTAGTCACTTGACGAATCCAAGTTGTGCTTCTGTAGTCTGAGGAACGGAACGGCCGGGGATAAGGACAGGCGAGGGTGGTGAGAGACGGACGGGTGCGGTGCATGGCGGGCAGCTGCGTGCGAGGCCCTGCCGGCTGCCGCCATGCGCACGTCGGTCCAGAACCAGGAGGAGGCACGCTTTGGCCACTTCCTTAGCCGCCGCTCTAGCTTAGGTACTTGTCACTCGAGACATCTTCTGCCTGCTCTGCGTCTGCATATACGTGCCGCTTCTGAATTCACCGGTGTTGTCAGCTGGTTTGCCTTCAGTAAATTGAGCAGTTTCCTCTGTAAGTATTTTTGGCTTCTAATTCACCGCACCGGTGGTCACCGGACACACAGATGTCACCGCTATATAAATTTTGGGACCTAATAAATATGAAAATTCAAGAACTGGAGATCACAGATCAGAGTGATATCATCGTACGTCCAGGCTCCGAGATTCAAATAGATGACATCACTGTGTAAGTTTAAGGATCGTTCATGAATTTTACTCCCCGTGGAATTAAAACAGTGAATACTCCAGCACTTGCCAGTGGTTCAGAGAAGTAACAACGGTGAAGAAGAAGCAGAGTATTCAAGTATGCAAGCCATATATGTACACGAGGAATTTCCCTTCCGAAACCAATCCAATTATTTTCCTGGAACAAACATCACATTTTGATTTTGATTTTGTTTTTGCCGTCTCCTGTACGCGCGAAGAATAGCCGATGTTGCTGACGATCACTACCCAGTTATACAAGCTGGCATGGCTAGAACGCGCAGCACCGCGCCGTGAGGCCGCCGGAGTCGCCGGCCGACGACACCTGAATCGCCTGCCCCTCCTCGACGGCTCTCGCCTCGTCATCCGCCGCCGCCGCGGTGGCAGCCAGTGCCTTCCTGCTGACGGCGCGGTAGATCTCGGTGAGCAGGGTCTCGAACGCGGCATCGACGTTGGTGGCGTCGAGCGCGGAGGTCTCGACGAACGAGAGTCCTTCCCGCTCCGCGAACGCGGCGGCGTCCCCGCGCGGCACGGCGCGGAGGCCGCGCTGCTTCGCCAGGTCGGTCTTGTTGCCGACGAGCATGACGGCGGCGCCGCGGCCGTCCGCGTGGTCCCGGAGCTCACGGAGCCACCGCGCCGCGTTCTCGAACGTGGCCGCCTTGGTCACGTCGTACACCAGCAGCGCGCCCACCGCGCCGCGGTAGTAGGCGCTGGTTATGGCGCGGTACCGCTCCTGCCCCGCCGTGTCCCAGATCTGCGCCTTGATCGTCTTCCCGTCCACCTGTGATCGTGATCGGTCGATGAGCGTTGAGTTGAGCAGAGCAGCCAGTCATGGCCGGCCGGTCAAGCGAAGCGATAGCCGATATGGTGGTGGATACAGGACGCATGCAGCAGCACGGTACGGGCGTACCTGGATGGTGCGGGTGGCGAACTCGACGCCGATGGTGGACTTGGAGTCGAGGGAGAAGGTGTTGCGGGTGAAGCGGGAGAGGAGGTTGGACTTGCCCACGCCGGAGTCGCCCACCAGCACCACCTTGAACAGGTAGTCGTAGTCGTCCGCGGCCTGCTGCTCCCACGTCGCCGGCCGCCGCCCCGACATCGCCCCTCCGCCCCCGCCCGGCCCCTTGTTCCCTTCCCTCCGGCGTGGGTGTACTCGATCGATCGGCTTGCGTGACTCTGCTGCTGCTGGCTGGCTCGTGGCTCGTCGCGCCTCGCTACCTGCTCCCTAGCTTCTTCCTCGTAGGCTTCGCCGCCACTCGGTGTTATTTTCTCTGCTGGCGCCTCCGATCCCGCCTGCTCTTGTTGCTTTGGCGGCTTGCTGGCTGGCTGGCCTGTGGGCTGTCCGCCGGCTGTGGCTTTCGCTTTTGAACAGAAGACCCAAGCCGGGGGTGGTGGAGGAGGAGACCCAGTCCGTACGAGCAAATGGTACGGCCACACCACGCGTGCACCTTGGGGCTTGGGCCACCTCACTTCTCTTTTTCTTGTGTCTTGTGTCAAAAAATGCCTACCATAGCGTTCCTAAAAGAAAAGCCATGAACAAGTGTATTCCCAGATCAAATCGAGTATATTATGGTGATTTGTATTTTTTTTTAATCGTGATTCTTTTGCCTGGTGTTATCATGTAGTATTTTTTTTTGTTAGCAATCAATGGCTGAATATTAGGATCGCTCTTAAAAAAGACAAACGAAACACTTGGAATGCTTACGGATCTCTTAGGTCCTGTTTTAGTTACTATGAATTGAAAGGAATTGGAAAGTAACCTCATAATGAAATGTGAAACAGTTTCTAGATATTGGTTTTAATTCATGAGATCCAAAATAACAAGCTTTTAGGGAGTGCTTGCACGCCTCTCAAGGCCATTTGAAGTTGGAAAACAGACACATAAGATGAGCTTAAAACTATAGACTTCAAAGAATGTCTGTATATCCAACCACAATTGTCAGGAACAAGGTTGTGTCCAACAAAGCTCTTTTTCGTTGTGGAGCACGCACCGGGAGGAATTGCAGTGTGGATCTAGCCATATCCCACTATGGGAAGGACACACCAATGGAAGTTGAGAAGAGAAGAGAGAAGAGTTCAACGGACACGGTTTCAACCAGAGCCACCCAATGCGAGTCGGCCGGCTCTACGTGTCCACTGAAACACGCACAAAAAATCGGCAGAGCTATCTATCACGCACTCATGCACTGAGAAAAGTCAACGGAATTTCCCTCACGGTTGGATCATCATAGGACGTCTTATAACGACGTTCATGATGAGTGGTCACTGAACTCAAGTTTGATGGTGTTATCTAAGTCTCAAATGATCAATTTACAACATGTATAGGATTATAGGTCCTAACTTGTTAATTATCACTGGAGGTCCAAATAACTTAGCACATGATTGTCGTGGCTATATGAGATAGATAGTGGACTCCATTGGATGTGTTATATTTTTTTTTTCATTGGTTATCACGTGCAACCCAAAAATCATCCAATTCAGTGGCATGAAATAACAGACGTCGCATAATCCCTTCATTCTAAATTGCAAGTCATTCTAATATTTCTAAATTCTTATTATGCACCTACATATATGCTATATCCATATATGTACTAAAATCTATGTATATAAAAAACCCCAAAACGACTTACAATTATGAATATATAGGAAGTAGATGCTAAGCAATTAGATGATCAACAAGCTCTGAACCTTGAGTGAACCACATAATAAGTTCAGATTTCTAGATATGCAAGCATAATAGTTTGTGTCTTTGCGGACTAAAGTGACACCACCAAACAAATTTGAAATATTTTCTACTCTAACTCGGCCAAAACTTGTATTTGTAATTTTTACTTATTTCAAACAAAGATAACGGCAAAGGCTTTGGCGTTGTTTCTATTTTTTTCTATGACTTGCGAGCGCCCATACGTCTGATCGTGCTAGCGTCGGATGGTGCTTGCTGCATGCCACGCGAGTACGTGCAAATCGCTCGCACAGGCGGGACCGCCCCGCGCCGCTCCTTTCCCGCGCAAATGCCCGTTCGTGCTTGCTCCGCTTCCGGACCGCGCCCGAGCCCACGTGGGACCTAGTCACCTGACGCTCTGTGGATGCGCACCATGGATGCGTCTGCCGGCCTTAGGCCCCGCACGGTGACCCACGGCGGCACCAGCAGGTGGCTGCGGCAGGTGGGTCTCATTGCAACATGTGTAACACCAGATCTACTTTTACAACATCCAGAAACACTTGCAACATGCGTTTGAAATAGCAGGGAAAAACACATGTCTTGACATTGCAAACATATGCATCATCCAGATAAAACACTTGCAACATACGTATGAAACACCTAAAACATACGCTTGCAACATGCATGTATATGCAACATCTAGATCTACCTTTGCAACATCTAGATGAAACACGTGCAACATACGTTTGAAATAGATAAAAATATTTGGAATATACACTTGAAACATACGTGTATAGCCATTGCAACATGCATCATCCCGATCTGCTTTTGCAACACCGATATAAAACACTTGCAACATGCCTCTGAAACATTTAAAACATACGTTTGCAACATGAGCTTTCAGCACAACATCTCCTTACTGCTTAGGAATGGTGGCTTGTCGGTGCATGGAGTTTACCGGTGTAGAGCTCGCTCCTCTGGTGGAGAAGGTGGGACTGGCTGGCCGAGAAGGCCTCGAGGCGGCGTGGTAATGCTAGCGGATGGAGATGGAAGCTTGACGACGGACGGCGGCAAACAACGGCGCAGGCGGGGCAATGAAGGTCAGCGTCGTGCTGGGCGGGCCGGTGCCGAAAGGCCTGCGCTTGGAGGTGCGGTCGGAGGTGGCATCACGGAGACAAAGCGACGCTGCGAGCGACTCCTTGCGGCTGAGAACGAGCAAAGTGAATCAGTGTGTGAACCCCAGAGAAGCCTAAGCGCACGTTTAAGGGCCCGTTTGGCATGGCTCGCCTCGTGAAAAAATAGCTCTGGCTCTAGCTCGTATGGAAAAGCAGTTTTTCTGACTCTGGCTTATTTTATACGAAAACGTTTGGTAAAACGGCTTCTCCTAGTGTAAAGAAGATGTGAAATGTCCAAAATACCCTTATATATTTTTTTTCTTTTTCTCTTCATTTTTCTTTCTTTTTTTTCTTTTTCTTTGCTTCTCCCTTCTTTTCTTCTCCTTATCCGAACGGCCTCACTCCATCCATCTCTCTCTCTCGGGCGTTCGGATAAGGAGCTACCGGCACCCACTCCCTCCATCCATATCTCTCTCTCTCGGGTGTAGCAGAGGAGGCGGTGAGGCGGCTTCGAGGCCGCCCACCGGAGCGGGGAGGGCCGACAGTGGGGCGGAGCTGAGAGCTCGAGCTCGAGGCAGTGAGGCGGAGCTGGAGACCCCAGGTGTGGAGTGGAGCAGGAGAGAGGCCGTGGCGGGAAGTGAAGTGGAGAGGAGAGCCGGGCGGTGAGGGCGAGCTCGAGGCCGATGGAGTGGAGCATGGAGGCGTGGATGGGCGGTGAGCAGGAGCATGGTGGGGCGAGCTCGAGGCCGACGGAGTGGAGCATGGAGAAGCAGCCAGGCGGAGCTCAAGGCCGACAGGGGCGTGAGGAGCGGCCGTCGTGTGTGGCGGCGGGGAGGAGAGCAAGCCGGGGACAGGGATGGAAAGTGACGAGCTCGAGCCGGGGTAAGCCAGTATTTTTGGCTTCTCGCGTGGGGAGGAACTGAGTCACCGGGTTTTGCGAGGCTTTTGCCGGCTTCTTGCCGCAAGCCGTTTTGCCTGTTGCCGTTTGGCAGGGCTTCGCCCGAAGCCGCTCGTGGAGCCGCGGCAAAAGCCTTGCCAAAGGGGGGCTAAATCTAACGAGGAGTTAATACGTCCTATGAAAAGCACCGTCCGGACTCCCTATCCTAATCATCTCGGCTCCAATTAAGGTGGGTAAGTGGGTTTTGACTCGCAGGTCTTGGCACGGAGGCGGTTTTCTGGGAATCCGCCTTCGGTGCAGGAGTGATGGACCACCTGTTCTAGTGGCGGCGGCGGGACCCGCCCGCACCTCTCACTGTCTCGCTTCCTGCCCGCGCAGCTGCAGTTTAGTCTCCACCACAAGTGCTGTCGTAGCAGAGAAAATTGAATATTTGACACCCAATCCGGAGGCCGGTGAACATTTGACATCTAATTCGCGCGTGGTTGAAAATTTAACACTCTGGCTGCAAATTCATTGAAAACAGGTGTTTTCTTCTCCTTTTCTCCATTTAACATTTTTTTCTTTTTTCTTTTGCTTTTCAAGGCAACGTACCTTGGCCTTATCCATCCATTTCTTCTAAGAAACGAACGCATCTCTCTCCCGTACTCATTTTTCTTATTACTTAAATCACGTCCACGCCGCCGCTGGTCTTTGGAAGAAACCTTCTTAGTTATGCTGGCGGGTGAAGGTGGGTTGGCGGGCGGGCCGGTCTTAAACGAAAGCCGGCCATGCGTCTTGTATGACGGTCGCCGGAGTCTTGGGTGCTTGCGCTTAGCTAAAGCTCCGTCGTCTTGGCTCGCCACGATTGATGGAGGCCGTCGGCGTAGCCCAGAGGCGCCGGAATGGTCGAGCAACAGCAGGCCAAGGTACTTTGGTCATTCAACGTTGCCTTGAAAGCAAAAAAAAAAAAAAAAAATATTAAATGGAAAAGAGAAAAAAGACTTGTTTTCAACTAATTCACAGCTAGAGTATTAAATTTTCGACGACACACACGAATTGGATGTCAAATGTTCACGTGCGTCCAGATTGTGTCAAATATTCAATTTTCTCGTCGTAGCGTAGAGGGAGGCCAGGGCAGGGCAGGGCAGGGGCCAGCGGGGCCGGCGAGCGGGGATGGCGGGCTCGGCCACGTACTCCGCGTCCGCTACCACCGTGGTGGCGATGGCCAAGGGCAACGGCAACAGCAAGGGCGTCAGAGGCGGCGGCTCCGCGGGCACCAACAAGGTCAGCCTCCGCTCGGCCCAGTCCCCTTCCTACTGAAGAATATTCCGATTCCGTGGCCTCGGATTTGGGCGGGGTAGTCGCCCGGGATGGAGCAATGCAGGGGCGACGGTGCTTCGCGGGCAGGATTTTTGTTGCTGCTTACTGGAAATGGGAACATGGAAAGTGAGATGAAAAAAACGAAAGAAAATTTGATGGGTGTACAAGGTTCAGTCAAGTGAGTAGTCAAGGGGAAAAAAGATAGAGGGCCTCTTATATTGGTTGCTGGCTTCCTGCTATTGTAGAATAGGTCTTCCAGGAAAATGAATTTGGGATACTATCACAAGAGTTATTAAGGCATTGCATTTTAGGATTATGAACACATTGGGATCACTAGTCTTCAACCTAGGAGGTAGAATTCTGCAATTTGTGACAGATCAGGAGTACAGTTGGAGCATCCTTCTTCTCTCCGCTCCGTTTTGTGAAAGGTAGCAGCGGCACTTCAGTCCTGCAACAATGGTAGGGTGGTTCAGAAACAGATTTCAGCAAGGTTCCAGGATACTAGTATGAATGACCTAGTTTTTGCACCTTATAAAAAAATCCTAGTTCTTGCAGATTGCAAACCCAAAGTTGCCATATGTACTGCCTGCACCATATACTTTTCTTCTATTTTTTGTTCAATATATCTGAAATAGAATGATGACACAATCTAAGCCCATCGAAAGTAGATCTCTCTCTTACTTCAGTCAAACTGTGTGGTCTGAACATTTCGAGCAGTCTAAAAACATGGTATATATATGTCAGCATGCATTCAATATCTGTATGACTGTATTACATATTTTAGAACTTCTAGCATAACAACTTCAGACAAGTAGTTACAAATAATGAGGCCAAAGTTGACTAAGCTTTTCAGTATATGTGATCCATGGCCATGGAGAAACTGCAAATCTTCAAAATGGATTA
Organism: Miscanthus lutarioriparius; assembly: GCA_904845875.1. Classification (NCBI taxonomy): domain Eukaryota; kingdom Viridiplantae; phylum Streptophyta; class Magnoliopsida; order Poales; family Poaceae; genus Miscanthus; species Miscanthus lutarioriparius. The sequence continues at coordinate 74,921,803 of CAJGYO010000017.1, forward strand.
TTTTTAACTACTCTAGTGTCTATCTTCCATCAGAATCCAGGATTTTTGGAAATTCAAGGCCTAGCAAGTTTGTCTATTGCATCATAGTACTAGAGAACTAGCTTGTCAATGTCATCACACCTAAAATCAGATAAAAAAGATTCACGTTTATGCTAAAGCTGACTATTTTCCACTGGGATCACTTATATTGAACCTAGGAGGTGGGATTTCTGCAATTTGAGACAGATCAGGAGTACGGTTGGAGCATCCTAACAATGATGTCTCTTATTTGTAGGTGACGCGGCCTCCTAGGATTACATCTAATGTTAAGCAGAACTTGAGGATTCTAAAATTTTGGAAGGTGACTTTTCCTGCATTCAGTTTTAAAACTTCCATTCCAACATTGCCATTGCCTATCTGCCTCCAGTGCTTAAATTCATGTCATGCTAAACTCCATATAAATTTTCTGCAATCGCATATTGTAAGTTTGTAACTGCATCAAGTGTTTCTTTGATGCGTTCATTTATTTTTGTTTCAAAAAATGGATTGAGTGCATGCAAGGTTAACTTTACAGCAGCAGCAGCGGAGTGTGTGTGTAGAGTTGTGTGTGGTTTTGTGTGTGTGTGTTGTATGGGTTCTTATCCCATTTTATTATCTTCTTAATATAATGATGCGCAGCTCTCATGCGTTTTCGAGAAAAAAGAAGACCAGCATGGGGTCAGATTATCAGATTCAGATGCATGTAATGCTTTTGTAGTTAGAAATGTTTGGGACTCACAGTAATTCTACTTTGTTATGCGGTGCGTCATTTTCAGAGTAAAACACATTAGTTGTTACAATTACCTAAACCTTTGTTCTCAGGAATTTGAAAGGAGGCAAACAAGTGGACCTCAGCCTGCTACTAGGTACCGCAAAAAGAAAGTAATAAAAGAAGTGCTTCCTGATGACACAGACTTCTACGAGGACCCTTCATCCACTCTTCACTTGTCAGGCTTGTCCTTCCTTTCAAATCCAATTCTCTTAAAATTACTGGTGATTCAAATTGGTCATTCTGAGTTGCTGACTTTGCCTTTTCATTTAATATAGGACAAATGAGGGTTTGGAAATTGCTTCACCAGTTATTCTTGTGGATGGCTACAATGTATGTGGCTATTGGGGAAAGCTTAAGAAGGATTTCATGAATGGGAGACAAGAAATTGCTAGACAAATGCTCATTGACGAATTGGTATCTTTCAGTGCAGTAAGAGGTCTGCTCTAAAGGATTAAACCAGTTATAATAGTGAAAATGTCTCAGTTGTGGTTTCTCAAAAGAAAAAGGGTCCCAATCATGCTGCCTACTTCAGCAATAACTTAAAGCTGATACGAAGTTGAACTACTTAGTGTACTACGATTTATAGTAAATTTAGTCACAGCTTACAGATGAATGTGACTAATCAAGTGTGGAACATAACTCAATCAGGTTTTCTTTACCTGATGGCAATACCATTTCCTCTTCATTTTCTCAGCAATTTTTAATTTCCTTGATAGCCATGTACGATCTTATGTCGGCTTTTATATCATTTGTTCCAATTATATTGCAGAGGTAAAAGTTGTAGTGGTTTTTGATGCTGCCAATTCAGGGCTTCCAACACATAAGGAAACATATAAAGGGTAAGAAACTATAAATTGATTTTTGGTGCTAGTCCCCCCCCTTCTCACTAAATAATGATCCTGTTATGACCTGGCATCCCCTATGCCAGCCGCAGGCCCAATAGTGGCTAGGGGGCGGCTCTGTTAAGGGGCTTAGAGGCCCAATTTATCACTTATTTGTTATTTTCTTAGAGATAGATATAGTTCCTTAATTATAGCGTCTATAGGGAAGGATAAATACTTGTAATCTGTGATGATTGGAAGATAAGCAGCAGCAACCTAATTTGTTGCCGGCTTCCCTAGGGAGCCCTAGCCGCACCCCTCTGTCCTCCCTGCGCCGTGATCACGGCGCCTATTCGTCGTCCTCGCTTCCCTAAGCTTCGTCCACCGATCTCTCACCCCTACACCCTACGCAACAAGCCTGGTAGGATCCGTAATCCTATCAACCTGGTATCAAAGATGTCAGGCCCTAATCCCACCACCACCCTGCCGCCGCCGCCGCCGATCACCTCTACCGTTTGCCGTGGTGGTCACCACTCGCCACATTACTACGCCTCCGCTCGCGCTTTGATGATGGCGCTTCTTTGACTGGTGACGCCGGATCGGGTGGTCGCCGCCATTAGGGGAGCTGGTTCGCTTCGGTGGTCGCCATCCGATCCCTACGGCGGTGTGCCACCGCCAAGAACGGTGCGACGACCACCTACCGGTGGTCTTTGCCGTATGGGATGCCCCACTCCAGCACGACGGGCGTTCCCATCCATCTCCTCCGGATGCCGCCTTCTCCTTCGCCGATTCCGTCGTGGGCTTTAGCCTCGGACGACCCGACCCGATGTACACCATGGCGACCTCTCTCCCATTGCGACATCGGTGAGTGCCACCGCCCGCTACCGCCGTTGTGGTCTTCCACGGGGGACCCCAGGCCGATGGCTTTTCCTATGGGTGTTCCGACAACCCCCTCTTCTACGGACCTGGGCACCTAGGTGTGAGTGCCTCCCCCGTCCACGAGCGGTGTTAAGCCCCCTTCGTCCGTGGCGCGCGATGGTGCCCCTCGTGGTGCTCACCCTCCGCGTTTCTACAAGCTCGAGTTTACGACCACGACGGCTCGAGGACCCCTTGAATTGGCTCAATCACTGTGAGCAATTTTTCCGAGGGCAGTGTACCCTCGCCTCATATCGCACCTGGCTCGCGTCCTATCATCTGATGGGTGCGACCCAGACATGGTATTACGCCCTGGAGCACAACTAGGGCATACCCACCTGGGACCGTTTCAAGGAGCTGCTGTAACTTTCGGGCGGCGGTTCGTAACAACCGATTGTCCGAACTTCGCTCGCCTTCCGTTCACCTCCACGGTGCGCAGACTACTCGGCTCGCTTCAACGCGTGCGTTTCGCCATGCCCGCAATCTCTTGGGCCCTTGAAGGCCGAAAGCTGTTTTAGGGCGGCCTCCGGAGCATATCAAATTGACGTGGAGCCGGGAGCCCCAGGACCTTCAGACGGCCATGCATCCGGCAGGCGTTCTCGAAGGCCGGGCTAATGCCACTATGCGGCCAGAGACGGCGTGGCGCCCGCCACCCTAGCGGCCGTGTCTTCAAAGGTGCCCCCCGACCCCGGTGCAGTGCGCTCTCCGGCAGCTATCGGCGCGGCTGCTTGTTCCAAGCAACGGCGAGGGTCGTCGGCCCCTCGCCGGCCTTTCCGCCGCGCTTGTCTCGGTAGAGCAATTGAGCGTCGCCGTGGTCTTTGCTATAATCGCGACGAAGTCAGATATGCGTGGCCATGTGTGTCCACGGCTCTTTTATCTGGAGTCCACGGATTTTCTCGACGACGAGGTTCCCGCGGAGGTGGCTGCGGTAGCAGCCTTCCAGGAGGATGCTGCACCTCAGGAGGTTGTTCCTGCCGCTGTCCAGGAGCCCGCAGCCCAGCCCACCGTCTCCCTGTATGCCATCGCCGGCATCCGGACTGAGAATGCCATGCTCCTCCCGGTCCATGTTCATGGCCATTGTCTCGTGGCGCTCCTCGACTCGGGCTCGACACACAACTTCATCAACGCCGACCTCATGCGCCGCCTACGCCTCTCCACCGCGCCACATCCTTCCATGCGGGTGTTGGTGGCTAACGGGGACCGTGTGCCCTGCGAAGGGGTTGCCCGTGATGTCGCTCTCGCCATTGGTGGGGAGGAGTTTACCATCAGCTGCTTCGGCATCAACCTCGGGGGGTTCGATCTCATCCTCGGCGTCAAGTACCTCCGCACCTTGGGTCCTATTCTCTGGGACTTCGAGGATCTGTGCATGGCATTCACCCGCGGCGGCCAGCGTATTCTGTGGAAGGGCATTGGCTTTCCCACGACGACATTCGGGAGCCAGTCACGCGGGCGGTCACGGCTGCCCCATCACAGCCCCTACTGGACCACCGCCTCCACCAGTTCGGGCCGGTCTTCGACGAGCCGCAGGGGCTGCCACCGGCGCGGCCATATGATCACCGCATCCACCTGCTTCCGGGCACAGCACCGGTCGCGGTTCGTCCCTACCGCTACCCACAGCTACAGAAGGACGAGCTGGAACGACAGTGTGCAGCCATGCTCGCCCAAGGCATCATCAGACCGAGCACATCCCCGTTCTCCGCCCCCGTGCTTGGTGCGCAAGGCGGATAACTCCTGGCGTTTCTGCATCGACTACCGCGCTCTCAATGCCAAGACATCTAAAGACAAGTTCCCGATCCCGGTGGTTGATGAGCTCCTCGACGAACTGCATGGCACCAGGTTTTTCACCAAGCTCGACTTGCACTCGGGCTACCATCAGGTGCGGATGCATCCTGACGACGTCGCCAAAACGGCGTTCCGCACACACCACGGGCACTTCGAGTTTCTGGTGATGCCATTCGGCCTCTCCAACGCTCCGGCAACCTTCCAGGCCCTGATGAACGACGTGCTTCGCCCCTTCCTCCGCAGGTTCGTGCTGGTGTTCTTCGACAACATCTTCATTTTTAGCTCTTCGTGGGCAGAACACTTGCAGCACATCCGCATCGTCCTCGACGCGTTACGGGCGTACAGGCTCCACCTCAAGCGCTCCAAATGCTCATTTGGGGCCTCCTCGGTGGCCTACCTCGGCCATGTGATTTCAGCGGGCGGTGTCGCCATGGACGCCGACAAGGTGGCCGCTGTGGCGTTGTGGCCGACCCCACGGTCCGCCCGTGGCCTGCGCGGCTTCCTGGGCCTCGCCGGCTACTATCGGAAGTACATCCGCGACTTCGGCGTCATCGCAGCCCCGCTGACACGCCTCCCGCGTAAGGATGCGTTCGCTTGGTCCGATGAGGCGGACACGGCGTTCAGCGCTCAGCGGCTCGTCTACGAGCCCGTACTCAGATGCCCGACCGCAGCGATTCACCTTGATCGTGATGCGTCCGGCCGGTTCGCGCGCGTTCTTCACCAGGGCCGGACCGCCGCTTTCGCCTTCTTCACCGCCGCCACGCGTGACGTCATCTCAAGCTCGCGGCTTATGAAGCGTGAGTGATCGAGCTCGTCAGCCAGACGCCATTGGCGGCGGCCATACGTAGAGGCGTCACTTTTTGGTCCGCACGGATCATTCTGACCTCAAGTTTTTCGACCAACGCCTCTCCACCATGCCGCAACACCAATGGATCGATGAAGTCTGTTTGGGTTCGACTTCGCTGTGGAATATCGCCCCGGACCGCTTAACACTGTGGCGGATGCTCTGTCCCGCCACGATGTCGAGGACGGCGCTGCTCCAGGGGCGGCTGTGCGCTTGCTGTCCACGCCGACATTCGCCTTCCTCGACGACAACATCCGCGCAGCAGCTGGCAGCGATCGGGGACGCCGACTTTTTCGCCGGCGCCTCCGGGAAAGCGCGTTGGCGCGATCTGGCGTGTCGACGACGGTCTCCTGCCCCACGGTGCTCGCATATTCGTGCCAGCTTATGATGACCTGCGCCACCAGGTGCTCCTCCTGGCTCACTCGGCGGGCCACGAGGGAGTCAGAAGACGCTCCATCGCCTGCGCTCGGACTTCTACATCCCGGGCGACCGCGCTCTTGTCAAAGACTTCGTGCGGGCGTGCGCCGTGTGTCGGCGGAACAAGACGGAGTCCCTGCAGCCTGCCGGATTACTCTAGCCCCTCGACGTTCCGTCCCAGGTTTGGGCGAACATCTCAATGGATTTTATCGAGGGCCTGCCCAAGGTCGGCGGCAAATCCGTCATTCTCACGGTGGTCGACAGATTCTCCAAGTACGCGCACTTCATCGCCCTCGGCCATCCCTACTCCGCCGCCTCGGTTGCACGCGCATTCTTCAATGGCATTGTTCGTTTGCATGGGTTCCCTTCTTCCATCGTCAGCGACAGGGACCCGGTTTTCACTGGTCATGTGTGGCGTGACCTCTTCAAGATGGCCGGCGTCACGCTCCGCATGAGCACGGCCTTCCACCATGAGCATGCACGGTCGACCGAGGTGGTCAATAAGGTCATCGCAATGTATCTTGATGTGTGTCATGTGACTGCGCAAGCAGCGTGGAGTCGCTCGCTGCCTGGGCGAGTCTTCGCTACAACACCTCCTTCCACACGGCACTGCGCGCCACACCTTTTGAGGTGGTCTACGGCCGGCCACCTCCGGCCATCTTGTCCTACACGGCCGGGTCGGCCAAAACGGACACGGTGGACGGCCTTCTTCGGGATCGCGACGAGGTGCTCGCGAAGATTCGGGAAAGGCTTCTCCAAGCACAGCAGCTGTCCAAGAAATACTACGACGCGTCCCACCGCGACCGGGAGTTTGCCGTCGGGGATTGGGTATGGTTGCGCCTGCTCCACCGCACTGCCCAGTCCCTCGAGCCCCGCGCCAAAGGGAAGCTTGGCCCTCGCTACGCCGGTCCGTTCCAAGTGCTGGAGCGCATCGGCCAGGTGGTGTACCGCCTCCAGCTTCCGGAGGGCGCCCGTCTGCATGATGTCTTCCATGTGGGGCTGCTGAAGCCCCACAAAGGTGATCCCCCAGCGGCGCCTGCTCCTCTGCCGCCGACATCAGATGGCCGGCTGCTGCCAGCTCCGGAGCGCACCCGTCGTGCACAACTTCAGCGAGATATGTGGCACGTGCTTGTCAAATGGCGCGGCCTGCCAGCGGAGGACGCGACATGGGAGCCTCTCCAGCATCTTCGCGACGTCTACCCCGACTTCCAGCTCGAGGACGAGCTGTTTGCGCAGGCAGGGAGAGATGTTATGACCAGCATCCCCTATGCCAGGCGCAGGCCCAATAGTGGCTAGGGGGGCGGCTCTGTTAAGGGGCTTAGAGGCCCAATTTATCACTTATTTGTTATTTTCTTAGAGATAGATATAGTTCCTTAATTATAGCGTCTATAGGGAAGGATAAATACTTGTAATCTGGGATGATTGGAAGATAAGCAGCAGCAACCTAATTTGTTGCCGGCTTCCCTGGGGAGCCCTAGCCGCACCCCTCTGTCCTCCCTGCGCCGTGATCACGGCGCCCGTTCGTCGTCCTCGCTTCCCTAAGCTTCGTCCACCGATCTCTCACCCCTACACCCTACGCAACAAGCCTGGTAGGATCCGTAATCCTATCAGATCCATGCAAGTAAAGAGATCTAACTAATAAGATAAGTGGAAATTCAATATTTCTGTCAGGTCTTTACAGGCAGTTATTAGAGAAAACCTAACATACAGATTTTGCCTCATCGAACAGGGTCGATGTTGTATATTCTGCCGACTTATCTGCTGATTCTTGGATCGAGAAGGAGGTACATGTTGGAATTGCACATCAGAAGCATTGGCTAGAGTTCCTTGGGTAGAATTATGACGCTACTCACCAGTGTATGGTTGATGATCGAGTTCGTTATCTGGGATATGCATTTGGTGCAGTCCAGTGCTGTTTCTGTAGTCCTTGAGTGGTCATTGGAGGTGATAGTTTCCTTTTCCTCATATCTGAACTGAAGGCTCATGAGCCATGTTTGTGCTCTGTTCTTGGGGACAGATGCTTGATGCTGTAAATGTTGGACCTGAATTTGGTCCTGGTAGCAATGCTAACGGGCCAGGGGTTCTCCCTGGAACTCTAAAACACTCACCAGTCTATGGCAAAAATGCCCTATTATATGAAGCATACATGACCCCAAAAAAAGGAAAGTAATTGAGCCAGTTACAGCATGCAGGGAGGCCAGTACATCTTAATCCTAGCTGTGTCATAACCAACTGTTTGAATCTTTAGAGATTCTACGGAAAGGAATTTGCAATAGAAGTGCAATATACAGGAGGGCCTAGCCCCTTCCACCCACCGGCGTCGCCGGGATCAGTGGAATGAAATTCAGGTGGGGATCGGCTTTGATCCCCCCTGTCGTTGACCTCAAAAAAAATATACAGGAGCATTTTGCTGGTCCAAAGTAATGCAGTTTGTTCCCATTTCATCAAGAGGCATTTACTATAATATTAATTTTGGCACTACAATATTTCTCTGGACACGGGCACATGATTTTTGGAGCAAATGCTCTTGAAATGAGTTCATATCTGAACACAGATGAAATACATAATATGTAGGTACTGAGTGTTTTGCTGGTTCTTTCACTTATGTAGGTCGAAGCTTTGGTGGCAGATGGCTGCCCGAAAGTGTGGGTAGTAACATCCGATGCACTGGAGCAACAATTAGCACATGGAGAAGTATGTTTTCTTCCTTTCTATGATAAGTTGCTTTATTTATCTCTACCAGGCAATAGACATTTTTTCAGTATTTTTCTCACAAAAAAATATATTTTACTTTTGTTATTAAGTTCTGCCACAAATCTTATGATAGTGTCATGGAATAAATTTTGCCAGAAATGCTCGCTGGTAATATGCTAGCTATGTTTACATTTGTGAGGAAATTATCATCCAGAACAAGATGAATGGTGGAGAGCAGTTGAAAGTTTATACTTACAGCATACAAGATGGTGTTTGTTGCTACTTTCTTTTTCACCACATATTCACATGTTGCATTCGTGATGATTTAAAAGTAGTCTATATTGTATATTTTGTAGGGTGCTCTTATCTGGAGCTCTAAAAGATTGGTGAAAGAGGTTAGTCCTGTTTTTTTTTTTTGGCATTTCGTGGATTTGAATTTCTCAAACGATAATATATTTTCTTGTGGCTCCGCAGATAAAAGAATCGGAAAAGGAACTTGATCTAGAACTGAAGGAAACCAGGTCTTGAGTTACATCTTTGCAACGATGTTGCATCATTTTGTTTTAGAAGATTTGCTTTCTCCATCAAAGAGAGAGAACTTTACCTATCCACCTGTGGAGCAGCAAGAAATGCTGCATCCCTAAATTTCGTTCTGATACATTCTATATGAATCTAAAATTGACAGGTCGACGTCGTTGCAAGGAAAACTCCTGCAGCACAAGCTGAACCCAAAGGTTGTGCACGCACTAAAAGGTCTTAGGAATAAGCTTGAAGAACAAGAGCGGAGAAAGAAGTGATCACTAACTAATGTACCATGGTTGACAAGTGAAGAGGAAGAGAGCAGGTGTACATAAGTGCGTTTGTGCGCGGACATCAACTAACACTGGAGACTGGAGACTGAATCCATTGACAACGGAGAGAGGAGCTAAGTTCGATGCGAGCACAAAGGCCATTATGAGAAGGCGGAGAAGAGCATCAGGAGTATGCTAACATCATGTAAATGAATCTGGTTTCCTTTGGGGTGCAGGCAGTTTTGTGTAGACACCATCAGTGGCCTGTGGAAAATAAAACCACGCATGATATTGATGCAGCTTGTTATTGTTAGCTGCTGACGTTCTGAGATGGATTGCAAATCCCAATCAATGGATCCTTGTATATTACTCCCTCCGTACCAAATTATAAGTCACTTTTTTTTTTTTGTACATCCATATCAAAAAACTAAAAGCGACGGAGGGAGTACATTTTTTGTGTGTATGTTGTTATTGCCATAACAGTCAAATCCTTCATGTACTGGTTCACCGCACGACAACTAGCAGTGGCAGGTCCAATTCAATTCAAGGGTATTCAGCTGAATAACCATTATTTTTTATGAAAAAGTTGTATATATATGTACTCGAAAAATGTAGTAGAAAAATTATAGGAGGTCGCCTGTGTCAGGAGGGCCGGAGGAGGAGGCCGCGGGCCAATCCCTAGCATTCCCTCCCCGGTCCTCAATCCAGGGCTCCAAGCTGAACATGCATCTGAGGGCAGCGATGCAGGCGCCGCTGACATCCACCTTCATCAGGGCCTTTCGATGGCGACCTACGGCGGAGAATCAAAGGTTGGGGTAAACTCGCCGCCCCCTCGGCCGCGGTACGCCTTGATATAGGTGAAGGGGTGACCGGTCAAAGGAAAAGAAATAAGGGCAATAGGACACGAACGAAGAGAAACAGTGAAGATTTGCCGCGCTCTATGAGACTATTCTTTGGGAGCCTTAGAATACAACCATTGCAGGCAATATATGGATGTAACATCAAAACATGACATCCTGATTTTTTTGTCAGCGGTAAGCTATCTATATAATTCTGCAGATTAACAATAACAAAGATTACTCAAAAAAAATACTACAAGCTGATTTTAAGCTTCGCTTGATCTTGTATCGTCAGCATATTCATTATCTTGGGTTTCATCTAAGTTAGCCTCAGTATCCCCATCAGCATCCATATCTGGGCCGGCTTCTGAAGCTTTGTCTTTGGTGGAAGGAGGCACATGGCTACTCGCAGCCCTGCTGGTGTAATTGCTGTCTTCTGTAATGTTAGCCCCGGTGTGTTTTTCAATCATTCCAGAAATAGCTAACTTCGGAGACCATTCAAGAACATCATCAATTATGTTAGAAACCTTCTTTTGGTACCTAACAAGAGAGAGAAACAATAAAAAGGTTAATAAAGCGATTCAGAACATTCAATCAAACTTCATTGCTGGTGACAATGTATGGAGGTCACTAACATCATTAACCATGTTAAGGATACTCACGCAGCATGAGTTACCATCTAAAATCATGTGTCAGATCCATAAATTAGATTGCAGTAAGAGAGACACCATCTTATCGATAGCTATATGATTTGCTGAAAATTTGGACAAGGCCTATAGCAATTTTTGAAGTAAATGGTATAGTAGTTTTAATTTTTGGTAGTTATTAAACCTAATGGATTGAACATTTCCAGGCAGATAGAGCAATCGGCAACAAGTATTGTGATGCCTATCATATTGTTTTATGTGGAATTTGTGGAAAGAAAGAAACCAGTGAATGTTCCAAAATGAAAGCTCCACGCCTCATGGTAGCACTACGCGCAAATGAAGACAGAGCAGTAGCAGCGTGTTTTGCAGTAGCAGCGTGATTTCCAAAACATGTAATGTGGGCCTAGGCGAGCAGCAGCAGCATGTTTCCCAAAACATGTACAAGGGCCTAGACCTTTGACTGTATCCTGTGTGAGCTTTATCCTGTGTGAGCTTTCTTTGTTTGTCCCATTAACTTTCTGGGGACATCGCTAGTCCATTGGAGAAAAATTGTGTTCTTTCTTTCCCTACTTTAATGCAAGGCAGAGCTCCTGCCACTGTTCTTCCAAAAAATAAAAGCAAGGGTGGAGATACTGATCGCAGAAAACAAATTACCTGGCTCTAGCTGCTTCGTCAGGAGCATGGTGCCTAAGCAGTAATATCACCAATAGAGCAACAAGAGCATAGAAAAGTCTTGATGTCCACTTTGGCCGCTCTCCTTCATCCTTTTCAGGCCAAAAACGAACGAGTTCTCTAAATGTTGTCTCCTCTGCATTTATATTGGGGAAGAACCACACGCGTTTCCCAAGGAGAACCCATAAGATGCCAAAGATAGCAGCTCTTACTGCAATTACATTGGAAATATTAGAAAAACAGGGATTACTATAGAGATTTAAAAAATAAATGCTAAGCCCAGCCAGAAGAGAGATGAACCCTGGATAAATAAAACAGCAAAGCTAAAAAATTAAATGATGGAATATATCATTATTATCAAGTTAAAAAATGGACAAAAGAGAACCATGAACCACTACAGCATAAACAAACAGAAAGAAAGAACAACAAAAATTCAAATGGTAAAACTGTGGCATCATAACAAATGCAAAATAATATCACTGGTAATCTGTAATGCTCTCTACAAGGATATATAAAATAAAATCAACATGTAGCACCAACATACACCAAATATGAAGAATTTCAAACCTGTTTATGATATACATACAAAACTAAGAAATTCTAAAGAAGAATACTGAATCAGTGTTTACCAAAAAAAAAATTTGATACCTGATTTCAGGTCAGCTTAAATTCAAGAAAATTTGGTAAATCCTCAACACCCCTATTTCATGGCAAATCTTGTAAATCCTCAACACCCTATGTCTTGGTAACTAGGACTATAAACCAGGAGAAAATTTGGTAAATCCTCAACACCCCATGTCTTGGTAACTAGTTTATTGCAAGAACAATATTATAACTACCATGGGCAATATTTCCTATCAACAATGCATACCACAGCAAGCTCACAAACTTATGATTTCTTCCCCTGGCTCCAGAATAGTGATCCAAAACAAATATGAAATATCAATTGTACAAGTTCTGAGCAATTCTTCTGTGATACACCACAGCTACCAATTGTGTTGTGAAAACAAATTAACAAACGCAAGCAGGGAATCTACATTGCCAGCTAGTTACCACTGGCAGCTCTGGTTTATTGGGTGGGTCACGTAAAAAAAAAAATCATACGGTCAAAAAAAAGAAAAGTTAGGATGTGCTTGAATTGGAAGGGTTAAAAAAACAGATAATTTATTGTAATGAAACAAGTGAATGCTACTCTAGTGTTGAGCCCATGGTTCCCACACACCAAAAGTCTTGTGTCTGAATCCTTCCCTCCAGTTTTTCCTTTTCTTTAAACATTCACATTGATGCACTGAGGTGTGAGTTCCACACTAAAAGTGTTGTGCAAACATCACTTCAACAACAACCAAACTCAGAAAGTTTGGTGGAGGCTGGAGGGGAATAGTACCTATCCACCTAGCATGCTGTGCAGTTTTTAATTGAAGTATGAATCTTTGTTTGTTTGTTTATTGAACGGTAAACAATACTCATTAATCAAAGATGCATATGACTAGGGTGTGACGCTGGAAGTGTGCACGACACTACACAGGCAAAAAATTGTAGCTCGTTACTCAAATATGCCTAATGACTAAAATGTGATATTGAAAGTGTCTACTGAAGCATAATGTTTGACGTGAATGAAAATACAGTTGGAGAGGGAGGGTGAGAGATTTTACGCAAAAGAATGGAGACAATGAACAGTAGAGCTCCAGCACATGAGTACAGTACAACAATCTTGCATTGGTATGGGTAAACTGGAAATAAGCAGACTGCCAGTGCAAAAAGGGGCCAAACAAATGAAAGAATTGTCTGCCACAAGGTCCGCCTTTTCAGAAACATCCAAGCAAAAAATCCATCATTTTCAGTAAACACTTGTTCCTGCAAGAACAAATCAAATCCACTTGCATAAGAACAAACTTCAGGAAGAAAATAACATTGTAACACATTCTATAGTGAGTTGTTATGCGTAATCTCACTTTATCAAAGAAAATATCACAAGATTCAGAAGAAGTAAAACTTTATACATACCAGAGCTCTAACAAAGACATCGATCCATAAAGACAAACAAAATACAACAAAGACACTTGGTCAAACCTAATTAACACCATACTGATTTCAATTCATTTCAATATGAGGGGAATAAGGGAACAGATAGAATTAATTAGAATAGAAAACTTACACAACAGAAGAGTAGAGAAGTTATTAGTTGGCAATGACGGATTTTGCCAAATAAAAAGTGTGATTCTTTAATTTACTTTATATTTGATTTGAAATCTCACTGATTTTCCCTCATTCAAAATATTTCTTACTGTCATAGTAATTACACCTATTAACTATAAGAATCATAGAAATCAGATGGTAAAAGACAAATTTCTGCATTATGTTAGACTAGCATACCGTATTTCAAAGTAATTGTAGCAAGCAGAAATGTTAAGATAATTAGAGCGGAACAAATTATCATAAGAAAACCTTTACATGGTATCAAGAAAGAAATTTAAATGATGCAACTGTCATGTAGAATTACTGAAATGTGGATCTTAGCTAAACTTACAGTACAATATGTCGCCAGTATTATCAGCCACCTCTCACTATCGGTTGCTTATATGCTGTCTAATTACCTATTGACAATTCCAATTCTAAACTACTTATAACTGCTCAGATGAAATGAAAACACCCCTTTACATAAAGGGTGCCCTTCCTTGAAAAAGGATATAGTCATATACAGTTTGAAAACATCCATCGTTTCAACTAAAAGGTGTCAAATAATGCATACTTGAACTATCTAAAATCAGGATGTTATTATGCTAATGGATTTTGATTACCATGATCATAGTTACAAGGTGAGGTGGTGCAGTGTCAATGCAGCTTTAGAAGTCTATAAGAGCAACGAATAATTAGAAACACAGTAGCAGTGTTGTCCTAAACGCTAAACGGTAAACAGTCCTACCATTTAGCCATTATTCAGGCTATACGGTCCATTAAACGAGCTAAACGTCCAATTAAATGGGATAAACAGACGATTAAATGGAAACGGCATACCCCCAGTGTAGCCTTTACAGTGTTTAAACTTAGGAGAATATCGCACACACAGTATTAACATGTAATCTTAACAACAGGATCAGAAAATATAACATATATATTATGTTTTCCATAAGATAAGAAGCATATAATACTTACATTATGTATCTCCAAATGAGCAGGCCATGATGATAGCTTTTTCTTGCCAGGCCTCACAGTTTTCATAACTCGATCACACCTTATCACAAGGTTCTTGGTCAGCAAAGTGCTAACAATGTCTTCCACTTCTAAATCCTTATCTGGCCCCAAAATTTCCCTGACTTCTGGATGATTCTTGATGAAGGTATTGAAATCTTTTCCACGAAAATACTCCACACGGGTTTCTTGCATGATTGCCCATCTTGATTCCAGTTGTTTGTTATCCCTAACCTTCTCAGCGAACAACTGATAAACATCTTTCTTCGGAGCTGACTTCTCCTAGATAATAGAAGAGCATCAAAGAGTTAACGACAATGGCGGAAAGCACCCTAGCACCATCTCAAGCTGTGGCACACCAACTTTTCCTGCTTATCCCGAAACAATCAAGAATAACCCTTCTAAACCCACGATTAATGAGAGAGCCTTCCCAGGCCAAGGAAATGAAATCTTCTAACCACCATTCCATCCACAGGACCCAATTTACACATACCACGGGTTTCTGCAGATCTACGAAAATCTTGAATGAGGAAAAAATAGCCAACATCTAGCTAACCATGCGAAAACCCTAATAAAATTCCGCAAAGCCGCATCGCATGAACCCTGGAGAAATAAAACAGACGAATCTAACGACCGCGGCCCCCGAATGCACAGCAAAATGTTGGTGGCACCAGCAGCATCTACAGAAAATCTAAAACACCCACGGATGACCAGGCAGGCAACGTGTGGAGCAGAGCGGAGCGGAGGGATCAAGCTCACCTGAGGTGCGGCGCGGGAGGAGCGCGAGACGGGGCCGCCGGCCTTCTTCCCCTTGTCCTTGTCCGCCGACTTGGCGGCCGTGGCCTTGGCTCCCTTCCCCGCCATCTCGTCGGAGGAAGGTGGAACCTTACCCGACTGAGAGCGCCGGAACGGAGCGAGAGTCGGGCGGATCTCACGGCAGATTCGACCAAATGTTTCGGGGGATTGGGGAACCTCGGTTCGCACTACAACTGCGCGCTGGAGCAGCGGGAGGTGCGCTGCGCAGGCCCAACTCACAAGAGGGATTGGAAACAGTGGGCCACGGGCCCCCTAATCGTTAAGAGGACTCAACGTGGACGTATTGTGCGTATCCTCTCGTGTGGTGTGAGCTCCCTACTTTTTTTTTAATGTGGCCCTTTAAAAAAAAATCACGTTTAGAACCATGGGTGACGTAAACTCAACTTTGAACCCATTTATCGGCGCCATGACTTTGTCGAAGTGTTGATATTTACTAAGGTTTAGACATGGAGGTCTGGAATTTTACCATGACTTGGACATCGACAAATTTGAGGTTATCATGAAACCAAATCCTAACATACATATCCGAGTCATAGTAAAAAATCATAAGCTCGGCTAAGTATGTGATTTTAAATGAGATGGACATATGTATATTTACCACGGGATGGTCTGATTTTTTACCATGGCTAAATTCAACATTGACGAGACTTGTTTTGTTGTCATCACCTTAGAGATTACTCAAACTCGTAGTAAGTTATCAAATTGATTTGCTATAGAAATTTTGAAGATCATTGAAAAATTAGAGTCCAAGTCATATAAATTTACAGCTTAAGGTTAAAATCAGAGCTCGGTGCCGTAGATCATGGCGTCGATTCACGGCGCCGAGCTCTGGCCACGTCAGCGCCACGTCCCCAACCATGCAATTCCTGGCCTCCGACCTCGGCGCCATGACCTATGGTGCCGAGACGTGTTACCTCAGCGCCGTAGGTCATGGCGCCGAGGTTGGAGGCCAGGAATTGCGTGGTTGGGGACGTGGCGCTGACAGCTCTGGCCACGTCAACGCCACGTCCCCAACCACGCAATTCCTAGCCTCCGACCACGTGTTACCTCGGCGCCGTAGGTCATGGCGCCGAGAAAAGGGTCCAAAGTTGAGTTTACGTCGCTCAGGGGTCTAAACGTGAATTTTTAACAAAAAATGGGGCCAAATTGCAAAAAAATAGGTGTGACCTCTACACTTGTGCTTTACTTGTGCTCTTTACAGTTCCTTGTATAGAGATGTTAGGTTTTGTTCTCCCTAGGGTGTTGATCTTGTTATTGGATGTTTAGGACTGCTCCATAAACTCTGTTCCACTAAATTCACCATGGAGCAGTTCTACAAAAACTGGAGTTTGTGGAGCACCTCTTCAGGTGCTCTCACAACTCCACCATTTTTTCTCGAACAGAGTACGTGGAGCTGAAACCGTTTAGCTAAAAAACATAGAGTGGAACTAAAAAACGTGGAGCGGAGCAGTCCCAAACACCCCATTAGTTTACCAATTCTAGTGATCTAGCTTAGTTGTTTATGTTGCTATCTAGAATTGTGTATTTGCTCATCCTAGACTTGCATTCTTGCAAAAATCATAGTTAGAAGCAGTGGTTATTTCAGCCTCTTAACGGTTTGCCTAAGTGTTGTGCTTTGTATAGATTTTAATTTAGTTAGGCTCACCCCTCTATCTATTCATATATTTATTTATTTTTTCCAGCCACCAGCTGCCGTGATACATCCATAAGTTAGTTAGGCTAATTGGCTTCCCATTCAAATTTACTAATTTCAATTTGCGAATGTTTGTAAGGTCTGCAAGGTTCTCAGTTCCGTGATAGTATAGTATTATACATGCCAAATACGTATTGACAGCTCCAACGCCAGCAGAGCCCTAGAACTAGAACCTCTATGACAGGGCGTGACTGCGTGAGGCCATGGAGTTGAACCTCCATGTGCAGGAAATCAATGGTAATGCTATGTCCAAGACATCCGTCCTGCCGACGAGGTTTTCTTATATGTTCTTATATGTGTTTCCCTTCTAGCACCATATTTTTTTTTAAAAAAAATATCGCCACAGCGCCTCGAGTCCATGACAGCACTCCGCGACCGCGCCTCCCGCTCACCTTCCTCTCCGCCGCCGCGCTCGGCACATCTCGCACTGCTCTGTGCCCCGCGCCATGCCCCCATCCACCTCGCTCGTCGCAGAAGGAGAGGCAGGGGATGCCTGAGCCTGCACCCCCATCTAGCACACCCGTCGACAGAAAGGGGAGGCCTACGCGCTGCGTCTGGGGTGTACGCTGGACCGTTGCTCTCGACGTACCCTTGATCCGAGCTTACTGGTTACCGGAGTTCCCCACCAGGTAGGTTGTGATTGCCGACGTCACTGCTTTTCAAGTGTTTCAGACGTTTCAAACTTATGTTTCAAGTGTTACATCTGGATATTGCAAAAATAGATCTAGGATGTTTTATATGTTGCAATGACAATACACAAATGTTTCAAGCCTATGTTCAAAGTGTTTCAGTTGTTTCAGATGCATGTTTCAAGTGTTTTCATCTGAATGTTGCATATGTTTGCTATGGATACACACAAGTTTCAAGTGTTTGTTTTCATGTGCTTCAGATATTTCAGACTTATGTTGTAAAAGTAGATTTGGATGTTGCATATGTTGCTATGGCTATACGCGCATATTTCAAGAGCATATTTCAAATGTTTTATTTGTATGTTGGAAATGTTTTATCTTTAT